>JAODLC010000100.1:22507925-22521024 GCA_026781145.1 Hippopotamyrus pictus | reverse complement strand
TATGCACTTTAATGGATATTCATTTAATTTTTATTTACTCGCGAGAACATTTTTATTTACTTTTAAGTAATTTTTAGTTTTTTTATTAGTAGGTTGGAGCAGTATTGACAAAGACATTCATTGTTCAGTAAAGTACTGTTTAAAGTAATAGAAAAAAAGAGCAATTTATTTTTTGTTTCTTTAACCCCTGCTGTACCGAAAACGCACCTAACTATGACTTCAAAACTGAGGTACATACCTAACCATTATTTGTTTGTATTGTTACACCCCAAATACTGTATATATTACACCCTGTTCTGCAGGAGCACTGGAAAGATCCATGCAAGTCTGATGCAATCTACAGTAATTGTTTCACTCATTACTGGAATGTAGGATTAATTGTTATTGGATATTCCATAGTTGACTGAATGCTGAAATATACACCTGTCCTGTACTCCCGCAATAACACAATACCAATTAGTAATAGGTAAGTCCTTACCAGGTAATGTATTTGGGACTGCCCCTGATACGGTTGACTTTGTGGTTGTTTGTGGTCCAGTTGTAGAAGCGACCATTCCCCCTGTTAGTCCCAGGCCCAAAGTATTGAGATCTGACTGATATTGCAGTTTGATCCAATCTTGTATGACATTCACATTGTCATATGTTTTCAACTGAGGTAAATTTAAACCCAGAAGGCTTTTCACCTCATTGACAGTAAGACCCTGGAAAGTTATAAATCAGATTTAGCAAACTTCAAGTACTTACATTTTTAAATGCAATCGGTAAATACATGGTTTAGGGCCAATTAGAGCCATATTTTAATAATCTAAAGTGCACGGTCTGAAGCACATGGCACAGCTTTTTTAAGGCATGGCCAGTCCACTTTTGCTAGTTTCATGGTGGCAAAATAGCTGCAGTACCAGGCTCATGGTTCAGAAGGGCTGTACTTAGTCCTGTAATTAGTCATGGGTGTGTTTGGGCTATAACAAATTGCCTGCTTGTGCGCTGCTGCATGTCCCTGTGTGTTTAACAAGGAGTGTCTGCATGCTGTGCAGCAGCCTATGTAGGTACATCTTATGATATTAATAATGTGCCGTTTAAATGACAGATATTGCGCTTTTTAAATAACTGCGCCAACAAAACACCTGACTCCTCCTCATTTTAAGACCGACACACCCATGGGCGTGCAGATGAGCACAAGTATATTTGCGATTTAAATGACATGGGCATTGGATGGGAAAATGACAACTGCATTGGGTTCACACTAGAAAACACACTTGGTTCATGCCCGGCACCACTTTGCACTGGGTGTAAAATAGGGCCCTTAATGTTTGTACGTACCAAGATAGCCGATTTATCCAAATTTATAAAAGTTGGCAAATCCATGTTAACCGATGAATTAGACAAACTCTTTACATAAACTATCGATGAACCACCTAAAATCAGAAAGAAAATATTTATCTATAAGCTGTCTCATAATATAGAATTTTCATATCATATCAAGTTACTTAATGAATATATATTTTTGAGTAAGCTATTTAATTTCATATAATAAAATTACCACATATCATTCAAGTCTAACAGACATCAACACTCACCTAAATATGGTTGTATTTGTTGGTAGGTAGTCAACGATATGGTATTGTCTCTTGGACTGGCACCCACAGCTATTGTGAAAATTTCTTTCTTCTGTTCAAGTGAACAATTGGATATATCTAAAGGATTGGCATTTCTGGAAGTGTAAAGGGTGAATTATGAGCAGAAAACATTCAGGGGTAAACAGCAGTATAAAATAATGTTTCAAATGGGACTGAATAATACAAGTTCATAGTAATTCCTACCGAAGGCTTGTTATGTTGATAGAACTGAGTACACCAATGTCAAGAGAGCACAAGATTGTTCCTCCCATTGAATTCAGTTCAGGAGTGCCCAAGGTGTTACCCTTTGTACTTAAGTATTTTGTAATGATGGCGTTACTCTGAAAAGATTAATTGTGTAAATGTAAATGGTATTAAATTGCATTAAAGAACATAAATAATAAGAAACCACTAAAGATCTTAAATGAGAATTTTTACCTGAAGAGGATCCCATGCTCCATCAAACGAATTCATCAAAGCAGAGAGAGTGTCAATCTTCGTGATGTTCCACTTACTAATGTCATCTAATGAGGCCACACGGGAAATTGATCCAAGCAACTGAACCAGTTCTTCTGGAATGCTTGAAGGATATGCCTGTAAAAGAACCTAACATTATGTTAATGCTGTGAATTTAGGGTGTTTTAAGGTAAATTTATTTAATCATCATCTTTTTAAAATCAGAGAAAAAGTTTAGTGTATGACAAACCAAAAATGTTTTGATAATAGGCTCAATGACAGAAACAGCTGATCATTAACAAAAATAAAGTTTACACTACAAATTCCAAAAGACAATGAACACATTTATGCAGTGTAATAATAAATGATAACAAACTTTTAAATTAATGCCTAAAGATTGCAATGGCTACCTTACTGTATATTTGATTCACTAACTTAAGCTTAACTTAGCTACTAAGATAATTTTGATGCATTTCTTGTGTGCTCCTGACTTCTTTATACAGGTCATTTTTATTGGTCTTAAATCACTGTTTATAGTCATTGAGCCATCTGTTTACTATTTCATGAATAATAAGCAATTGAAGACACTTCTATTGTATGTAAGGAATGATAAATTCTAGATATGATCCCAAGTAATAACATTGTAATCAGTCCACACACTCAAGAACATTGGATCATTTAGTCAATTTAATTGCCTGTTTAATGGTAGATTTAGATGTCAAATTGTGATACATCCACACACATTTTGTATGACTTCACCTGATTTAACTTGTCCAAAACTACCATCTGAAAATCGTTACTGTAAACTTTTTCTGAGAGAGCTGCCAGATTTTCCACTGCAGTTTGAGGACTCAAACAGGAAGTAAACTGTGTGATGCTAAATGGAAAGGGGAATGTGACATCACTTATAGTGACAGCGTTGATGGGCTCTGTGCAGCCTAAAAAAAATAAAGAGGTTATTGTATTGCTAAAATAGATGTATAGATACATTTCCTGAAATCATTGCTCCTGATTAGAAATGCAGTAGATTACTCCACAGTGGAAACATGCAGTTTTTTACGAGAATACAATGCAGTGCCCCACACAAAATTGCCTGCCAGATGGTTTTTTTTACGTTACTCGTAAACTACAGAATGTATTTTGAATGTGAATGGAAATTAGCATTGTCCAAATTTTAATACAGTTATGCTGAACAAGAAATCCCTGCTGTGTTTTGTTCTCCCCTCAATACAGATAGTTCTTGACTCATAGGAATAATAATCAGTTCCACAAACCCTTACGTAAGTCAAATTTCATGTCAGTTGGATTTAGCCCCCATACCATTCAAGACAAAAAACACATAAACCAGAAATGGTAACATGTACAAAAGAACATGCATTAAATAAACGAATGTAACCTTTTTGCATTTAGTAAATAATGGTGACTTCACTTGAGGAGGCAAAAATTACTTAAGTCATTTACTACTCAAGAACAAATCATGAACTAATATGTTTTCCCATGAAAAATATGAACTGTCATGATTCATTAAAGATTAATGAACATGGAATCAGTACTTAAATGCTTAGTTACTAGTTAATTAATGCATTAAGTAAGTGTGTACTACTCTATTATTCATGTCCCCTAAAGTAAAGTCTTCCAACCATTTATCTAGTAGAGGGGGATCTGAGGCCTATCCCAGGTAGCACAGGGCAAAAGGCAATGAAGCACAATAGTTGGAATGCCTGTTTATGATAGAGCACGCAAACAAACGCAATGTTCAATTTAAATAAGCCATTCACCAGATTGTTTATCTGTGGACTGTGGAGTACCCAGAAAAAAAAAAAAAAACTTGCTCAGGGAGAACACATAAACCCATACATGCTTGAAACCACTGAAAAAAAATTAAATAAGCTTTTCCTAAGCAAAATTTTCAGTATACAGTACACTCTGATCTGAGGTACACTACAAAAAGGAATAACTTCTGCATGGCATATCAAGATTTAGACATCTCAGTCAAAATATATCTAAACTACGTACATTAAGTAATAATATATTGTGGAAATTATTACTTGTAGGGCATGGTAAATTACACTTGGTAAATTACATCTGCTGGCACTTTGTTCAAGGACAAAAGAGCTCTCTCAACCACAAACCTGCATCACGTTTTAATCGGGAGGATTTTTGGATTTCTTTAAACAGGTTTTTCATTTTATTCCTCTCTGTTCCAATGCTTCGCAGGTATATCAGGAATGTTTTCAGGAAACGATTTATGACAGACTGGAAACACACAAAAAGATAAAAGTTACCTGAAAGATAAAGGTTATCTGAAAATGTAACAGAATACATTTTACATAAAATGAAAATTAATAGGGATGTACAGGTGTGAACTTGTTCCAGAAGTTTCTTGTGAAATACAGGGGAAGAATGCCAAGGTCCGTAAGTGTCTGTATACTCCATGATGAAACATTTCTATGAAAAATAACAAAAAAGCCTTTGATCAACAACAACAACAACAATAGGTCAACTGGATTCTGTCTATGAGCCAACGGGTAGTTCTTTACACAAGTACTCTTTTATACAAAGTAACAACTGACTTCCCTTAATCTGTATTTGAAAGGAAAGAGGTTTACATACCCATATTTGGTTGAATCAGTAAACAGCAGATTCTCCATAGCTGTGACTTGGCCCATTGAGAACTTCTTACAGTTCTTTAGTTTCTCCAAGATCAGTGAATCAGAGTTCTCAATAAAGGACCCATTAAATGTACAGACCATATTGCCAAGCACCTCCACATTCTTTGCACTGAGGCTTGTGCCTGAAATACCCTATAATTTCATAGAATAGAAGAACACTATAAGGTATCTGTATTGTCATTGTGCATGTACAGTGAAACTGTGCATACACACACACACACACACACACACACACACACACACACACACACACAATATATACAGTATAAAGCTGAATAATGAACTAAAATACAGTAGTAACAATCATATATGCTTTTTTTACCATATAGAATTGCAATATTCATGTGTATAAAAATTAGCAGCACTGTAAACAGTAGGTAGTTTGGGGACCATATATATTGTTACGCTTCCAAACCTAAGTTCCCAAGGTATTTTTACTGTTTCTTGCTAAAGATCTATAGATAAAAATACATGTAATAAATACAATGGTGTTTGTATGGTATTATGTACAAGTATAAAAAATGCTGTTGCAAATAGCTCCGTACTACTTACTAGGCACTGTTTGGCATTCTGCAGCAAATTGATTTTTATGAATGACAACATGTCTGACAGGACATCAAAGTTTGCTGCTCCGACATTCGTAAAATATGAGGTACAGTTTGACGTCACATCTGTTTCATAACTGGCAACATATTTCAGTGATCAGTATTAACAAATTAAAACAGATACCTTTAAACCGATTTAAATAGTGTATCATAACACAAAATGTTCTATTCACATTATTGTCAAGCTCATATAAATTTGTTTTCACTATTAAAGAGTATTTGTTAATGTCACTTACTTGTAATACAATAGCATTTCGGGTGGGTATTCTGCAAAGGCATTTCGTCGACTATCTCTGATGTAATTATACATGCAGGTTAACTGCAAAATTGGAAAAAAACAGTTTAAGATCTCTGTTTCTTTCTCTCTGATCTCTGTTAAGATCCTATTTCACTGCTGTGCATCAAAATTTGCATGCACATTATTATAGTTTTATAGCTAAGAAAACAGCAGAAAAAAAATCATACTTTTCCCCCAGTATTTTCGTTTTGCAAATACTAACTATGCATGCATATGATGAATAATCTAATAATGTGTACTTACATGAATGCACTGTATACGTATGCAGAAGTTCACAAAAACTAGGATGATGAATGTGTGCATGTGAAATATATGCTGAACTGTTTGCATGGGTAGATGCAGATGTATTGACTCCCAGACTTACTTGGGTTTCCTGTAGGACTACATATTTTCTCTTTTTCTGACAAGCTTTGATGATTGTTACAACATTCTCGTTTGGTATTCGGTGTGCTCGTGTACATGTAAATCCTTGTAGAACGTCTGGTGAAATGCTAGAACAGAATCGTTTGATGAATCGCATGTTGCACACCAAACTCAAGCATCTAGTTATAATAACTGACATAATTTCACACAAAAGACAATTAAAACATACTTATTAAGGGTGCTTATTCCATTTGCTACTACATCAAAGAAGAAAATTGCCTGTAGGAGACCAACAGGAAATACAAAACATCAACTCACAAGGTGATCAAAATCTTTTTGCTTAAATGCTTCACTTTCTTACAAATAATTAATTTTCCACTTATAGTTTGTCATTTAGCATTTTAATTTTTTTTATTATATTGCAATAGTTACATATATAGAATTAAAAGGATTAAATGTTATAATGATAATATAGTTAATTTACTGATTTAAGTACCTGGTCAGGTTTCCATGTTTTCTTGTTAATTAGTTCTACCATAGTTGTTTGTGTGGAGACTGAAGAAAAGTCTAGGAGAGACCTAGGGATTTGGGTCGCCATGATATCAGGGACATTCATTAACAGTGACTGTGTGTTCGTACTTATACTAACTATCTGTAAAAGAAAGAAAGATGCTGTTATTTATTACTGGCAATAACCATACACACTTCTCTAAAATCAAATAAAAACAATAATATTCATCTTTTAACCAATCATCCTGGTCAGAGTACAATGGAATTTCTGATTTTTCACAGTTCTTTGATGTTTCTTCAGAAAAAACAGTTGCTAAGATAGATAAATGAACATGTACTTTGAAAGATACAGTACATACATACCTGACTAACAAAGACATATTGTATGATTTCTGGAGCATTCATGATATTGGTGAGGAAAGTTGGATTTTGTGATATTTGTAAAAGTTGGGAAGGTTGTATATTCATGACAATCACAGAGGGAACTCCTATTATAAGAGTTCCGAGTTGTAGCAGTTTCTGACCACTGTCTATCTGTTAATGGAGAGGGGAAAAAAACATTTTCAACCAGAGAATGCAAAAAGAGTTTAGCTGCTATAATTATTTAACATTCTGTTCTGGATTTTCAAATGATTTAAATGCACAAAGTAAGCAATTAAAAGGTGTGTGACTGTGTGCATTCCTGCTTCATCTAGCTGAAAAAGGCTCTAAAATGTCACACCCTGTATTATTTGTGTGGTTGTGGTAAATGAATGGATGTACTACAGCAGGCCCTGTGGGTATCCGTGGTAATAAGCGGTTTTGTTATTCAGACACATCAAAAGGCATTTTGCCTTTGGTTTGCAACTGTTCGTAATGGTGTTTGTATTTGCAGTTCTAATAACAAATTAATGTTTCCCCTGCTTTACTGAAATTGCCAAAATTGAGGTGTGTACCAAACCGTGAATTTTTTGTGCTTTTTATTTTAAGACATAAAAGCAGTTCCAGCTTTTACAGTTGTATTTTCTTTAAGTCTAATTATTGGTTTATATTTCAATTTTAAGAACTAACATGAGATGTACCATAAGGAAATAAAAATAAATAAATATGAAATAATACCTGAAATGTTTTGAGAAGAACTTGTATGATGGTTGTTGCCTGGTCTTGGTCCCAGCCATTCACAGTACTTAGCGTGCCCAAGGATGACATAAGGACATTTGGTGGAGCTCCCAAAATTTGCGTAGTGGTAAATCCTGCACATTCCTGGCCCAGAGCTTGAATCATATTGTCATTGACTGGCAGATTTCCGGCCAGGGCTGTCGTAATCTTTGGAGGAAGGGGGGATTTATTTCAGTATGCTCTTACATTCATTAGGAGAAGTTTGATACTATTGATTTTATTTCTTCACTCTTTAAGACAAGTAACAAATGCATTAAGAAAACAAAAGACAGTTATCTGGGATTCCTACCTCAGGGTCAATCTCACCACAGGCCTGATTTATGGTCTGCAGAATGACCAAAGTGTTTTCCATGCTTAGTTGTGAGTACGATGTTCCAGGGGCAGAACAGCGGAACTGCAGTGGAAGTCTAATGAGGGTAAATCAACATATACTCATTCAGTAAAACAGGGTGCTTTTCAGAAAGATAAACGGAAGATAAATTTCGGTGTGGAATTATCCCATAGTTGTCACATGCATTCTGTACTTGAATACAATATCGATCCATACATGTTACCTATAGAATATGTTACTATTAAACGTTCATCTTTATGGTAGCCATTTCTAACTCATAACTAGGAAAAAATGGGAGCCTTGTTAAGACTCATGGATTCTACAAAGTGATCCTCTATAAATGCCAATTCAGCCCCAGGATACAATTGGCTTGTTGTCTGTAAATTGCTTATGACATGTGACTGTGTGTATTCATACTTCATCTTGCTGAAAAAGGCTCTAAAATGTCACACCCTGCATTATTTGTGTGGTTATGGTAGATGAATTGATGTACTACAGTAGGCCCTGTGGGTATCTGTGGGTGAAACGTCCCACAATCTACTCCGGACAGCCAAAACCGCGGACAATAGCAAACCATCTGCGGACCCCATGTATAACGGGATTTTTGTGTACATATCGTGTTTCCCCAAAAATACGCCTTAGCATGATTTTTCAAGATGCTTGTAATATAAGCCCTACTCCAAAAATAAGCCCTAGTTACTATCCCATGGATTATACGGTAACCAGAATGAGATGCGATTATATGTAAACAGGAAATAATATTTTGACCCCCAGACAAGATGAGTACAAAAAGAGAGGAAATTCTGGTTCTAAAGGAAATTAAGTTGTGAGGTATTAAGGATGGGGATTTACGATGATGTTTCAGAAGAAGATGACATGAAGACTATATTTGAATAAATGTATACACAGTAGATTTTTGTTCATGAATAAATGTACTGTTAGATTGTTTACATGGATACAGTGGAACTACTGTAATTCCTCACAGTGAGTTGTCTAAATGTGGTTACTGTCTAGGTTGCATTTAGTATATAAATGCATTTTATTTATGCCAGATGGTAATCCTGATGTCTTTGCAGTGTCCTAATTAATGTCATTAATTAGGTCTTTGATTATGAATCAGTTAGAAATATCCATCCATGCATCGTCCAACCCGCTTATCCGGCTGGGTCGCGGGGGGTCCGGAGCCTATCCCAGAAGCAACAGGCACGAGGCAGGGAACAACCCTGGACGGGGGGCCAGCCCATCGCAGGGCACACTCACACACCATTCACTCACACATGCACACCGACGGGCAATTTAGGAATCCCAATCAGCCTCAGCATGTCTTTGGACTGTGGGGGTGAAACCGGAGTACCCGGAGGAAACCCCACGACGACACGGAGAGAACATGCAAACTCCACACATATGTGACCCAGGCGGAGACGTGAACCCGGGACCCAGAGGTGTGAAGCAACAGTGCTAACCACTGCACCACCATGCCGCCCCAGTTAGAAATATTATTAGTTTAATTTTGAGATTAAGCTGTATGTGCCTGTGGTTTTGGTGGGTTGGAAATAGATTTGAAAAGAGAATATAATGTACACTTTAAAGAGTAGAAATGTAAACTGAACAAATACAAGGTACCGTAGAACTTTGTAACACTTACCGCAAAGGGCTGAAATTGGGATCCTGTTGGTAAATGAGTTCTGTGAAAAATGATGAAACATTCTGAGGGATGCTATTTGCACTGAAAAGTTGGAGGTTTGCAGGGTTCAGCATAAAGACCTGGAGCTGTAAAAAAATAGAATATTGATTTTATATAGCTATTAGCCGTTAGCTTTGTAATGCGAATCATAAAAAAAGGGTCTAGCTGATCTTCAGCACATTTCATTATATTAAGTTCAAAGTCTGAGTTGCAAAGCAAATTTCGCTCTAGAGCATTATGTAGTGATGTTGATTTGACCCACATAAGAAAAATAAAACTATAGAGATTTTTTCCATGTTTGGGGCGTTTGTTCATTGCAAAGACTGCAACAATTATACTACTGTATATTTTCAGTAGGCGGGTAATTCATACCTTTGTAGAACCAAGTTTGTCAACGTCATCCAAAGTCATGAAGCTGATAAATGGCCCAAAGTATCTGACAAACCAATCAGTGGAATTCAGGTTTGGGTCATTAGCGTTGTAACATTTGGGCTTCTCTCCTACAAAAATCAAATTATCAATAAATGAATGTGCATGAAAAGCATATGGACATTTTATTAGGAGACAGTAAATTAAAAAAATATATTTCTTTTTAGTTAGCAAATTTATCCCTTGGCTTATCTTCATCTACAAACCTCCTTCTCTGACATGATTTCAACATTTCAACCAAGCCTGGACCAACCTAACTTGGCTGTAAGCTCCATGCCCATCTGGTCTAACACACCACAAACTAATTAAGCAAATTCTTTTATTTATAATAACCATAAGTAGCAAAATACTCATGGCTATTACATACTATGCCATTTATTAAATAATTATAGCTATGTTTATATAATGCTTTTTGAATGCATTATTATTTGTTATAAATGCATTTATAAATTACATGACCTTAAGTAAAGTGTTATCGCATTTTTTTATTTGCAATAAGCATAAGCAGTTAAATGTTGTTTAACAATTTCGCTTTCCATGATAAAATGTTAAAAATATGAATGAATGAGTTCATAAATATCCTCAACATTAATGTATTAAATACTGTAAATAAATATGTATTTTCTAAATATTTTAATTTAAATTTTCTAAATTACCAGAAAACTGTCAAACATGAAGCTTTGACATTCAATTATATTGCAAGAAAGCTCATTCTATAAGTATTCCCCTTATACTGTAAACATTTATAAATGTTTAACCCGGAGCTTCTCAGCTCTGCTTTGTTTGGATTTCATTCAGGATCTTTCTTTTCTTTACAAAGTAGCAAGAATTATAACCGTGGCAAGAAATCATTTATACAATAAATGAACACACTGTAAGCACATACAAATGATACTTAAATTTCATAATTACACTTTATGAGTGTTTAACTTTTTGTATAATGGTAGGAAAAAAACTTGATTCATACTAAGGCACCGAAATCAGGGCAAAAAAGGATGACTCACCTATGCTGAGATAGCTCATAATGGTATTGTACACATCTGCCTGGTTAAAGTCTTTGCTGCTATAATTGAAACCAATTCCAAGGGCACTGAAAGATCACACACACAACATGCTTAGAAATCAGACGTCACATCTTCTGAAAGCTGCAGCAATGACTGATGTCACAATGTTTCCCAATCTGGTCCTCTGGGCCCTGCAGCAAAAATATTGGCTGAGCAAAAATATCAACTGCCTGGCAGGGGAGGGAGCAAAAACGTGGACTGTCTGTGGGTCCCCCAGCACTGGATTGGGAAACACTGGCTTAAGAGAAAAAAATCAGTGCTTACAAGCTCTGAAATGCAAGACAGCTGGCATTGAGCATTACGGTGGAGCTGATGAGATCCTTGCTGAGAAAGTCTAAGTACTGATTCTGGCTTAAAGCCTTAAAGCAAGCGTTATTCGCGCTGCTTATGGCTAAAGGCCAAACACATGGTAAGATTTTTTGTCTCATATTATCCGGCATCTCTTCCTGTTAAAAAAAAAAGAAGCAATGTTACAAGTGGATAGACATTTAAACTTCATAAACTTCATCTATATATATTTATATATATATATATATATATATAGAGAGAGAGAGAGACACACACACACACACACACACGCGCACACAGTGAAATCCACTTGTAGTGATCATGTCTGTCTTGGTGAACCTGATAAGTATAAGGGGGTTATCATTATAACCAATTTTTTTCTTTATGTCTCAGGTAGATTACCACCTAATTGACATTTGTATATTTATTGCATGAATACGCAGTAATAAAACGGAGAGTGTCACTATTAACTTAATTTTATTGACAATTTCAAAATACAGTGCAGCTGTATCAAATAAAACACCTACGGTGTCCAGGAAATCACAGGTCCTGTTGTAGTGACTTAGAAGAGCACATAGTGAGGCGTTACTGTCAATGATGTTCGGTCGCTTGAGAAGGCTGCCGAGGTCAGAAGGAGGCATGGAGCTAATTAGCTGCAAAACAGAGAAGAGATAGACATGATCAGAATTGAGAAACATTTCCCGTAATCCCTAAGAGTACAAATATGAATGGCAGTACAAAACATCTGTTTTTATCTATTTTCATTTACCTGTGATTTTTCAGACCCTGGCATCAAAGAAAGTATTGTACTTAAAGCTGGGAATGGAAACCCAAGGAATAAGCCATCCAGGAATAAGTAGAAGCTGTCGTGTGAATAGCAACGTAGCGGAATTGGTCCTGGGAGGGTAATTAAAATTTATTTTACTGTTTACAGTAAATGCATTTTTATTTAAACAGTGGCAAATAATGTGGCTGTTAGTTTTATTTGCAGTGCTATACTGGTTTTCACAACCAATATACAAAGATAAGCATCCAATGCAATGTAATATCTAACTTCCTACAATCCAGTCTGACAAAGGTGCATTATACAAACATAGACACATTTATGGTGTTTTGACTGGAGAAAAAGAATGGGCATTAGGTTATAATTATAGTATAAATCACTAAACCAGTCATTAAACGCAAACAAACACGGCATTTCATTTATATGGAACCCCTTCATAGATGAAGGGTGTCTATACTCAGTCCCATAATACCTTTTTGTAAACTCAGTATCTGATTGTAGATTTCATTTTGTGTCCCATCTTGCAGGGTAGAGCGTACAGAGTTAAGCTGCTGAATTCTGAAAATTACAATTCATAAAAATACAATGAACGTGAGGTTAAGGCAGTGAGAGAAAAGATGTCAATCATTCAAGATAGACGCGCTCAAACTCCAAAATGTAACAAAGATACTTAGGGTGCGAGTTAACAATATCAGAATGCCAAAAACCAAAAAGGAACCGCACTCACAACATACTATTCATGCTCTGAAGAAGAAACGTTTATTAACGCGTCTGTGGCATGGGGCAATAAACTTTTCTTCTTCAGAGCATGAATAGTATGTTGTGAGTGCGGTTCCTTTTT
>JAODLC010000100.1:22471868-22497471 GCA_026781145.1 Hippopotamyrus pictus | reverse complement strand
TTCATCTACTATGTAGTGAAAACAGCAAACTCACAGTGAAAACATGCACTGAAAAAACATTCCTTACAAATATTTTATAATAAAATGAAGTTATTCATTTAAGTATTATTCATTTAAGTAAAAGAATTCATACTTCCAATCTAAGATTCGCTCTCCATTGCCATCGTAATTCACTGGTAACCCAAAATGATCCCACACGCTGGATTTAAAAGATGCAGGCGGGTCTTCCAGCTCGTCTGTGCCGTTTTCAGTAGCCATGTTATGTGTTTTCATGAGATGCGAATCAGCTTGAAGCTAAATGTTTTAAAGGTCGCTGTTTAATGTTTCCGTACGAAACTCACGTTTGTAAATTTAGTTCCGCATTGCTTTAATCGCGTCTTCTCAGTCGTACCGCATATTCTCTGTACGACATTATGTACCGTACCGTGACGGTTCGGAACGAATACATGTACCGTTACAGCCCTATATAATAATAATTACTGTCTATCATTGTCTAAATGTATTTTTACTGTCTAAATATATGTATTCAGCTAGTGTAAACATGCACGATGCTATCACAGCCAATGCGAGGCTGAGACTGAAGCTTTACCATTCATCTCCGCTGAGAGACGTGCCGCGTGACTCATTTCCCCGCGTGTACAAGTTATCTTAGGTCGGCGTTCACGGTTTGACTTCTGAGATTCAGATCGAGTACTAGGTAATTTTTTTCCGAACTGGTTGGTTCGACTTTTAATGAATTTCAGTTCTAATGAGTTCGAGAACTGAGATACCACTGTATAGACTTTGTTATGTTAAACGTTGGTTTAAAATAAAGAGTTCTATGTTAAACTTTAGTTTAAAATAAAGTTTGCTATACTATCATTTTAAAATAAAAGCATTTATATTATATAAGCATTATATTGGTGTCATTTTATGCAATATAGGGCCGAATTTATCATTTATATAGTGATTTCGAGGAAATTTCAAGATATCGAGATATATATCGTGTATCGTGATATAGCTTAAAAAACATCTCGATATCATTTTTTTGCCATATCACCCAGCCCTAACATAAAGTGATATAATTTTTTTTTCTAAAACCAATATTAATTATCTACAGCAAAAGTCTTAGGCAGCCAAAGAATATTTTATTTAGATGATCTTCATGTTATAGTAAAACTATGCTATTATGCCTGTCAACGTGTGTTAGCTTAGCCATTTCAAAACGTCTTTTAAAATCACACCAGTAAGGAAC
Organism: Hippopotamyrus pictus; assembly: GCA_026781145.1. NCBI lineage: Eukaryota > Metazoa > Chordata > Actinopteri > Osteoglossiformes > Mormyridae > Hippopotamyrus > Hippopotamyrus pictus. The sequence goes on along the minus strand of JAODLC010000100.1, from coordinate 22,496,237 downwards.
CATCCAATACAACCACATATTTATGTTATGTTAAACTGATTAATTAAACGAGCTTGCTGTGTACTAGATATCAGTAACTTTTTGGAGACCAGAAGAAATTCTTACTCATTTTTATTGTGTTATTCTTAATTTGCATATGTTCTAATGCTAAATTGTACTTTTTGTTCTGAGCAAAAGTGCACTTATCACACAAATAAATAGCTTGAAACATTTCTTTTGACTGCCTAAGACTTTTGTACAGTACAGTAGGTGTAATTGACCATAGCTTTCAAAGACACTTTACCTTTTCTGTGGCTGCTAGGCAATCTACAATGAGTAAAATTTTTTTACCAATTAGTGCAAAATCATACATGCAGGCGATACAACTTAGACTTCATAAGCAATATTTCAGTATTCATAATCATCACTGTTAATAACAAACAGGTTTTAACACTAACCTTGTGGCGCTGAGTAAATTAACTGCTCCTTTATTTCAATGATAAACGACTCAATATCAGTAGACACTGCCGACAAAGCCACATCAAGCTTCATGAAGCTGAAGAGCAAAAGAGATAAAATCAGTATTTATTCTGCTATAAAGGTATGTGAAACAATTAAAATCCAGAGTTTGCTGTGTAACTTACATGGTTCTGTAGGAGTCACAACTGATATTTACCTGTAAAAAGGTAAAACAAAATATAATATGGTAAATAATTTCAATGAACAATTAACATTCTATAATGAATATTGTATACAGATACTGATTCAGAATACCTTCTGAGCTAATGAAACAAGGTTTAGCAGGCATTTTACAAAATCCGTCTCCTTTGGTGATTCCAAGAAGTACTCAAACACTGTGTTGATGACGACACTTGGCTTTTCAGGTTCGTTATAGGGAAAAACAATCAACTCCGCTTTCTGATCTGGTGTGAGAACATCTAGGACTTCCAGCTGAGAGAAAATTATGTTTGTTATTGTAACATTATGGCTTGAAATGCACAAACATGAATGAAAAAAATAATAATTTGATGGATACTGTCTGCTCGTAACCAGGTAATAACTTTTATTACTCATCAATCCAGCATCTCTAATTACACTCAAGCCAGAAAAATAAATCCAACACTGAGCATTTACTTTTAATGTCATCATGCAGTCCAACATATTTTTTGGGCCAACAATGAGATTTTACCATAACAAATAATTATTTTCTTTTTAGTATAAATTGCTTTAACACTGTGATGAAGGCTTCCGTACTAGTTTAATTACAATAATATATATTTTGTTTTGACATATTTTATATACATGGGTCTTGATGCTAAGACAACATAAATTCTTCATTGAGTGGTGCTTAGGTTTTGTCAATACGCAGTACTCAGCTATGCCATTTAATACATACTACAGTATGCATGTGCTCAGATATTTCATCTCAATAGTTTATCCATTTTTTACAGTTTATCTGTTGTGCTTTCAGAAATACTTACTGCTGAGAAGTTTTTGTATAACTTATAAAAATCCTCCAGATGTGCAAAGATGGAAAATGCACCAAAATTCTTAATCAGCCATTCCTTACTACTGCTTGTTTGAGAAGTGCAGCTTGGATCTGTAATTTACACAAAATTTGAGAAAACATAAAAACATCCAGTATAACATCACTAAGACGACATTCATAACTGTACTCATATTTTCATATGAAACAATTGGTAGTGTTTTGAAATGACATATTCCCATTTTTAAGGAAGCTGCTACCTGAGATGTCTTTCCGTGACAGAAAAGGGTAAATAAAATAATTATAGACAAACTGTTGTTGGATTTCACCCATTTCTGAGATGTGATTATTCAGGTCCAGTACACTGAAAGTAAAAAGAAAATTAGAGAGAAACTGGGGTTCTTAACAGCATATTTTAGAACACAAGGTAGCTGAAAATAAAAATGGCAAAATGCAACATATACGTAGGTCAATTTAGCTAAAAAAATAATTAAATGTTCCAGTATGTAAAGTATACTACTACTACTACTACTAATAATAATAATAATGTTAACATTATCTGTTATGTATTTCCATACTACTTGCAAAAATCTGCAGATGAGCCTTTTTCCAGCATGTGTTTGAAGAATATACAGTATTATGCAGAAGTCTCATGTAGGCATAGAAAATGTTTAAAACTGTTAATCTCGTTAGTAGATGTACATTTGCTCAGAAAAAAAAACATAAAAAACATGCAAATTAACAGTAACACAATAAAAAATTAACAAGAATTTCCTTTGTTCTCCAAAATGTTACTAATATCTTGTTCAGTTCTCAAAACTCTTCTCAAGAATTCAATAAATTTCACCAACAGCTCAATTCATTAACTTAATTCGTTAAATGATTTGATGAAGTACTGATTAGCTGGGGTAGTGGTTGAGTAAAAAAAATATATGGGTGTATAGGATGGTTGCTGCAAATTATGAGGTGACTCTAGGAGAGGTTTGGAAATGACTAAGCTGACACACTTTGGCAGACATAATATTATAATTTTACACCAACATGAAGATCCTTTAAACATTATTTTGTTTGACTGCCTAAGACTTTTGCACAGTAGTGTGATGCAGAATATACGTACAGGGCTTGAAAAGTCTCACAGCTGAAGTTCTTGGTGCTGAGACAGGAGAGAAACTCTTTTGACAGTGATGATAAATGTGGTCTGAGTTTGATTTGGAACCAGAGTTGGATGAAATTCACATCCTGAAGATTTTCCTCTGTAAAGTGTGTTTGAGGCAGTCCAAAGATATCTCTTATGTAGGAGCCGACAGACATAAAATTCTGAAAGTATATTAGAAAATTATAAGTAGATTATAATATCTGTCTTTTAGTTGACAAAACCTTTTGGATGTTTGACCAACTTCTAGCATATAAGAATGATGCAAAAATACTTCATACTACACATATAACTAGCATAGGCTTAACATTATATTAATAATAATGAAATATAATTGAAATATCATACCAATGAGCAGTAATTTTCCAACAGTGAATTAAGAGCTTTGGAGAGTTCAATGAGTAATGCCACTATGTTTTCTTCAGTAAGGCTCAAATTAGCATAGGAGGCACAATTTATAACATAGGCCATGTTTTCAATTGCATTGGGTATCTAAAATGAAAAGTAATATGGTGAACAATCATGTAAAGTTAGGATATGTTAAAGTAATTATTAAAGTCAAGATATGTTAAAGTAATTATTTAAAGACAACTGTGATATATAGAATATCAAAATGCATTAATGTTGATGCTCAATCTATGTTATGTATGCCTCCTGAAATAAGCTGGAATTGTATATATTTGCTTTGAAACTGAAAACAAAATTCATAATCTTACTAAACATGCTTTCTACAATTTACATTCCATTTTGTAGTATCCATTAAGGAAAGTCAGTACTCACTGAGCAAGATACCCCTACAGAAGAAATACTACAAACATCTGCTGGAGCAGGCAGTTCTTGATCAGCAGCATGATTTAAAGAGCTGTTGTATGAAATGATGAATAACCCATTAACAATACTGTATCGAACATTTTTTTGAGTAACTCATATTTGAATATGCAGTCTATATTACAGCAGGATTTTCATACTGTACTTACAAAACATGGTGGAAAATTTCATTAAGTTTTCCGGAGATCATAGTTTGATTGTGAGGCAGGAAGCGGTTTAAAAGCGGTACTGCTATGTGCAAGAACCAGTCATTAATATTAGTGATGTCAAAGTGGATCGGTGGTGGAGTGGGTGTGATGTCATCCCCATCAGTAATGTTTGTAACAAAGTGACTGGCTAGTTCTGATAAAGTCCAGTTCATTATTGCCTGGGTTAGTGTAATACTCTTCATTGAAGAAAAATCTTCCTGAGAAAAGTATAATTCAAAATGTAAATATAGTATTATAATGAACATTTATAAAATACTGCGATGAAAATTCTGAAAAATATTACTATTGTACTACAGTACTAACATTATTACTATATATGTTCTATGATAGTTACATATCCTATATATACATTTGCTATATAATTAATATTAAATACTAAAAGAATGAAATTTAAAATGCAATGTCTAACTTTTGTACTTTTTGTTAAGTTGCAGTGCATGGCCATTAGCAAAGAGAAAATGATTATCTTAAATCTGACAAGATTTAGAAAATGCATCGTAATTGATACCTGGTAAACAAGTTTTTAAGGCACACAGATGCTTGTCATATTTATTCCACTATAAATAAACCATGATATTAATCACTTTACCTGCTTAGTGAGAGACACAAACTTCTTGACAAAACTCCCCACTGGTTTAAAGAAGGTCAGAAACCCTTTGAATCTCTGAAAAAAAGGTTGTTATTTATATATTTTAAACACTGCTTTAGAATTAATATTTTGGTATTAACTGGATAGTCTAAACAAGAACATACTTAAAACTATGCAAAAGTGAAAATAAATTTTAACTGTTATATTATGTATAAAGTGCTGCTGTGTCTGCTTTTCATCAGTACACATCTCAGCGCCATTTGAGAGGTTCACTGATTTGTGAAATCTCAGTACAGCCTCTCCCCAGGTTACGATGGGGTTCCATTCTGAAAAACCTATTGCAAAATAAAAAACCGTATGGCAAAAATGCATTTTAATACAGTTCACCTAACCTAACTAACATCATAGCCTAGCCTAGCCTACCTTAAACATGTTTGGAACACTTTCATTAATCTTTGTTAAATATTAAATTTGTTGACTAAAGATTGTTTCCCTTTTTTTTGAATTTATATGTAATACAAAAGTCCCATTAGTATAGCTGGCATTTATTCTATTATTCATTGTTACTTTTTATGTAAGATATCATTCATTATTAATTTATAACATAAATAAATTCTGGCCCAAAAATATGGTACATGCTAGCTAGCTAAAGTGTATGAATTGTAAGACACTAAAAAAAAACTTTATGTTTTTAGAATAAGTATTACCACACCAACCAAATATTAAATCCTATTGAATATTATCAGGTTAAACTGTCTGATTATTTTAATATTAATTTGACATCTGTCTGGCAGTCTATATATACTCAGTTACAATTAATTATCAGTGTTAGATTTCCACCTCCTCAAACTGACAATATGCATTAGTTAAATATTTTCATGTAGAGAAAAAAATTATATGATATTCAATGAAATCATTTAAAAAATGAAATAATATTCAAATTTACTGTGATATAAAAACATTCAGAGTGGAAGTGTTAATATTTATTTACTTCTTGCATACCTTCTGAAGTCTCCTTTCTACAGTAGTTGCTGATACTGTGGTAGCCAGGGTTGTGGTCTGTGGGGTTGTTAGGTCAGTCAGATGCTGGTTTTCCAGGAGAGGGTGTAACATGCTCTGAAATACCAGTCTGAATTTGTCATTATCCAGAGCGGAAAGCTCTGGGTGCAAGAGAAGTTCAGCTTTTTGCTCTGGAGTTAGGATGTGCAGAACCTCCAGCTGCAGACAGAAACAATAAAAGATATAGTATTTTCCACCTAAAACTGATATTTACATAGAACTGCATAAAACTGGAATATTACATATATAATTTTATAACTACTTACTCCTCTAAAGAAAAAGTTCAATTGTGTTAAGTGTTTAAAGCGAGCCAAGGCAGAAAATGGCCCAAAATTCTTCAATAGCCAGTCTTCACTGCTATCTTCTGGAGATACACAACCTGTACCTAGTACACAAAAAAAAAACACTTTACATTTTTGCTCCATCACTCTTTAACTTAACAAACATGCATACATAAATGAACCTCACCTTCTGTACTGTTCCTAGATAGGAAAGGATACATGAAAGAGGTATAGATCCACTTTTTCCTTACTGGGTCCATGTCTGAAAAATGTGGGCTCAGTTCTTGTACCCTGTCAGAAATAAGAATATCATGTTAAAGTTGTGTTTTTCTAACTGAAATAATAACCTACAGTATGTATTGCACCTTACAGTGTAAAAAATACATACACAGTCTGGTAGGTCTCACAGCTGAAGTGTTTGGTGCTGAGACACGATAAAAATTCCTGGGATATTGTTGATAGGAGTGGCCTGAGCTTCACTTTAAACCATGTTTTGACAAAGTTTGTATCATTAAACTGCTCGGCTTCAGAGTCCAGATTCATAGCACCAGACAGCTGAAGGATAGAACCATAGCTAAAGCTTGATCTCTGTTGGAAAAAGATGCACAGGCAAGAGTAGTTACATTTCTTCATGCCAGAAAATCAGAAAAAATGGTGAACAACAAATCACAAAGTATCAAATATATTAAAAGCATGTGAAGCAAGGCATTAGGGCTGGTCCTATTCTATGTGGCACCATAACAGAAACAGAAAATGGTGCAAAGACAGAGACAACCAAGAATACTCTGGCTTTGTCTTGATGGACTTCAGCTAACAGACAATAAATGTGTTGCACATTTCTGGGTGGAGTGTAACACCATAGGGTGTCTCTGCTGCCTGAACACTATCCGGCTACAGCAACCCCCCAAATTCCTTTCTGGTCCTCATGGAAATGACAAGCATCTGCCATGTCTGTTTGGAGAACCAGGTCTTTCCAAAGGCTGGCTGGTGATGTGGTGATAAGGCAATGTTCCCCTACATCCAAGCACAGATGACAATCAGAGGGGACTAAAGGGATCATTTTGTCTCGAGGCTGGATTCTCAAATGTCCTTTGGGCCATACACTGCACACATTGCCATAAAGGCTCTTGCTGAAAATGAACAGGTGTCAAGAAACGGGAAATAACATCACAGCATTAACATGCAGGTTGTGTGTGACTCAGTCAGCCAAATCCTGGAGTGTCAGTTCCAAATTTCGTGGCCTCTTTGGTGCAATGAATGACCAGGACGCTTGCCTAACTGATAACCATTCTATACTTTTAATTGTGTAAATATGTGTTTTTTTAGTGGCAGTGATTGGCAACTGGTTTGCAAAAATTCGTAGCAGCATACACTGTAACATAAGCTTATTTGGACTATGCAGAAGATTGTATTATCTTTTATCAGCAATGCATTCTAAACTTTCATTCAATATTTACTCATATTACTAACATAAATTCACAGAATATCTATTGGTTAACCATTCGAACCCTATCCATTTTTGGTAAAATCCTGTTTCTAAAAAGTGTCACGCGAGCTACTCACTGACTCCCCCTGCTGCTAGAAGCTTGTGGGCAATGTGTTGGTATCTACAGTTACAGCTTGTCTTGGATGATGCATGCCGCATTTAACTGAAATTGGCTGGCTAGATTAGTGTCTTGTAAAAATAATAAAAAAGGGAGACTTCATTAAATGAGCTTACCATAAAGGAGTAGATATCTAAAGCTGTGTCTATTATTGCATGGAGATTCCATATGTGGTCTTTGCTGCTGAAAGGCGTGTTAAAATATAGTCCAATACATTGTGAAAAAGTGTTGATTGTAGAATCCGGAAGTTTCTACAGGAAAGGGTAAATATTTGGATTAAAAATAAATTTGAGTGGGAGTTAATTTTTAATCATTGCAATTAATTTAAATTAATTGATTTAGTAATATAAAACTAAACTTAAGATTCCCTTTTTCTACATAGATAATTGGATTTTTTTTTTTATCAAATATTGGCCAAAATGCATGCAACTGTTTATATTCAGAATATTGCAGCAATAAGTTTGCTTAACCAGTTTTGCTCATAATTCAACTAAGAGAATAATCATGCTCACCATGAAGCAGGCTTGTTGTGCAACACTATCGTTACACATTCCATCAAGGTTGTTTTCATAGCTTAAACTGAAAAAATAAAGATTCAAGCAATTTTTTTTCAAATCCATCTTTGTGAACCAGAATAACCAGTCCTTTGTCATTTGCTGCCTCAAGTGCGATTAAAAATAAATCTTTTGAAATGCATTGACATATGTTAGCTATTGCCTCGAGACTAAAAATGTGATAATTATATGAAAACAACCAAACATTTTCACTTACAGAGTTGCACCAAGACACCAGGTTTCTGTAAAATGAAAATACACAGAAAATATATATTTATTATGAAAATATTTTTAAGATAAAAATTCTAAACATTATCCATATAAATAATTATGGTATTAATTTAAGGGAGGCCTGGTGGGAGTGTGAATCACACCTCCACTGTATGTGTGTGGAGTTTGCATGTTCTCCTCCCATTGTGTGGGTTTCTGTCGGGGTATTCCGGTTACCTCTCACAGTCCAAAGACATGCGTTTTAAGTGGCATCTCTGAATTTCTCAAAGTGTATTGTGTGTGTGTGTGTGTGTGCTCGCTCGCACCCTGTGATTGACCTAAATGGTTGGAAGATGGATACTGCTTTGGGCATCAGTGCCAAATCCAGTAACAATGAGGAACAGACAAAATTCATGTAAATAATATGTGGTTAAACCAATACAAACTTGCTGATAGCCTTGTATCATAAATTCACATTGTACAAGGTATTTGAAGTGAAAATTCACTATGTGGCCAAAAGCATATGGAGAACTTAGTCTATTACAGGAACTGGCAAATTAAGCCAAACCAAATGGTGGTCATCCAGAAGAACATTTTGACTTCCACCTTAACACTATCATAGGACACCATAATTCCAGTTTGCTACATAACTGACCATCTACATCTGCCTATGAATGAATTGGAAAAACACCTGGGAACAAATTCAGCTGGGAAGTGGTTGGCCACACAAACTCACAAAAAGGGGACCTAATCACCCAAAATCAATACCCGAATACCATCAGCAATGTGCCATCATCAAACGGAAATCCTTCCCAGAAGAATAAAGGCAAGCTTAGCAACAAAGGGTGGACAAAATTCATATTAATAGTCTTGGTTTCAGAATGAAATGTTGGACAAGCTGATGTCCACATACTATAGACCAGGTGTCTCCAACTCCGGTCCTAGAGAGCTACTATCCAGTAGGTTTTCTGTCCCACTTGGCTTCTGATGAGCCACATCTGTTCCTGGTATTTACCTGAGAACAGGTGTGGCTCATCAGAAGCCGGGTATATACGATAGAAAACCTACTGGACGGTAGCTCCCCAGGACCGGAGTTGGAGACCCCTGCTATAGACCATATTGTTTTATAGTTTGTTCTTGCATTGCAGGAGAAACGCCAAAAAAAAATAAAGCCCTTTGGGACAAATACACAGAAGGCACTAAGCTGTTTCATCAAGTTTTACAAACGCCAAAAACATATAATTTATTATGTTAAATATGAATTGAACCATATAAAACATGCTCGATTATGGGGTGGTGTGGGGCTAGAGTGGTCACACCTCTGAGACTGGGATTCAAGTCTCTGCCCTGTCTCCATATTTGTCGAGTTTGCATTTTCTCCCCAAGTCATCGTGGGGTTTCCTCAGGGTACTCTGGTTTCCCCCACAGTCCAAAAACATGCTGAGGTTAATTGAAGTTATCAAATTGCCTAAAGGTGTGCATGTTGAGTGAGTGGTGTGTGTGTGTGCCCTGTGATGGGTTGGCGCCCCATCCTGGGTTGTTCACAGTCTTGCACCTGTAGCCTCTGAGATAGGCTCTTGACCCCCCATGACCCTGAATAGGATAAGCGGTCACAGAGAGTGGATGGATATTTTAAGATTTACTTTCTTATACACAAAAGTACCTTGTGTTTTTTTTACACATTTATAAAGCTGGGTGTTTTACAAGGATATCTTTTAGATTCCAAATAACAAATTACACACAGGCTCCAAACTCCAAACTTTGAACAACCAGATTTTAAAATCATGAAGAAAGCAAAAATAACCATCTGAGTCAAACCCATTCAACCCCTATAGCACTGGGAGAATTAACAATAACCACATAAAAACAGAAGTGCTCTATATAAACATAGTTTTCAGCATTACCCTTAACTAGACAGCTGCTGTATTTTTAATAGTTAATCTGCCTACTATTATCATATACATTTAGTTATGTTAGTTACACTGTGATTCATTAATAAACATTCCTTAGCATTTACACTGTATTTTAGCTATTTACAAAATCTTACTGTTCATGTCCTTACCATTGGCGTTTGTCGTGTTGCACTGTGGAAAAAGAAACTTGTTTACTTTGATAAATTCTCATAGATGTCAGTTGATATATTCACCTTTGATAGCAATATATATATATATAAATTTAAATTTTAAATTTAAAAAGGCAGCTATTAAGAATAGACAGCTTACCTCAACAGAGAGACTTGTCTTGATGGAAACTTAAATGGGATACAATTAGACGTGAAAATGTGTTCTATTTTTATTTTCTATAAGTTGCAGTATGTATATTAATTTTCTTACAATTATAGTTAATGGTAATTTTCAAAATACACAATGAAAAATCCCACTCACCAAGTCCAAGGATTGCCACATAAATAGGGAGGAAATGGTAGATGTGGCTCATTTTAGCTCTTAAAGTGCTTCATTGGTTACTGGGAAATAATCCTATAAATAAAAGGTTGAATTAATATATATATATATGACTATTAGAAATGTAGCACTTCAGAGGAGAGCTGTATAGAATACACAAAATACATTAAACATGAAAATACATTTTCCTACAATTTCACAAGCTGAAGGAACTTACCTAATTTAAAAATTATTCACAATTTCCAGTCACTCCGTCTCCTTGAAAACGTTACAGTAAATATTTCACTTGCAGGTAATCTGTGTAAAACATTTGAACGTGTCCACTATTACGTCTCTTAAGATAATATTAATGTAATTACAACAGCCTACTTCCCTACACACCCACTCAAGGAAAAAAGATCATAGCAACCACTGTCGTTTCATTGGTTTCAACATTTTCCTTTGTGTCTCACTCACGCAGGTAGTTGTGTAAAGCAGATGCTGTCATACCTTGTTTGTCTGGTTTTACTGGGTTTACCTACATGTCTAGTACATGTTGTGAAAACAAGGTATGTGACATTTCAGAGTGCTTGAACTATGTACCTTTCCATACCAAAGCATGATCTTGCTGAAACATTTGTATATAAAAGAAAGATGAATTATTTCTACTGTTGGCGATTGCATTCATTATTTTGATGAAATTGTCATTCCAAGTTTGAGCCATGGGCTGTTACAGCTCATGGATGATTTGATACGAGATTTCTATATTAATTCAAAATAGCCCTGTAACAGCTAACCAGTAACTCAATATATAAAACAACGGTTTTATTATCTGCGTGACACTTTCCATGATTCAAGTGAAATATGAGACTAGATATCAGGAAACTAACTTGAAAACAAGTGTTGACAAAAAACTGATCTTTCCACTGATTCACATTCACACATAAAATAAGTTAATAATCACGGACTTCTTGCAATCATTAACTCCTTGTTGTCTTCTAATATCTCTGGGATTTGTTATTTCTTTAAATCCAGAGAAAGCCTTTGACATGGTCGAATGACCATATTTATTTGTAAAATTGGAAGAATTTGGCTTCGGGTCCAAATTTATCTCATGGATTTGTTTGTTTTATGCTTCCCCTAAATCTTCAGTTGCAATGGCTATAAAGCATTGTTTTTTTTTGTTTTTCTCTCCTAGGGGAACAAGACAAGGGGTTTCCCTTAAACTCATTGCTTTTCGTCTTAGCCATAGATCTATATGCCATTAAACTCAAATCTCAGTCAATTCAAGGTCATTACAGAAGAGGAATAGAAGAAGACAAAGTTCATTTGTATGCAGATGATTTGTTGTTATTTATTTCTGTACCGAAAATATAGAAGATACGCTGCAAACATTTGGTAGGTTTTCAGGATACAAATGAACTTTTTTAAGAGTGAATGCTTCCTGCTTAACCATTCCGCTTTACAGGTAGTAGATACAAATTACAGTGCATTTTAACATTTATTCCACAAATGAAGGATGGATTCGCCGTTTAAGAATTTAAATGCCTGTTACATTCTTGTCATAACAACACAAATGCATGCATTTGCTGTGTTAGTATAATAAATTGCTGCACCTTATAGTGGATTATACAGGGAATGTTTACTTGCCAGTACCAGGTATGTGGATTACCAAAGAACTGGAAAAGTCTTTTGAACTGATTAATCAAAATGTCATCATGTAGGGTGTTTGTACACCATCCAGTAGTCAAAAGGTTGGTTCCTCAGTGTATGACACTTGGAGACCAGTATATTACTTACTCTCACTCTCATATTATAGACGTAGACAAATTTGTTGGTACAGCTCATTGAAACAATGCTTCATTTCCCCAGAAAAGTGATTCAAATAAAAGCAATTGTCTTATTTATACCTGCATGCCTTTAGTATGTGATAGAGTAAACCAATAAAATTGTGAAATTGCCATTGGGAACTGGAGAAAACTCTGATAGGAAGAGATCTGGCAGACTCAAAGTCACAACACAATCAGAAGACAAGCTGAGAGTCACTATAGCTTGTGTGATAGATACCTCACAGGACAATAGTTAGTCTTTTGTTATTGCAGTTGCTCAGATGTTATTCAAAATTGCCCTTATGTATTACATTAAATTTCCATCTATCGACAGGGATGAAAGTGGAATACAGTTTACATAATTTTTATGCTCTTTGAGCCATTCAGTGAACACTGATGCCCTCTAGAGGATTGTTATCTTGGGAGTTTCCACTGCCGTCTGCAAAAGAACTGTTCATGTGAAATGAATTGTATTCAGCAATGGGTAAGCAGTGATTTACATTAACCTTGCCTATTTAATGGACTGAAAGTACCCGAAGACTCCTAGAAAATGGCCTTTTACTACAATCTAATCCATCCTGTATTCTTTATATACAAAATATATAAACAAAAAATATTAACATGAATTCAAATTCAAATAACTTTATTGTCCCTGAGTGGCAATTAAAGGCACACAAGGCAGTTGAACAAGGACAGGACACAATGACATAAAGTGCAACAGTATTTGAAAGATGCTGTGCAAAATTGCAGTCAATCAGGTAGTTAGGAACTAATAAATATGTAAAGGGAGGGATTGTTAGTGGGCATGGGGTGGGGCCCAATTGCAGAATGAATGACGGGTTCCAGTGCAGGGAGGCGGGGGAGAGAAGTCTGTGAATTGAGGAGTTGAATGGCCCTGGGAACAAAGGTGGCTCTCCTCCTCTGTGTCCTGCAGCCGGGACAGCGGAGCCGTCGTCCTGAGGGGAGCCACTCAAACTCGGGGAACAGAGCATGGGGGGGGGGGTCCTGCAGAATCCTGCACGCTGTTCTCAGAGTTTGCTGCTCACTCAGGGATGAAAGTGCTCTGACCGGGACTCCGATGATCTTAGAGCAGAATTTAACTGTGTTGTGCAGGCGTGTCCTGTGCTGCAGGCTGGTGGAGTGATACCAGCAGGCGATGGAGAAACAGAGGACACTCTCAATGAAGGAGTAGTAAAAGGTTCTGAGTACGGCCTTGTTGACACTAAAGCTGCTGAGCTTCCTTAGGAGATATTGCTGCTGCTAACATCTCCTCTGTGTTGGAGGCAAACTTTAGGGTGAAGTGGAAGTGCCCAGATATTTGTACTCCTCCACCACCTTCACTGTCTGCCCGTGGATTATGCTTACATATGCTGTCGCCAGCTCCCTCTGTTTACTGGAGAAGGTCACCACTATGCCCTTGGTCTTCTCCACGTTTAGCTCCAGGGAGGCATTGTTACACCACTCCACAAACTCATTGAGCACTGAGCTGTGATGATTATTAAGGACAAACAAAGCTAACATATATTGCGGAGAAAAAACCTTTTCCGCATTTTAGGCTAAAAATGCACCGACTTGCGCTCTCGCGAAACAACATAGCCTTAAATGAGTGAACGGCGCAAATAAGGCAATTGGTGAGGAAAAACCCGTGAACGGCAGGCGGCAAATTTCGTTTTAAAACATGTCCGGTTGCATACTACGTACAGTGATGAACTGTAAATAAGATAAATAACATAAAGCTATTTAGTTTGTTTAATAAAACTACAAGATATAGACCCGTTCTATATCTATATAAGGTAGCCTTAAATGACTTCCGTTGTGATCTGGCGCTATATAAAAAAATAAAATTAAATAAAATTAACTTGGGGAACCCCCCTAGTAGAACGGTAGGGTAAAAACTTTGTGGTATATGTAGCCACATTTGATTATAGCCGATTGTGTTGATATCTTTCCCAGACAACCACGACTTCACCTGCGTTCATGTGCAGATATGTGCGTGTGTGAAGGGGCGAGGCGGGTAACGCGGTCGACATGCAGTAACGTCATTGGTTGCACTTGAAGTGAGAAGTTATCCAATCCGACAGTAAACGACTCATTAAATAGGAATGTTCTCAGAGTTGTTGTCTCGGCTGGTCTCGAAATAAAATCTTGAGTCCATAACAAGAACGAGTACAAATACGGCGGATTCAAAGACAAGATCGAAACCTTCAAAAACTGGTCTTGAGTACTACAATTAACATTTGATATTACTATAAATTTCTATCATTAAGAAATGAAGCAGTGGTATATTAGAAACAAGAAATTTAAGGTGGGTAAACTATATGCACAGCAGTAAAAACGGTGGGTAACTATTCATATCCTTAACATCATAGTGATCTCAAAATTAAGGTGAGTAAACTTAAAAGGTGCGTAAACTGCGTACCCTCCATTACACCACTGAATGATTTGCGTGAATTATTGCATAAAATAATCCAAAAGCTCCACAACTTCACATAATACATAAGTGTCTCTTCGACCAAATTTCAGCCAATTATCGTCAAATACTACAGTTTCTGGCAGAATGAAAACAAGACTCTCCTGTGTCCGCCTCCGCCATTTTTCAAACGTTTTTCTCAATTCTACCAAAATTCATCACGTAAGCTACTCAAGGTACGGCATTGGTTCTCGTTGTCACTACCGAAAATGTAACTTCTGCTACTACGCATGCGCACATTCATCACGCATGCGTCCACGAAACCACATTTTCCAAGAGTATCCACGAGTGTCTGGCACTTCTTTATTACGCATGCGTAATGTACACTTCCACAGGCTCAATACTGCGCATGTATTCACATTTTGCGGCAGACTGATAGTGTGATTCAGGGCATGGACGTGGTGTATCATCATTCATTGGTCACGTATTGTGAGATGGGTCATTGATGTTTATATTTGTAGTTCAGCCGTCACTTTATTGTGGTATTTAAACCATATTATCAAGGGGCTGTGATATATGTACAGCATTTTCTAAAAAAAAAATTTCACCCAAAGAATAGTTAAGAACTTTTATTTGCACAACATAAACAATGTTTAGGAAAAAAGGAGAAAAAAAAAGCAAGCTTAGCTTAAGTAACTTCACAGCACATCAAACTGGGTGTAATACATAATGGTAACATTAAAGTAATGTCATCTTTAACTGTAAAATTGATGGCCATACCCTGTATTTTACGTCGCTCCTTCTGAAGCACATTGGGCATTAATGGCCTGTGCGAAATAAAATCTTTTTTTTTTTTTTTTCTTTAAATCGAAGGACTCCATCATTATCCGGTTAAATCTTCTCTTTCCTCTCGCTGTCGACATTCTCATCAAAAATCAACAGACGATTAAATGTGACGCGATGCCGTAAAAATAGCACGCCTCCTTCCAGAAGTCGCAAGCGTGCGCATGCATAGTAACATTGCAGCCCTAATACGCACCTTACTGTATATATCATACTCATATTTCCTGTCATTCTGTCATACACACAACACTGTTCTTTTTGCACAAAAAAACTATAGCCCCACACATTATATGCTTGCACACATTATATACCTAAACACATTATATGCTTGCTTTATTGTCTGTGTGACAGAGGATAACAGTATATGTAGGTAAAGGTAGTTAACAGAAATAAATAGTACACGTGAATGTAAATAATCATGTGCAAGGAACAAGATGATAGTGAATGTAAGACAGAGTGATACTATTTGTGAATGAGAATAGTGGTATGTGTGACAAAGTCTGATTGCAATGGAAAGGAGTTTGACTATAGAAATGGTACTAAATTCTCAGTTCCTGATTGGTTATCTTTGATGAAGCCCGCCTTCCCAATCATAATTGATTTGACAAGCTGGTGGACCAGGAGTGATTCACTGAAACCAATGGTACAGTGGCTGTTAAGGGCAATATGTTGCCAATTCAGAAATCACTTTGAAATTCTTAAAATACATGCAGAACAAAATGCTGCAGATTCAGTTACAGCACAATGGACATTTCTGGGGAACAAGGAAGCAAGATGGACCATTAGGGCTGGGTGGTATATCAAATGTTTACAGTATATCGGCATATTTTCAAAATGAGATACAGGTGACAGACACAATACCATTTATATCGATATGCTTTTATCATGTGTTAATTTAGGCCTCTATTAAAGATTTTGAACTGAGAACAACATTATTCCTTCCTGGCTGTAATCAACACAAGAGCTTCCCTGCCCTGTGCCCGTAACCTGTCCAGGACAGCTCCTGAACCCCTTGACCCTGAATAGGATACTGTAAGTGGGTACAAAAAATGGATGGAAAGTATCAACAGCAATGTCCTATCCCAAATTTTGTAACACATAGCCTAGAATCCCAAACTGTCCTGAAATATCCCTTGTTTATAACAAGTCATCTGAGTACCATTACCTGAGGTGATTGTTGATATGAAGTTTTTCATCAAACACCACTTTACATCTTGTTCATTAAGAGTTTTGGAGGGAGAGGGTTTGGACCCTATCACAGGCAGCACAGGGCAGAGGCTTGGGGTAGACCCTGAATGGCATGCCTATCCATGGCTGGGATCCCACACATACATACACCCAAACACACAATCATACAATAAAGGAAATTTAAAACAAACGCCAGTTTGCCTAACTTCATGTAAACTCTGCCCATAGGGGAGCACTATACTGCTACTGCCAGAGCTACTGTACTGAATCAAGTTATATAAAACTTCTGTGTCTCAAAATTGCTACTTCTGTGCCCCACACTTCCTCAATATGCAGATAGAGAAAATGAAGGGATAGCTAAAATTACAGATATTTCATGATAGAACAACAATAATAATGCAGATATAATATGTGGAAAGACAGTGACTGGTTAGAGTTAAATGTTTATTTTATTGAAAGAAAGGAACATTTTTTTCCATAACAAATTTTGAAAGAATGTGTTATTTTCTAAAATTTGATAGTTACATTATGTTTATTTCATTTATTTCGTACACCTTTACTCTAAGTTTACATGATTACTTAATAGATAACACACTTAACAGAAGACTAAATAACCTTATAATGTGTAATTGTACTATATAATTGTTAGTGAAAACATTGTCAAGATACCCCTTTGCCCTTTAAAATCATAATAAAAATCATGACTGAAACTTTTAAGAACATTTTAAAGAGTAGAAAGATCAAATGATTAATTTACTTGTTACATTTCTGCATAACAATAGGAATGTATTTCTTCTTTTGTAGGTACAATTCTACATTAAAATCACCACAACAATTGCACAGAAATTATGATTATCCCAATAAGAACAGCCCAACACGTCGGTGCTAGGTGCATTCCTCCATTATTTGGGTTTGTGATCCCGTTGCCTGCAGAATGAGAAGGAAAAAAAAGTTATTTGTAATTCCACCAATATCATGTAACACCTCAAATATTTCAATACAACTACACAAATGTTACCAGTTGTAGATGCATGTTTTGTTGTTGATGCTGTTGTGCTTTTTGTGGAGTTATTTGCAGAATTGCCAGCTGGTGCGGTTGTTGGAACAGGTCCTGATCTTCCTCCAGTGAGGTCAATTTTCAGGGTGTTCAGGTCAGATTGAAACTGATTTGCAATCCATTGATGTAGTATTGAAACATTCTTAAAAGTTTTCAGATCAGGTAAGCATATTCCCAGGAGGCCTTGCACTTCTTTCACAGTAAGATTCTTAAAAAGAAAATGATACTTCCATTAATCACAATGTTTTTCTTGGCAAATGAATAATACTTTGTACACTTTGTACAAAATATCATTGGAAGTAAATTTAAACTTAGAATGTTAAAATGTTGAAAAATGCAAACTAACCATGATAACATCTGTGTTAAGGTTTTGGAAAGTCAATATATCCATGCTTATGTTCATGACAGAGAGACTCCTTATGTCTGGCAGACCCGCACCACCTATAATTGAAAAATTAATATTAGTAAATAGTCATATGAAGGATTATTTACAGTACTGAATCACTACAAAGTGTGCTATATTGATGTGTTTTGGGTATGCGTAATGTGACTGCCTTAATAATAAGTATTATTGATTACAATAAGAATAAAAAATCAGTAAAATAGCCACTAGGTTTTGGCAGTGAACTAGACCAGGCAGAAAGGTATTATTGTGTTTGCTTGCCTCCTTATTTTCTTTGATATTTAGAAAGTTGTGTGTCCCTAAACCCTCTTTTGAATTTGATTGACTTTTTGTTTTACTAAACAGTGGTCCATTGTTTATTTTATAATGTTTGATGCTGAAAACCTTGGTTCAGTTTTCCAAGGTGTTATGCCTTCCACAGGAGCGATTTAGAGGACAGCCAAATTAATGGTTATACTGTACAGGATTGAAAATATTTTTATTTATATTGACACTAGATAAACTTTACTTTCACACACAAATAAGCTTGCGTAGACTATGCACTTATATATGTATTATGATTATGTCTTACCTAGATAAGGCCTGGTTAATTGATAAAAAGCATCAGCTTTACTCTTGTAAGTGCTAAAGAAGGTGATGGCCTTTTGGTAGAGCAGATTCTTTTGCTGAGTGGTGCAAGATGATATATCTAAAGGTTTGGCATAGCTGTTGGGAAAAAATGGTAAAAATTCACATAAAGTCTCCTTTGTTCAAGTATAATTATCACATTATTACATTATTCAACATTATCACATTATTACAGGGACATTTCTTACCCAAGGCTGCTTGAATTTATGGTCTCAAGGATACTGACATCCAGACAACACAGGTTTTGTCCACCAATTGAATTCAGTTCAAGTGTTCCCAGACTTTTGCCTGCAGTTCCTAAGTACTTTGTGATGATGGTCTTACACTAAAATACAAAAAAAAAGCAACATAAACAACAACAGCAGAAACAACAACAATAATAATAATAAAGAAGCAGAAGAACACTGAATTATCACCATATCTGGTTCCCATTGTCCGAGAGACGGGTTCATCAAAGCAGACAGTGTGTCAATTGTAGTGATGTTCCATTTATTGATGTCACTTAATGAAGCCACATGGGAAATTGACCCAAGCAATTGAACTTTTCCATCTGGAAGACCTGAGGGGTATGCCTGGATGACAAGAACAACATTACGTTGTTTATATACATTTACGGTTCCTGATAATCTTTTGTTATATGTGGTTCTAATCTTTATATTGACAGCAGTAAATTTGTCAATAAATGCAATAGAAAAAATAAAACAAATCGAAATTCATTGCCTGGTTTAATCTGGCGAGAACAGCTTTCTGAAGGTCGGTAGCAACAACTTTTGTTCCCAAGGTTGCCAAATTGTCTATCACAAGCTTAACATCCATACAGCTGAAGTCCGTTAACCCAAATCCAAACGGAAAAGATGCGTCATTTATTTGAATCTGAGTAATGCTGTTACCAGTGCATTCTGTGATATGAAAAAAACAAGCATAGTTAACATTTATTTGAAAATGTCATACACAATATATATTTTGATAAACAAGTTAAATAAACTTACCTGCATTCCGTTTACTTCTAACAAAATTCAGCACCTTAAACAAATTTCTCAGTTTTTCTATGTCAACTCCATTTTTCCTTAATTGTGGCAGGAATGACCTCAGGAACTGTTGTTTCACAGACTGCCAAAAACAAACAGCATTGTTGGTTGCTTCTTAATAATTTTCAACCATTCGAAATAAAAGTTAGTTTTTGAAAAACATACCTGTCCGAACATGCTCCAGAATTGCGTTGTTAGGTACAATGGAAGTGGTTCAAGATTGTACAGGGTTTGTATATTCCATGCTGAGGGATTTCTAAAATGTAAAAGGATAAATATATGTATATATATTAAAAATATATATACTTAAACATTAGATTTATATGCATATATTTCATACTTCCATCATCTATTTTCATAATTCTTTTCTTTGTCTATTTAAATGAACAAGAATATAATTTACTCCATGACCCTGACCAGGAGTTATTGAAAGATTAATGGATGATGGAAAATAAGCTTTATGTAGCTATAGCTATGTTTAATACCCGTATTTGGTTGCACCAGTTAACAGCAGATTCTCCATAGCTGTGACTTGGTCCATTGAGAAGTTGGTACAGTTCTTTAGTTTCTCCAGGATCAGTGAATCAGAGTTGTCAATATAGGACCCATTAAGTGTACAGACCATGTTCCCAAGCACCTCCACATTGTCTGCATTGAGGTTTGTGCCTGAAATGCCCTGGAATAAATCACAAAATTTGTTGAAAGTCTGGTGGTATTATTTCAAACAATGAGCTTACATAAATGCATTGCAATTCCTTCCTGATTTAGAGGTACAGACAAAAGTAACCAGCTATGCAGTTTTTACGCGAATCAAAGATATCGAAGAAAAGTATTACTCACAAGACAGCTTTTCGCCTCATCCAGCAAAGTAGTATCTATACTGAGGACTGCGGAGGGGATATTAAAATCTGCTGCTCCAATTGCAGTGAAATACGACTTGCATTGGTTTTGCCCAACCTTTGCATAGCTACAAAACCAAAAATACAAAACTTAAAATTCACTATATATAAAATGCTATGGCAAATACTCTTCATTACTAATTATTAGTTTTCATAAAGTATTGAGACTGAAAATTAGAGATGCACCATTTTTTCAGAGCAAGTATGAGTACCGATGCTCACTTTCTGGTACTCACCAGTACTGATACTAATCACAGCTGTTCAATGTCTAAAAATAATATGCAATATTTTAACCTATGATATTGAAATAATAAACGATGATATTGAAATACCCTCCCACTACAGCACCGGACACTACATTTTTTGCCCAAAAAAAAATGTGAAAGCCTGGACAAAATGATATACAGACAATATAGATATACATATCATCATCTCTGTGGAAAACGATGGTTTGGTGGGTTAATTATGATTTAAAATCATGTCACTTTAAAACCTCTAAAGCAGTGGTTCACAAACCTCTCATACTGTGTAACACTTAAGAAAGCATTATTCTCTCTGCATACCACCAGATTGATACCGTGTAAGAGCTGCTGTTATTTTTGCTACACAAAGTTTATTGTTTGACATTTTCTCTCTCTGTGCCAGTGTTTGCTGCACATTGGGTTTTTGCAGATTGTTGCTGCTGGTAGCATTTACATGATACTCGTGATACTCTTTCTTACAGTATGTTTAGTGTTTAGATGTTTAATTTAGATTACTTGTGTGAACCTGATTTCATACCTCCTCTTGATAGTTTAGTAGAGTATAGTTTGCTATGTTTTGGATTTCGTCGTTAACTGCGAAGTATTTCTGCACTGCAAAAATTTTGTCCTGTTTATTTTGCCTGTTAATGAGATCACTAGTATGTCATTATGTGGTATCGATTATAGGCATCAGCACATTATCATAAGGATGACTATGAGGTCATGAGCATGGTATCAGACCTGATTCCGATACTAGTATTTGTATCAGTGCATCCCTAGCAAACATAATGCATTATATTGTGTAACAATTAAATTTGTTAATTTTAAAAATTAAAAAAATCAGTTTGACACTGTAACAAATTATACAAAACAATATAACATGCAACATAACCAACTTACTTATAATATAGCAACATGTCTGAAGGATATTCTGTAAATTTAAGCGATTCCTCATCTTGAATGTAATTGTTCATGCAAGTTAACTATGAAAGAAAGACATGATATTTAAAAAAACAATCACATTTTGATTAATTGACACTTAAAGTACAAGGCCTTATACTGTCAATTTATGTGTGTCATTTTACATGTAAAATAGCTTATCCCAATCTGCAAATCAGGTATTTAGCAAAATTTCAATTTATATACAAATAATTGTACACTTACTTGCGTTTCTGTTAGCGACACTTTTTTGCGGCCTGGTCTTGACCTGGAAGCTTGGATGAGCTGTGTAACTTTGGACACTTCAAGATGGCTCACTCCATTGCACGTAAATCCTTGCAGTACGGAAGGTGCAAGTCTGTAATAATATGAAATGTTATTTAATCACTTTTAACAATAGTTATATATGGTAACTGGAATAACTGCATTAATAACAATAGTAGTCAGAATAATACATTTCCAAAGATTTAAGATCTGTTTTGCAAGTGATTAGCATATATGTATAAATACTTACTCTTCAACATCCTCAGTAGCATTTGCAATTGTCCTGAAGAACACAATAGCCTGCAAATGAGAAAAATCAGAATGTGAGATATTGCGAGCTGTCAAAAAATTATTATAAATTTTATAAATGAAGTATTTAACATCTCCAGTCATTATTGGTCCAAACGCTTCACAGTATAAGAGAGGTAAGGACAGCGCCTTGCTGTACTCATCACACGACAAACCACCTCAGGGATGAGAACCTGAGTGCAGCTATGTGGCGGGTGATACCTCAGCACCACACTAGTCCGAATGGAGCAGTGTGAGATTTTCCCAGTGGCTGGAGTGCCAATCCTGCCACCAACCCCCAAATTCTCCCAGTGAGTTGGAGGACCTGCTTGCAGGGCTGGATGTAGGTTAATGTCATACCCAGGACAGAGCAATTGTAGGTCAAGGGCCCCACGGAGTGTAATCACTTCTGGCATTCAAACCAACAACCTTCCAATTGCTGGCATGGATCCCTATCAGAGCCTCCTCAGAGCCGCCACTCCACCCATACCACAGTATTAAAAACAATTTATAAAGAAATATTATGTTGAATTACCTGTTCTTGATCCCATGCTTTCACATTGATTGTAGTTACTTGAACATTTTTTTCCGAGAAGACTAACAAAGGTCGTGGTATTTTTGAGGCCAGTTCATCAGGAACATACTGCAGTATTTTACTGGGGTCTTGACTGATGGTGATAATCTTAAAGGAAGTTACAAAAGCAATACTAATCAGAATATAAACTGAAATATAATTACTACTCGTGTGTGTATATATATATATATATATATATTTGCTGAAAATTACAGTTTCGGATATTGAAATTTGTATTTTGTTAATAATTGGCTTACCTTTGAAACATAAACATCCTGTACAATTTCGGGTGCTTGGACCATGTTATTGATAAAATTTTGATTTTGAGACGTAGTGATGATTTCGGAAGTGGGAATGCTGTCGAATATTGTTGATGGAACACCACTTATAAGACTTCCCAACGACAACAAGCTGGCAGCACTGTCAATCTATAGATGACAAATTTGGATGAATATTATTTGCTAAGTATTTATTCATTGTGTATTAACAGACATATATTTGGACGGAAAGTGTGGATATGCTAGAGCACCAACAATTTATTATGGTCTAAAACCACGTTACAGTTTCATTGTGCAACCCCTGTACACTAGATACACGAGGTCCAGGGTCCACAACAAAACTACCTGGGCTAGGACACTCGTCTAATTGGTTACCATTCTACGCTTAATGGGGTAGACGAGTGGCTTTTAGTGACTAGAAATTGCTTTGGATTAAACCTTCGCAAGCTAAGCAGTATAAGTTTGTTTAGACTATGCAATTGATATCATTATTATTTTATGAGCAATGCATTCTAAACGTTCAGTCCATTCTGCTAATAATACTAACATTAACACTGGATCTATTGGTATATTTGTTTGTTTACAGAACTGTTCAGAATGAAGAGGAAAAAAAGCTGAAGTAAATGGATTTGTTCCTAAACACAGTTGGCGTCATTCTCAGCTGCGTGCTTTTAGGATAGAATTTACCCCCAAAAAATGACCAGAAATGGAATGTAGTGTGAAACAAAATGACTTCACCGTATAGCCCCCTGCCGTGATGGTAGATATGATTGCAGTTGTCTGGTCCAGGCTCCAGCCACTCACATTACTCAGTGTTTGTAGAGAGGACACAAGAACACTGACTGAAGTTGAGGAAAGCTGTGAGACTGTGAGGGCAGAGTTCTCCTGTCCTAAGTTTGTGATGGTATTTACATTGATCGTCTGGATATTTTGTGCTAAATCACTCTGAAAGGAAGGTGTTCATAGTTAGTTTCTAATCATGATTTTAAACAGCACTACTGTTTAAAACACTGTACTACTAAACTTAATATAAAATGCTATTAGTTCAGAGTGAAAATTTTTCAAACATAACGAAAGCAACTGGAAGATAAAAATAGGTACTGTACCCCAGTGATGTTAAAGTCCTTCAGCTCAGAGTAGTTTACATATTCAGAGAAACTTCCTAAG
>JAODLC010000100.1:22367172-22380162 GCA_026781145.1 Hippopotamyrus pictus | reverse complement strand
ACCTGGCTTCTGATGAGCCACACCTGCTCCTGGTATTTACCTGAGAACTAGTGTGGCTCATCAGAAGCCGGGTATGAAAATTTACTGGATAGTAGCCCTCCAGGACCGGAGTTGGTGACCCCTGCCCTAGATGTTAAAAAAAACATCACTGATAACGACCAAATCAGTAGAGACCATATATACCTAAAGATTAGTCACCAAGGTTAAAACATGTGTGTAACTGGTCAGAATTTGCATACATACAGTATGGCCCACCTTCTGCACAGTTACTACTGTATAAAGGGGCACTAGCTAACAGCAAAAGTTGCTAACAAAGTGAATGTGTAGTAATGCATCATTTTTATCTATAATGGTTATAGAGGAAATGAGTGTGATTAATGCACACTGTTTTTTTTTGCCTCTGCAGTTCACGCCAATGCGAGTCAGCTGCTGCTTGTCAAAGTAGAAATGACATGAAGTGAATCTCCATATGATTCATGCTGCAGTGTTTGTAATACTAAGGGAGTGATTAGTCTGTAGATCACAATCCCACCATAGCCATTCACGCAGATTGACCTGTACTTCCAAACTGTAATGAATTTCTAGACATTTAAGGGTTAAATCATAGTCTGGTCAGACAGACCACACAGGTAAAGAAGGACAAGTGGTCAGTCATTTTAATGTTTGTGGGAGAACAATCCTGCTCTCGTCCTGTGGCTGTGGTAATCCAATACTTCTCAGTGGCTTCCAAGCTCCAAAGTATTTTAGGAAAAGTGTCATCACCTCAAACATTCTGCTCTGGTGGTGTAAAAAATGAAATGCTCTGGAGATGTTTGTTATAGAATATTTGAGAGTGAAGTTACATGAATAGATCATAGGCTGGATCGAAGACAGATGAGCATATTGATGAATTCTGTCCAGTAAAGAAATGGGCAATAAGTGAGAAAGAGAATAACAGCTTTCAGCAGATTATTAGATGTAGTGAAAAACAACCCATCCTAACATAGAAAGAGAATGGTAGTAACAAGTAAACAATCACTGTGAGAGGTGGGAAGACTTTTATTTATGGATTATTTATGGATGCTTTGAGGAGTGGACCAATAACGATGCTTCTAGATACAGTGGACATGCTGATGAAATAAATGTGAACAAAAAAAGAATAAAAAGGAATAATATTCAGCCAGGTGGGTTTAGCTAAGCTTACCCTCATCTAATGGCTGGCAGAGCAAAATACTTTTTTCATAGATGTATTTTGTTTAGTAGAGTATTGCTCTGGTTCTGTGCAGGCACACATGCAACATAATTCCTAAAATTGGAGTCAAGAAAAGGTGTTGGGGATTTGATTGCAGCAATCTGCTATGTATATAAAGTTGTGCATAATTTAGACTTAGCTGGATACGTGCAACATAAATAGCTGACCTGTGGAGTTCAGCAGAATAGGAGCAGTGCTTTAGACAATTTCAAACTTAAGCTCACTCAGAGTGGCTCACTGCTATGCCTGGATGTGAGCTTAACTGTGAAAGACGAATTTGGATTCCACCTGGAGGAGGAGATGAATACATTGTTTTAAAAACTGTGTTGTCTATTTCTGGAAGTTGAGCAACCCTGACTAATAGATCTACCAGAGTGTAATATGATTATATGGTTAACAATACCTGATCAAATATCAGTCATTTTCCACAAGTGACTGCAATACTCAGAAAAACAGGAGAATATACAGGGTCAGTTAAGAAATCTCTGTTTACTTCACTGACCATATTGTGCAAAAGCAGTCTCTAGGTTTATAGAGAATACCGTGGCCCACATAATCTTTGTAACTGAGACCAGAGAATGAGGTTAGGGTGATCACCAAATGCATAGGGTAGGGCAAAGATATTGATTGATATAGAAGGGTACAGATTTCAAGACCCTTAAAATTATCCCTTATTTTTTTCTTTCCTTTAGTTTTGGTGATTTCACGTAGTGAAAACACTGTGACATTGCATAGGGATCATTTCAGAAGGAACCCACTTGAATTGAATTTGTAATGCAATGAAGATTGGTGGATCCCAGTGCACAACCAACTACCCAAAATAATTTACTTTACTGCTTGTTTTCACATCTGCAGCCCTCATATTCTTTTTAGAGAGTTTTCTTCATTACGTAATCAAGATGAAAATTCTTGTCAGATCCAAGTATCCCAATTAATTGGAGTATAAAACATAAACTTAGTACAAATGAGTCTACTAATTGTTTTCCTTAATTAATAATACAATTTTTTGCCATTAATCAATTATGTTCAGCTGAATCTATTCACGTTTGAATTCACTCAATAAAATATAGGTCTAGGCCAAAATATTATTTACACATATTGTCTACTGTAGTTGTCCTTCATATTAAATTTAATTTTGCTGAAGCAATTTAGAATTTCAGTACAATAGACTATTTGCATTGAATTCACAAACTACATAGTGAATAAAACCCAATCCATCCATCCATTTCCTATACCTGCTTGTTCTTTTCAGGGTCACAACCCAGGACGGGGTGTCAGCCCATCACAGGGCACACTCACAAACCATTCACCCGTATATTCACCGTGCCGTCCCTAAACTCAATACAATTGTACTGATATACAATTGCATGACATCAGTTCCAGCATCTACTCATTAGCTTCAGATTGAGTTTAGTATAGATGCAGATTCCAGATAATAAGCATTTCTTTTCTTCTTACTTAAATAAACCATTACATTTACAAGCAATAACAGTAATTTCTTTCATTTGTCAAAATAACAAAAACAACTGTTTGTGGTAAAGACATATGGGGAAAAAAAACTGTAAGATGACCTGCTGGCCCTTGTGATGGATTCCTCGCCATTTGAACCCAGACTGATACACATTTACCTGTGGACTATCTATTTCTCCTCTCCTCCTACTTCCCCTCACCTCCCCCACCCAGGGCAAACATTGCTTGAGTGAGACCTGCAAGCTTCTGAAAAAGTCTCGGCCCAGATTTGGCACAGGAGTTGCTATGTTCCAGTTTCTAACTTAGGATGGTTTATCAAGCCTATATTATATGCATGGCCTTCTGTTAATCCTAGTCATCTTCACTAGAATTCGACCCATATCTCATCCTAGCTCAATTCACCTACCTTTGCTCTGTGCTAATACCTTCTTATACTGTTGTCTGAACAGTGCTGGGGAAGCTATTCAGAAAAGTAATCCATTACAGAAATAAATAGAAATTTCATGTCCAGAAAGTACAAATCCAGAGCAAGGTTTTGTTTCAACCAACCAGTTGGGTACTCTGTGACTCTGACTCTTTATACTCAACTGGTTGGTTGAAACAAAACCTTGATTTGGATGTCTGGAGAACGAAGGGCCAAAAATGACATTCTGGTAACACAATATATTTGGCATTGAATTAACTACTTTAGTACTATAGCAGGCTGTAAAGCAGCAGCAGTGAGTCTCCAGCTTCCAATGTGATTATTTACAATACACATTATGTGGAAACTGAAAAATTAATATGAAGAAACAAGATAACACATTAATTATTTCACATGATTGTTGAGCCCAGCTTCAAGCTTTATCCCTGTGGTCCTTCTCCATGTAAAGAAGCACGTGATTCAGACGCGTCGTCCTATACTCCTCAATCCTTACTGAATAAAAGACGGCTTACAGTGACTACTTACAATTTCAACTTGGGGAACAGTTTTACTTTGACCTGTAAGACATTTAACTACATGACTCAGAGACAAGGAGACCCCCCCCCCCCCGCCCCCACACTACTTCACAGCACCGACAAGTTTTATTCTAACTAGACTACATTTACGCAATGTAAAATTAGGACATTTAAGCCATTATATTAGGGTATTTATTACAACAATAAATAATCCTCTGCTGCATGTAATGCAAGCAACAAATCCTCTGTGCTCTTTTACAAACAAATTGTTGAATCTGTCAGCTTTGTTCAAAATGTAATAGGCCCTATTCATTATCATAATTACAGTCTAGATCTTGTCTTAACCAGCGGAATTGATGTTCTGTTTTCTGTTATCCCAGTTCTATCAAAAGCATTACTATGAGACTACGACTGATTCACCTTGTGAAGAAATATTATTATTGCGAGCATACCTTTATGTTATGGTTTCAATGCTTACTAGTATGATCTCTAACAGCTTTTGTGGAATTTTGTGTGAGTAAGGCTTAATGTTAAATTAGGGAAAAAAATATTCTTTCTGGCTGGACAACATACTTTTCCAGTCCAGTTGATGGTAATGGGTAACTAACTAGAAATCACACAACAATGAATAAACACAGTTCATACAAATACAAAGCCTAGCCATTGTCCCCCAACACTCACACAAAGGAAACTTAGTATACAGTACACAGCTATCAGTTGATAGCAGGGGGACTATTGTCTATTAACCTTACACCCTCCCCACAACTTAGAATAGTCCACAACTTTGTTAAGACAGTTGTTTTGACGACCCTACTCAAGAACCCCAGTCAGGATCAGAACAACTTATCCAGCAACAAATGTTCTATTTTAATTTAAAATATTACAGACATTCCTGTCGTCTCATAACAATTCAGCACCATCAATGATATGTTTCAGTCTGCCTGCAGACATTATCTTGAAACAGCACTTGTCAGAGTAATAAATGACTTGCTTCTCAGTTCTGTGGTAATTTCGTTTGTCCTTCTAGATTTACGTGCCACTTTTTACACCATAGATATACCACATCCTCTTAGAAAGACCATAAAATCGTGCTAGACTCGGGAAACGGGTGCTTTCCTGGTCTGGTCTGTCAGACCTTTACTGATGAATTGTTGAAATGCTCAGTGGTCAGAAAAGTGGCTCCTCAGGGCTTGGAGCTGAGCCCTGCACTCAACGTGTGACAAGAAACTGTTTGAGGTGTGAAAAGAAAGAAATATAATTTTAGGACAGCTTTCTAAGACTGAAATCAGTGTGGGCTGGCCATCGGTGATAATTAACATCACTATGCCACTATGCCAAAACTTAATGTATCTCTTACAGTCTGAAACCAGTATAATGGTTATGAGGAACTTCCTCACACTACATTGCAATAATGATGTTACAAGTCGTCCATCAGTTATGCAGACATATATAGTCAGAACATGGAGGCATTTAAATTACATCCAGCAGATCCTTTTATCCAAAAGCAACATATATTATTATTTTTTATAAAATAATAATAATAATAATAATAATAATAATAATAATAATAATAATAATAAAAAAACGTGTCAGACGATCCCTGGAGCAGTTGGAGTTTGAGGGCTGTGCTCAGGGGCCCAGGGGTGACATCACTCTGCCGACCCTGGGACAGTCCAATCGTCCAATCATAGGCACAGCACCCTATCCTGCCGAGCCGCACACGTCACCTCAGCTTTCTCTAAAACACCTAGTTGTTACTTTTGAGAAGGACCCAAGCCTTGACTACTACATTGAAAATACATCTAAACTATTTTCTTTTCACTA
This sequence comes from Hippopotamyrus pictus, assembly GCA_026781145.1. Lineage (NCBI taxonomy): Eukaryota > Metazoa > Chordata > Actinopteri > Osteoglossiformes > Mormyridae > Hippopotamyrus > Hippopotamyrus pictus. The sequence goes on along the minus strand of JAODLC010000100.1, from coordinate 22,374,698 downwards.
CTAAGGTCAGAAAAGTCAGAGTTCTGAAAAATGCTGAAGGGTGCAGAAGCTGATCCATATATCCAATATCTTTATAGACTCCCTCTAGATTATTACACATACACCTTTATTTTGCTCAATGCCATTGTGAAACATAAACTTCATTTGTTAACCGATACTTGCTCCATTTGCTCTTTGTTTTCTAAATGTACAAGGCAGAAATCAGCTTGAACTACATAGTGCTGCCACAGAACAGAGTCTGACATCAAAAATGTGGCATTCCACTCCATTTCTGGCCATAATGAAAAACATTTTGGCAAAATTTTGATACAGACAACAACATTAAATTATTTAGTCTTAATTTCATGTATCATATACCAACATGATTTAGTTATTTTCCCTCAGAAACACTTCTAATGCTACTGTATATTTGGTCTTGTCTTTAGTTTTATATATATCTATTGTTGCTTGAATTACAATGACAAGGGGCCTATACAATAAAGGTTTCTTTTGGTCTTGTCTGAAACCACATGCTGTCACGGAATACTTTAAAATACTACTTTAAAATTAATTTCTTAATTTACAATCCGATGCTGGTGGCAGAAATGTCTCTGTGCTTGCTAAACCCAGAAACATTCATTTTTATTGGAAGACACCTCATTCACTATTACATTATTTTATCTTCTGCAGTTCAAACTGCAGACTGATGCCTGTCCTTCTACAAACCACTGCTGTCCTAAAATTATATTTCTTTCTTTTCACACCTCAAACAGTTTCTTGTCACACGTTGACAATGCCTTCACTGAGTCAGTTAAGGAGCTCTTCTCTTACAGTCATAAAGGGTAATCTTTCTGACTGTTTAGCCTATGTATATATTCACACTGAGAGGATTGAAAACAGATCTGTGTATTTCACAAACTGCGCGCATATCGGGGACAACGACATTATATTTTTTCAAAGGCCTATTAACTTGGTGTGTCCATTTTCATGCCTACTGTACATTATATAATTTGCAGGGGCCCATAAGCTGCTTGCAGAGGAAGATCATCAGGGAGGTGCTTAAACAACCCTATTTACACCCAATTTAGCTGAACAATGGATACAGAATTGATGCTGCCACTGCCTCCTCGAGGAGATTCATACATCATTACAGACAGCCCTCCCCCAGTCATCACTGCTGCTTTGGCACCACAACCATGGCAAATCTGCGATCTGTAAAGGCATTTATCAATTACTCAACAGAAACGGCAGCCAGTGTTTCAGGAGGTGAATCCCATTGCTGTCAGTTCTTAATGTGGGGCTGCGCTTCAGTGCCTATATTCTGTTTCCAATTAAAAGAAAGTCTGGTAAGGGCCAAGATATATTAGCATGCATGGGGATTTCTCTCTGAAGCTCTTTCAAAATACTGAATTCGAAGATGAAAAAAATGCTTTCAGAATATGTGCTTGGAATGCCATTATATAACTGATTGGGTTGAAAGGAAATACCCAGCTTTACAATCTGATGTCAGACATCGCATCTCAGTAGTCAGAGAAGAATGAGGGGAAGCACCTGTCTGTGGTAAAATTCACCTATAATTCCCTCCACTTTCCTGGGTCTAAACAGAGAGGCAACTACAATTTGGAGCACACTGTCTGTAGTGTAGGTGAGCTAGTGTCAGAAAGATCCTAAATGGAACATGTCTTTGGTTTCTGGGCGAAGTATTGTGTGAAAAACAGTGTTCACCATCATAAGTGTCATACACTTCCCTTTTCCTGGGAATGCACTCATTTGTCAATAGCTATCGGTCCCCGCCTGCCTGCAACCTTGTCAGCATCTCTATAACTCAAGTGTTACCAATTGAATCTTAGTTGCTGGGGTCTTACCTAAGATCTATGTGGAAAAGAACATGCAGTCAATTCAAAGCATATAACTCAAGATCAACCTCTTTTACTAAATTATTGAATTATTTTATTCAATGCATTGAATTATCAGAAAGTTCACCGTAAAATCCATCCATCCATCCTGTGCCCCCTTGTCCTAGGCAGGGTGACGGGGGTCTGGAGCCTATCCCGGAAGCTCCTGACACAAGGCAGGGAATAAGCCAGGTTGGGGGGGCCAACCCATCACAGGACACACACACGTGCACCTTTTGGCAACTCCAAGTCACCTTAGCATATTTTTGGACTGTGGGGGGGAAACTGGAATACTCGGAGGAAACCCCACAATGACACGGGGGGGGGGGGGACATGCACCTGACCAAGGTAAAGTCTCAAGCCCCAATCCCAGAGTTGCATCGCCATGCCATCCCTTGCCACAAAATATGTATTAAAAAATGAATTTTTATGCATGCTTGTATATGCATATGTATGTATGTATGTATGTATGTCTGTGATGGGTTGGTATCCCATTCTGGGTTATACCCTGCCTTGTGCCTGCAGCTTCCAGGATAGGCTCCAGACACTGTAGTGGACAAGTGGGTATAGAAAATAGATGAATGGATGGATGCATGGATAGATGGATGCATGCATGCATTTATTGTACTGTTGCTTCCAGATTCACTGAAAATATAACGTATAGAGAAATGCCTAATAGTCCCTTATGATACTTTAACTAAGCTCAATATAATCTGTGAGTTAATTGCTGACATTGAGAATAATTGTGACATTAGATTGTTTTTATTTGCACTAATTCACAATATTACTAATATTATTACACCCATATATGCACGTGCAACACATAGATATATAGCACTTGTGTTTACTTATACTGTATGCAATGAAATCAAAGGCAGAGCAATTAAATTGCAGATGTGTTTACTGTGTGCTGAAAACACTTTGAAGTATGAAACTACAGCAGAAGATTACTTATTATTGCCCTTCAGCCCATTCCAGTTTTGTAGACCAATTACAGGTCATGGAACTCCAGAAATAGTATTAATAATGAAAGCGAATGACATCTGTTGAACTTCAAAGCGACTTGTTAGTTTGCTAACTATAACATCCTTAAATAATTGTAATCAGTATAGGAAAACAGAGAAAAGAATCAAGCGTTCCTATTCTGTTAGCTTAAATGGAAAAGCGTAAGATGGTGTTTGAATAAAATTATTTTCATTGCTCACAATGAATGACTTAAAAATGTGATATCCAACTTACTGGCATGTCTAGGGGTATTATTTTCCAAACAAGTGTCTCTTGTTTTGACAAGGATTTTTCTTTATTAATAAAATAATTTTTTCATCCATCTGTAGGTCAACACATGGTTGAATGGATATTACGCTGACCTTCCGAACAGATGGTAACACGAGTGAGAATAAGATTTCTTCATTTTGCCGATGATCAGTGCCAGTCGAAGCCCGCGTGGAGCCTTAGGCAAGGTTGACTACTGGTGTACCCGACCCCACTGGCCCCGGTAAGCTTCACCGCCCCACCCCCCGGCAAGTCTCACCCCTTAGTGCGAGGAGGATGTAGAGCAACATGCGTGGATTGCACCGTTGGAGACAAAATGAAATTGGGTTGCTAAGTCTGTGCTCCTTCAGAAAATGGTGCACCTATGGGTTGGCCAGCACTGCACATAATTGTATACATAAAACTCTTTGCTAAGAAGAATTTCCAAATGAAAATTAGGTTGAAGTTTAAAGTGACTCTTTGGTGTGGTTCCACTAAATTTGTTCCATACTCATACTTAAAAAAATATTTCATCTGCTATTTAAATCTTATATTTGTTGCATGTTTGTTCTATTTCTTACAAAACTGTGAGATGTTTAAATCCAGTGAAAGAATATGTTCAAAAATGTCTGTTTTAATATAAATTGAGATATAGAGGCAGACCTTTAAAAAGGATTCTCTCACTTTTGTACTTATATCACTTCTTAATGTCCTTGGCATGCTGATTAATGTAGCAGCATGTGTCCAGGGCTGCTGGTGACAGGCCATTCACACATGGATTACATCTAGATGTGCCACCCACTGGGCCTTTGATGCCATTTAGCAGGTTCTAGATTAGGTGGTCATACATGCCAGCTACATGATCTAATATATTGGTTTTAGCCAGAAAGTGCTTCAAGTCAATAGTGTGCTTACCATCTTAGATTCCCATCCCATACAACGACAAGATATACACAACCTGCCACCTTTTATTCCCTCAACACCGGTGAATACATGTTGACATGAATTTTTACAGATGCAAATTTGTACATACAGCTTTATGCCGTCTTCATAAATTCATCAGTTTGAGTGCTTGTAGTGTTTTGTACATGTGTAATGTCTATGAAATATGGTATTATGTAAAATATGATATGTAAAAAGGGGTTAATGAGGGGGCGTGGCACATGGAAGGAGCTGACGATCGGGGCATGACAGTGCTGTTGCTGCATGCATTTGCAACAGTTTCTATAAAACCTTCATTGTTTAAAAGACACTGCACTAGAGCTCGCGTATGGGCTGATATTTGTGCCACTAGAAACGGAATATGAATTTTGTATATTTGAATCTGTAGTTATCAGCATTACAAAACTGAATCTGAATTTAATAGTTTGAATCTGAATTTGAACTCGAAATAGCATTTATCCTACCTCAAAAAATTCAGTTCGCAAATTCAATTGTAATCTAGTGTGACACACATCCGGGTTCTTGAGAAAAAGTAATCGACCGCAGATTCACAACGCAACTCATTCCCACGTTTACGGCAGTTCTGCAGGTCGGGGTAAAGAGGAGGCGTGTGCCGGGATGTCAGAAAAACAAATGCTGGATTCGCAGGTTTGACATTACCTTATGATACACATGAGAATAAGCTTTATATACACATGCAATAGCATGAACATTACCCATACGTCTGGTTAGTATATGGTAGTTGTAGAGCTGTGGTGCAGCAGAAAAAGGGAAAAAGGTAGTCAAGACAAGTAGAGCGCCAAGAACCAGAGTGTTTATTTCAGCGTGCCTAAACACACCAGAGAGAACCCGTGTCCCCGCTCGGGCACGCGTCAAAACTACACACTGCACGCATGAGCAAAGGTAAGAAAGAATGAATTCTGTCTAAGAGGTAGGAGCCCCTACACACGCCATCCCAGAATTCACAAACACAGACAAGTTCAACTTGCGGGGAGGCCGGGCCACCCGACCGGAACGAGTCACAATAGGCTGGGAGGCTGGGAGCCCAGCCGTCACCAGAGCAGTCCCCTGCACACGCACAGCAGCAGGGGTGGGGGCCGCTGGGTTGTCCACGTCCAAATGGGCATGTTTCAGACGGTCCACCGAAACCAGTGTGAAAAACTTGTCCCCAGATGGTAGCACGCGGAAGGGCCCATCATAAGGCGGCTGCAGCGGGCCCCGATGAGCATCACGGCGGACAAAGACATATGCGGCCTCGGCCAAACCCTCCATAACATGTGTCTGGGGCACCCCATGTTGAGTCGTGGGTACTGGAACAAAAGCCCCAGCCAAGTCCCGCAGAGCGGAGCGCTGGTGTTCAGCGCACCAAGGGGCTGTGGTGGTGGGCAGGAAATCCCCTGGCACACGCAGAGTCTGCCCGTAGACTAACTCGGCCGACGAGGACTGCAGGTCCGACTTCAGAGCGGTCCGGAGGCCCAACAAAACCCAGGGAAGCCTGTCCACCCATCCGCCGTCCCTGAGGCTGGCCCGAAGTGCGGCTTTCAAGGAGCAATGAAAACGCTTCCACAGCCCATTGGCCTGTGGATGGTAGGCTGTAGTACGATGGAGGGAAACCCCCAAAACCTGGGCCACTGCAGCCCAGAGCTCAGAGGTGAACTGGGTTCCATGGTCCAAGGACACATCAGATGGAACCCCGAAACGGGACACCCAACCACCGATGAAAGCCCTGGCCACGTCTGCCGTGGTGGTGGATGACAAAGGTATGGCCTCTGGCCACCGAGTAGACCTGTCCACCACCGTTAGCAAGTGAGTAAAGCCCAAGGAAGGGGGAAGAGGCCCGACCAGGTCCACATGAACGTGGTCAAAACGTCGCTCAGGCACCACAAAAGGCGCCAGTGGTGCCTTGGTATGTTGGTGCACCTTAGCACGCTGACACAGAACACAGGAGGTGGCCCAACTACGGTCATCCTTCCGCAGCCCATGCCAGACAAACTTGGCGGCCATCAGACGCTGAGACACTTGTCTACCTGGGTGTGAAAGCCCGTGCACCACTAAGAAGATGTGACGACGCCAACCAGCCGGCACGATAGGCCTAGCCAGACCGGTTGAGGTATCACACAGGAGGGTGGCACCACAGTCAAGGAAGGGAACATCAGCCAGCTGCAGACTGGTGACTGCGGTCCTATATGCCTGCACCTCTGGATTGACCCGCTGATCCGCTGCCAATAGAGCATAATCCACTCCCAAGTGCACAGCACCTGCCACCGAGAGGGAGAGGCAGTCCGCAACATGGTTATGCTTCCCTGCCACATGGCAGATTGTCAGTAGTGAACTCCGATATAAAGGAGAGCTGCCGCTGCTGACGAGCAGACTAAGGTTCCGATATCTTAGCCATCGCAAATGTCAGGGGCTTGTGGTCAACAAAAACCGTGATTGGACGGCCCTCTATGAGGAACCGGAAGTGACGCACAGCCAAGTACAGGCCAAGAAGTTCACGGTCAAAGGTGCTGTACTTCCGCTCGTGCGGCCTGAGCTGTTGGCTGAAAAAGGCCAGCGGCTGCCAGGCACCATCCACGAACTGCTCGTGCACGGCCCCCACAGCGTAGTCGGAGGCGTCAGTGGTGAGCGCAACCGGAGCACCAGACAATGAGTGGGCCAGCATGGTTGCGTTCGCCAGAGCAGGCTTGGTAGCTACAAAACCCTGAGTCTGCTCAGCAGACCACTCAAGAACCTGCTTGGCCATCCTACCCCTGAGAACCTCATACAGCGACCGCATCAGCTGGGCGGCCCATGGAATAAAGCAATGGTAGAAAGTAACCATGCCCAAGAACTCCTGAAGGGCCCTGGCTGTAGCAGGCTGCGGAAACGCAGAGATGGCCTCCACTTTGGCAGTCAGAGGAACTGCCCCATCTCCCGTGATGCAGTGGCCGAGGAAATCAATGGAGGACAAACCAAACTTACACTTTTGTCGGTTGATAATTAACCCATGACTGCACAGACGATCAAAAAGGGTCCGTAGGTGAGCTATATGGTCAGCCCTGGAGTTACTGGCTACCAAAATGTCATCCAAAAACACAAATAGGAACGGAAGGTCCTTCAGGACACTGTCCATGAGCTGCTGGAAAGACTGGGCAGCGTTTTTAAGCCCAAAAGGCATCCGAAGAAACTCAAAAAGTCCAAACGGGGTGATGACCACAGTCTTTGCAATGTCCCCTGGATGTACTGGGACCTGGTGGTAGCCACTCACCAGGTCAACCTTTGAAAAAATGTATGCCCCCGCCAACCAGGAAGAAAAGTCCTGGATCTGTGGTATCGGGTAGCGATCCGGGGTTGTGGCATCATTAAGCCGGTGGTAATCGCCACACGGCTATTCGGTACACACGGTATTCATTCCATATATATAAGGGTTCATTGTATGTATATATCGATATTCATTCCATATATTCCAGGTTTCATTGT
>JAODLC010000100.1:22347578-22357836 GCA_026781145.1 Hippopotamyrus pictus | reverse complement strand
ATGAATGCATTATAATGCATTATGAAGGTATCTATAATGCGTTACGCATACAGACTTTAAGTAAAGTGTTACCCAAACATTTTTAGTATATTTAGTTTTGCTCCAGCAGGTCTGTTTTTTTGTATATTTCATATACAATGCATTGTATACCTAATAATGCCATTTTGATACCAGTCATATAAAATCACCAGTAACCTGTCATAGACTATTTTTTTTTGTACAAACTAATCAGCAGGGTTTACAGGCAGCTTGCAGCTTGTAGACTGACGCCGACCTTTGTATGCAGAACTGAGGTCCGCTTTCCGGTACTTAAAGCCGTTGATGGATTTCTCAGAAACAAGAAGTCAACTGACTATGAGGTTCACGTCAAGGATAGGATATGTCTTGGATGTAGAATGAGTCTCCAGATGCATTTCCCATACTCACACCTTGATTACTTTCTTGAAAATTTGGGCGAGTATAGTGAGAAGCAAGGTGAGAGATTTCACCAAGATATTAGTGAAATGGAGCGAAGACACCAAGGATGTTGTAATGTAAATATGATGGCTGGTTATTGTTGGAGCATGTACAAACAAAATCTTGATGCTTCATACAAAAGAAAATCACACCGGAAACAGTTTCACAGTGCTACATAAGTGACCAGCAAAGACATGATGAACTGTTTCTTTAATGTAACATTTGCTATAATTTATGTTGCTATAATAAATTTTATTGTAAATTGTGACAAAACCAAACGTGTGGCGGCAAATTGGAAGCCATATTCTGAAACTACATGAAAAACTGTAGAACATGCACTTTTTTTTTTGTTAAATCATTTGTTAAAATGTTGGCTGTGTAATCTGATTATGCTGCTGCTGTTAATTTTATTTATACATTTAGGTTGTCTTGGTTCTCGTTAAAAATGTTCTTGAAATTCATGCTCTATGAAATTCATTCTTAAGAAAATTTTAAATAATATACTTAATTATCAGTGTATCAGGACAGACTTTTTGGCAAGTTAACCAGAATGTGAACTTCTGACTTGTCTTTCTCAACAGACAGATTCTATTGTTAAAAAAGTGCTGTAGTTTATTTTTTGATACATTTTTATCAAAAAATGTTTTGATTTATAAACATTGTAATATTTATTGCAAAGATTTCAAATGTGAATTTTTCCATTATCATTAGTTTTATGCCTAATTTCAATGCTACTTCAATTCTTTTAAGTTATCTTTCTGCTGCAATGAGTGATGTCTCATTTTGTATGGAAATAAATATGCGGAGCAGCCTATGAGCCAGACAAGTATTGTTGGGATTGTTTCGATAAAAATAAAGAAATCACCAATCCCATAGCTTACCAAAGCACAGGCTATTAAAAGCTTTTGTACGCTGCTGCACTTGAGCTATCAGTTTAATTTATGTAATGTTGGTTTCAAGTTAATGTATCAAGCTACTTTGTACGGTTTTGCACATATTTTTCAAGCAACAAGTAATATCTCATTTTGTATGGAAAGAAATCAGTTTTGATCCATACCCCATACTCGTCTCTCCATGTGTGTGGTGGGGGCTAATTGAATATTATTCAAATAATGACTGGTGAAATTCAACTTGAAATTCTGCTTGAAATGGCCATCCCTACTGTGTAGTGTCCTACGTGAAAGGATACTAATCATAGGTCAAACAAATGGACTCCAGTGATATTTGTGGGAAATATATTCCTGTATAGAGTATCTCCCATTTAAACTCCAGTTTATTATTATTATTATTATTATTATTATTATTATTATTATTACTCTTCACACATGATTCTTATTACTTATACTGGAGCTGACGCTTTCTGTTCTAGCTGGATAGTTTTCTAGAATGTGAAGGCAGATGGTTGTAGTGTACAGCACTGTGCTGTACCAAATTTTGTATAGTACTACAGTGGCAGTACAGCAGTTATGTACAGTACGGGTATAAAAGTCTTTGCATGACACTCACAATGAAAATAACTCAGTCCAATAGTAACTTTCCTTCCTCCTGTTATTTTATTAATTTTAATTTGTTTGAAAGTCTATTACTTTCCTTTGTTTTTTGGGGGCACTTGTATAACTTGTGTGATGGCGTTTGTGGCCTACGATGCACTTAAACGTCACGTAAATAAGAGGACTGGCTTTAGAATCATACTGTCACAGCATTTGTTTGCATATTATCATATTTTCATATTGGTAAATAGGTCGATACATAGTTGTTTTACATCTGTTTACGTCTAATTCAGGAAACTATTCAATTCGATCTATGCTACCTCTTTGGGAGCTTCTTGTTGGGCAGTTAGTCATAAGTTATAAGTGGTAGGCCAGTAACAAAGCATACCTGTACTATGAGTCCCATTATTTGTTCTGTTCATATCTTCATTTTAATATCATCAGTAACCGTCCCCACAATTTAACAAAGATTTAACCTTTTTTTCAACGCAAAAAAACAGCAGATTATCAGGCTGATGCATTGATCTTGGACTGATCTTCAGTCTATGAACCACCCTTCTCTGACTCTTGTGGGCAAAATGTTCATTTTTCCTACAATATACTGGGTGTGAGAAAAAAATATGTTACTTATGAATATTATGTTTCAATTATAAAATATCAGTGCATGTTTATTAAAGTACAATGCATAATACAATGTAGTATTCCTATTAGCTTACAAAATGATTTACCTATTAAATTCCCACCCCATTGCCAGTTCTAGAAACAAAAGATAACAAAAAATGCATGGAATTTTAGGATTACATTACAGTGCAAGAGTGTTAGGCAGTCAAAAAAAATGTTTAAAGCTATTTATCTGGGTAGTAGGCGTATATTGAGAAAAACACAATTAAATATTACAACATATGCAAATTAACAGTAAAACAATAAAAACTAACAAGAATGTCTTCTGCCTTCCAAAAATGTACTCATATCTTGTTAGATGACTAAATGAACAACGCTTCAGTTCCCAAACCTCTCCTCAGGGACACCCCAGCCATTCAATAGATTTTACCACTAGCTCAATTAATTTCAATGATACATCTACTGATGCTAAGCTAGGGCACATCATCAGTGATGTTACTGGGGGCCGTCGGGTGTTTCGCCTCTTTTGAACATCAGACACCTTCACCCAGGCGACCCAGTTGAGGTTCATCAGGCCTCAGCCTGTACCCTAGCAGTAATCTCCCATGAATCTGCCCTTTTCATCCAGAGCCATCTGGAGGCTTTCTCTGTAGTCTTCCTGCTGTTATAGATAGCTCTCCTTCTTCTTTCTCCTGTAATGCAGAGTACAGACTATACCCTGCAGAGAGACTGCCCTGCAAAGCCTCTACATCCTACCTCCACAGGTACACACCTCACCCTCCAACCTTGTCTGTAGCAGTCATTGCCTAAAAGGCCTTCTCAGCTTGCTCTTCCTATGGCAAAGTAACTTCCAGTATGACCACACTCTTGATTAAGTCTGCTACTAGGAGGATGTCAGGTCTGACTATGGTCTTGGTAATGTGCTGAGGGAACTTGAATAGCCTATTCTACCATCAGCTGCCAGTCCTGTGCTATGCTGAGAAGCCCTGATGGAATTCTGGGTATTGCTTCCTGCTTCTCTCTGTGTCTGATGACATGAGTGGCTGGTCCTGAGCCTACCAGCAGGTGGTAATAGCACTGCAAATTGCCTCTGTGATCGTCCTGAGACATGATAAGGTAAGGCAAGATAAGATAAGACAAGGTAAGATAAGATAAGACAAGGTAAGATAAGGTAAGATAAGACAAGGCACGATAAGGTAAGATAAGATAAGGTAAGGTAAGATAAGATAAGACAAGGTAAGATAAGATAAGATAAGACAAGGTAAGGTAAGGTAAGATAAGATAGATGAGACAAGGTAAGATAAGATAGATAAGACAAGGTAAGATAAGATAAGGTAAGATAAGATAAGACAAGGTAAGATAAGATAATGTAAGATAAGGTAAGCCAAGGTAAGATAAGATAAGGTAAGATAAGATAGATAAGACAAGGTAAGATGAGATAGATAAGACAAGGTAAGATAAGATGAGGTAAGATAAGGCAAGATAAAAGATAAGGCAAGATAAGATAAGACTAGGTAAGATAAGATAAGGTAAGACAAGGTAAGATAAGGTAAGGTAAGCTGAGATGAGATAAGACAAGGTAAGATAAGATAAGGCACGATAAGGTAAGATAAGATAAGGTAGGATAAGATAAGACAAGGTAAGATAAGATGAGATAAGGTAAGATAAGATAGATAAGACAAGGTAAGATGAGATAAGGTAAGATAAGATAAGGTAAGATATAAGATAAGGTAAGATAAGATGGATAAGACAAGGTAAGATGAGATAAGGTAAGATGAAGGATAAGATAAGGTGAGATAAGATAAGGTAAAATGAGATAAGACAAGGTAAGATAAGATAAGATAATAAAGCTCTCATCTTGTCATTATACTGCACTGCAATGACATTTTGTTGACACCCCTTTTTGCACAGCCAATTTTTAAAAATGACAACAGAATAACAATGGAAAACAGTGATTTAAGACGGAAGACTAAAATGGGTAATTCCAAAGTAAAGTACAGGGTTGCCAACTTTGATCAGCTGGCTGGAGTGAGAATTTCACTTTGAGTCTCACACGCCTGTGTGTGCTTATGCACATGCATGCAGATACACTTAAAAGTATGTAACAGTTTTCTTACAGTCTTGGGAATCTTGGAGTGCCACATGCATGAATTTTGACAATGTTAAAATATAGTATCCAGACAGTATCAGGGATGTCTCTCTCCTCCATCTTCTGGTACTCTATAAATTTGTCATTTTCACTCAGCGGATCCTGTGTTAGGAGATGGAATCTAAACACAAATCTCAATTAGAGCAAAGTATCTTTCTTACAGAAATGGAATAGCACAATAGTTCTATCACTTCTCTAATAGCACCTCAACTTAGAGTATTTGATACTCCACCCTGCTTCTACTGTACAGGTAATTGGACAGATACCTTTGAATAGAGTACAGAAGGTCTCACCGTGTGCTCAGCTCGTTGGGGTGGTGTATTGCTAATTCAGTCATCAGTTCCAATGAAAAAGCCAAGCTACCTGATGTTACAAGTCAACAAGCTCTCCAAATGAATAAATCAAACAGCTCTATCAAGCAATGGCTTGAAATATAGTTGGATGTCTGTATTTATAATGTACATAATATAATTTATTGGAGTAGTATTTACTTACCTTACTGATAACCCGGTTCCACCTGCTCATGTTTTTCTTCTCTGAACTCTCCCCATGCGACTGATATAATGGACGCAATGCAGCAAAGGTTTTCAGCAAATCAACAATCACATCTCAGCTAGATTACAGAAAATGGTTCTGATAACATAAAAGCAGAGGTGACCTTTTGCAATGTAGAAATCAATGCAGTCTGACTAGTGATCTCAAGGATCTGATAGCAGATTAAAATATATGCATATGGCGTGACACTCATGCTTTCAGCCTTAATCTCATGCTCACGCAAGTAATCTCACGCCAGATATATTCATATATATATATATATGGGATTAACGTGTGAGATTGCAACCCAGAGAGTGCAGACAATGGATAAAGCAGTCAGGTTATAAATGAGATGAATTGCATACAAAATATTAATATGAACACTTTTAAAGTGACAGAGTGCATGTGAGTGCAGTTGCTCAGGGTATGCTGAAGGGACCCCCCCCCCCCCATCCATGACAAAGAGGGCACTCTGGGGTCTTCACAGGGTTGGATGGACTGGGGAGGACATCATAAACTGCTCGCATTAGAAACCTGATGCATTGTGGTTCTGCCAGCCAGAGATCTTCCTTTCGACAACCTCACCTACCTACGGCCCTGCTGGGCCTTTTCTTCTTGACGGCTGCTCTAACCTCACCCTAGACTAGACACTGCCACTCCTTGCCCTGGGCCTTATCATAACAGAGAGTAGTTAATTCATTTAATTAGTCAAATAGGTCAATGAGGAATTAATTAGCTAAACAAAGTTTGTTAGTGGTTAAGTCATAAAATACATTGTTGTATTGAATGGTTACTGCAAATGCTGGGATGACTTTAGGGGAAGTTTTAAAATGGATAAGCTGACACACTTTGACAGTCACCATAGTTTTACAGCAACATGGAAATCATTTTGACAGCCTAAGATTTTTGCGCAGTTCGATAAATAAGGAATATTTGCAACCCTGGAACCAAACATTCACACTGGGGAAGCAGGTTACAGGTAATGCTAACATATTTCTGATATATTTCCACTAATCTGTGGTTTAAAGGCAAAAAATACGAAAAATATTTTTGCTTGATCATTCAGATTTGGGGGCAGCATAGTGGTGCAGTAGTTGGCAGTGTTTCCTCACACCTCTTGGACTGGGGGTTGAGTCTTTGCCCTTGCTCTTTTGCATGTTTTGCCCATGACATCATGGGATTTTCTTCAGGTTCCCCCCACAGTGCTAAAACATGCTAAGGTGAATTGGAGATGCCAAACGGTCCATAGGTATGGACTGGTGTGTTTGACCTGTGATGGGTTGCCACCCCTTCCTGGATTATTCCCTGGCATAGCGTCTGGACTCCCATAACCCTGCATAAGATGAGCAAGTATAGAAGATGGATGGAAATCAGATTTGCTTGTGACAGATATTTTATTAATCCCTGAAGGGAAATTCAATATTTTTTCTACTTAGCTTGGAATAACCCTACTTCAGCATACCATTCATACAAAAGCATTTTAATACTAGCCTTTCCACTCCACAAATTCAATATTAAATCACTTATTTTATTATTATTCTGTTAATATACAGATATTTAAAAATCATATTTATTCACAATTTATACATTCACTGAATTATTAATTGATGATGCACATTTACAATATTTCTTAAGCTATCTATATTTGTGAATTGAAAAAGGGAAATTCCAAGATGCTTTTAACTAGCTATTAAGACTAAAAGCTATTAAAGTATAATGCCTATTATGTATAACCTTTCTCTGAGTGGACTCATTAAGAAGAGATTAAAAATCCTGGAAAGTTCTGTGCAACACTAGGGAACTGAATGGAATTAAAGAAGATTTATCAAATTATGCAAAACAACATTGATTCCCTGTGCTAATGCTCCTATTTGCTACATGATACCAATGGTACTATTTTTTCCTGAACATTAGATGGAAATATGGGTCCCTTCTAGTTCATAGCACTGGGTCTTGGGAAACTCCAGTGGTGCATTTTGGGTAGGGGTCCAGCTGCAGAACTCCTTAGCTCTACAATTCACAGCTCTGCTGCAGGAATTTCACAATACTGCATGGCTCTCTCTGTTGACAAGCAGTCAAGTTTCAACTTCAACTTTCATCACGCACACCAAATGACATCACTGATGGAAAATTTGTTCTTAAATGGGAAATTCTCTTTTAAAATAAAAGCTGCCAGAAGTGCTCCATTATTACGCATACAATTTTTCTTAAGACAGAAATATAAACTACGCAGATAATATTTTTCAAGCTACAGTGGCAACCGCATATAGTGATCATGTCTGTCTGGGTGAAATTGATCACTATAAGCGGATGATCATTATAACTGATTATTTTCTTATCTATGTCTCAGGCACATTACTATCTAACAGAAGTGTATATTTCTTATATGAATAAAACGGACAGCATCACTATTTACTGTACAACCATTTCAAACGCTTTTCAAATTACAGTACTGTACAAATTAAATTACTGAACTGTGTATGATTCAAATGTGCTATAATACAGTACACTACTGTACTGTAAAATATAGCTTATTGTGGTTTCGCTGCTGCATCTCCGTGGCTCATTTTTGGCAGTTCATCATAAGCTTTGATGAGTCTATATTTGTCATTGAGAGACAATGACCTTCTTTTTCCTGTCATGTTTTCTGTGCACGCGGCATTAGCCTTAGGTAGCTACCCAGATGCATACGGGCTACAACATGGCAAAGTAGGGTGATCAAAGTACAGTAAAAAAAATAAACAAATTGTATTTTTAATTTTTTCCATATGTTGTCTCGTTTAAAAAGTCCCAAAATGAACACTGACAGCAGACTGCTTAACTATTGCAAGTGAAATATTTAAACAGTATTTGAACAAGAATGATTTTGTCCCAAGCTTTTAAATTCATATTACATATTATTGGTTGATCACTATAACCATGATCACTGGTTTTTACTGTATATTATTAATGTTACAATAAAGAACACAGGACCATACCTAAGAAGCAATGAAAAATACAAGACTGAAAACAAGTCTGTTTTTACAGACCCTAAATCTAACCTTAAATTAGACTTCCGATAACATTTGATTGTATTTGCATTAAGTGAAAATTTTTGTGGTACAATACTGTAACATTTTCACAGCATAGTTTTTTCTCCCATTTTCTAACACTGCTCATTATTCCTTAAGCAGTCAAAGCATTTTTTTCATCTTCAAACCATGCTTAAACCATGTCAGAGAAATTCCTGTGACATAAAGATATAATTCAAGTTACTTTTCGGCAGAGCTCTGAAATCAGATATAATTTCCATTTTCCAAATCATGTGACATAAATACAAAATTTGATTGATTCCTCCAATGGAACTGCTAATTGTGAAGCTGTGGAGCTCTGCAGCCTTACTCTGTTGAAGGATTTAAGTCATTAGCAATGCATTCATTGCATGAAGAAAACACGATGCATTCCTAGTTATGAATAATTTCTCATCCATAAGATAATAGGAACATAGTGTTAATGGGAAGAATACATAACCTTTCAAAACCTCTAGATAGTTGTTCTGTTTACTTTTACCTAAGAATGGAATTTTTATCAGCCATGGTCATAGGTTACAGTTTTATTGTTGTGCAATTTCCAATAAAAAGTATTGTGCTGGTGCTTTGTCACAGACATCTGTAGAGTTTAGGGAAACTAGGAGGAAACATCTGTTCAATCCTTCTGTCTTGGCCTAGAGAAGAAGATGGATTCAAACATGTCCAAACTTTGATTGAAGACACCTTTCCTGGGAATCCTTGAAAATGTGTTTTTAATTGCTACACATGAGACATTGTGGCATCATTATTCCATATCTTGATGTAAACATTTTCCTTGTGGCAGTACAACTTGTATTCAGGGTAAAAGTATATCACTGCAAGAAATCATACTAAACTGAAATACTGTGACACGTTCACCAGACGAAAAGAGACCTAGTAATGTTTTATTGCTAGTGAGAGGTTTCTGCTGATCATCTTTATGTATGTTGTGTAAAAGGTTGTTCCAGGCAGAGTTGGTGTAAAACACAGCTATTACCAAATAAAACTGTCAGCTGAAAAATATCATTGGAAGAACAAAGTGTTACTAAGTTAAAAAAAAAGCAAAGAAAGGCTTCTCACCACTCATTTTAAGACAGAGCTAAAATCAATGAAGATTTGACAAATGGAATCGAGGTTATTGCTCACAAACAACTGAATAAAATACTCTACTGGAAAATTTGACCAGAAAAAAAAGCTCAGGATCATTTAATCAAACCAGGTAAATGAAGCTGAGTAATTGTCAGCTGGCATTTTGTCATAGTGAGGGTACCAACCCTGATATTTTTAGACAAACCCAGTCTAATCTCTGTAAACATGTATTCTTGGAACAACTAAAGCTTAGAATAAACATTCAAAGACACTGGGCATGGCATTCAGGGGGTTAGGGCTTTAAAATTAATTCACTCTCAGCTATTTATGTGCAGCCAAAATCCACTCTTGAGATGGGACAAATGCCTTTATATTTTTTATCAACAAAGATGATCTCCAACAAACATAAATCCATACTTCTCTTGCATTGTAATATGTTTTATCATACATTTAACATACTGCTATCTGCAGTCACTACAGTATAAATAGTACATACTGTACACTCTAGCCACTCTAAGACCCTTCAAGATTTAAAGTAACGTTTGTTGCATTTATAGTCTGACATTGAAACATTTCATTACAGATTCTTTTTTCTAGCAGTCACAACTTACACAAAGCCCAAAAGCTACCATGCTATAAAATTAGATTTTAATGATATTCATCATTATTTATTTAAGTAATAATAATGATAAAGTGTTGGGCATTTCCGGTCCAGAAACTACAAATCCAGACCAAGATTTTGTTTCTACCAACCAGGTGAGGATTTGTAGTTTGGACCTGAAATGCCCAACCAATAATAATAATAATAATAATAATAATAATAATAATAATAATAATAATAATAATAATAATAATAATAATAAAATAATAAT
>JAODLC010000100.1:22325121-22336820 GCA_026781145.1 Hippopotamyrus pictus | reverse complement strand
TATATATGTATGCATTCAAGCAATCACAAACTTGCTAATTAAGAACAGCTTGAAATACTGATGTGTATATTTCATTAATTTTGACAGTGATGCCACAGCAATTTTAACTGACTATAATCTAATTTTTTTTCATCCTTCTGATTTATTAATGTAAACAACCTAATTGTACAACTGATTCATGTAGGATTGTAGGTCATGTCTACAAATATCTTCTTTTTTTCAGGTTTATTTTTGCACATCATTTAATATCATAGTAAGCACAAAAATACCTAAGTTATACCTTATATTTATACACGTTACGGAACATAAATTATTAATTAAAAGGCTGCAAAACCCCATAATATACACAAAGCAGTGTACGCCAAATGGTGCTCACTGAAACAAAGGGTTGTGTCCCTTGTATTAGTCAGTCCTAATTGAAGCTGGGTATTTAGGTCCCTGCAGTTTATCACCAGAACAACCCTTTATCACAGCAAAACTGCAGATCGATTGCTAATGAATTCACAGCACTGGGTAAGGCTTTGTTTATTAATTAAATGGGAAGACTTGATCAGTTGCTATATACCAATCCATGTTGACCTCCCCGTCTGAATTTATAAACCATTGTGATATCCTCATGCTTTTTCCATGTACAGCCGTGGCCAAAAGTTTTGAGAATGACACAAATATTGATTTTCACAAAGTCTACTGCCTCAGTTTGTATGATGGCAATTTGCATATATTCCAGAATGTTATGAAGAGTGATCAGATGAATTGCCATTACTGAAATTGCAAAGTTCCTCTTTGCCATGAAAATGAACTTAATCCCAAAAAACTCATTTCCACTGCATTTCAGCCCTGCCACAAAAGGATCTGCTGACATAATTTCAGTGATTCTCTTGTTCGTACAGGTGAGAGTATTGATGAGGACAAGGCTGGAGATCACTCTGTCATGCTGAATTGAGTTAGAATAGTAGACTGGATGCTTTAAAAGGAGGGTGGTGCTTGAAATCATTGTTCTTCCTCTGTTAACCATGGTTACCTGCAAGGAAACATTTACAGGCAAGGATATTGCTGCTAGTAAGATTGCACCTAAATCATTTATCAGATCATCATGACCTTCAAGGAGAGAGGTTCAATTGTTGTGAAGAAGGCTTCAGGTCACCCAAGAAAGTCCAGCAAGCACCAGGAACGTCTCCTAAAGTTGATTCAGCTACAGGATCGGGGCACCACCAGTGCAGAGCTTGCTCAGGAATGGTAGCAGGTAGGTGTGAGTGCATCTGCACACACAGTGAGGTCAAGACTTTTGGAGAATGGCCTGGTGTCAAGAAGGGCAGAAAAGAAGCCACCTCTGTCCAAGAAAAACAGCAGGGACAGACTGATATTCTGCAAAAGGTACAGGGATTGAACTCCTGAGGACTGGGGTAAAGTCATTTTCTCTGATGACTCCCCTTTCCGATTATTTCGGGCATCCGCAGACAAGATTGTTCGGAGACGAAAAGGTGAGCGCTACCATCAGTCCTGTGTCATGCCAACAGTAAAGCATCCTGAGACCATTCATGTATCGGGTTGCTTCTCAGTGGAGTAGGCTTGCTCACAATTTTGCCTATGAACGCAGCCATGAATAAAGAATTGTACCAAAACATCCTCCAAGAGCTACTTCTCCCAACCATCCAAGAACAGTCTGGTGATGAGCAATGCTTTTTCCAGCATGATGGTGCACCGTGCCATAAGGTAAAAGTGATTACTAAGTGGCTAGGGGAACAAAACCTTCGACATCTTGGGTCCATGGCCAGGAAACTCCCCAGACCTTAATCACATTGAGAACTTGTGGTCAATCCTCAAGAGGCGGCTGGACAAACAAAAACCCACAAATTCTGACAAACTCCAAGCATTGGTTATGTAAGAATGAGCTGCCATCACTCAGGATTTAGCCCAGAAGTTGATTGACAGCACGCCAGGGCGAATGCTTGTAATTATACTTCAGTATACCATGGAAACATCTGACAAATGGATTTACAAACACTGATGCGGCACACTTTGTGAGAACCGATATTTGTGTCATTCTCAAAACTTTTGGCCACAGCTGTAGTTGTTTAACACCTTGCATCAGCTATCACATTAATCTTTGTAGAAGCATTGAGGGATTTTTACCTGTTTTGTCTATAGAAGTACAACGTGAGATACAACTTGCATAGAACATTACCCGCCTGACTGCATTGTGCCAACTGTAAAGCTTGGTGGAGGAGGAATAATGAGGTTGTTTTTCAGGGGTTGGACTAGGTCCTAGTTCCAGTGAAGGGAACTCTTAATGACTTAGCATACCAAGACATTTTGGACAAGTCTATGCTTCTGACTTAGTGGGAACAGTTTGCCCGATAAAGATATGGTTGTGTGAGTGTGCTGTGGAAGAACTTGCCCAACTGAAGTTGTCCCAACTTCAACCCTATGAAACACCTTTGAGATTAACTAGAACAGAGACTGTGAACCAGGCCTTCATGTCCAACATCAGTACCAGACCTCACAGACACTCTTCTGGAACAATGGGCAAAAATTCCCACAGACACACTCCAAAGCCTTCTGACAAGCCTTCCCGGATGAGTGGCAACTGTTATAGCTGCAAAGGGGGCAATCAACTCCATATTGATTCCTATGGGGTGTCATAAAAGTTCCTGTAGGTGTAATGGCCAGGTGTGCCAATACTTTTGTCCATATAGTGTAATACTTAATTTGCCATTTATATAAGTACAGGTACATATCCCATCTTGCTCCCCTTTGTGACATTCCCAGTTGTCTCAATACATTTACAGTACATATCCAGATGGGGTATGTACCTGCACTTATACAAATGGAAAATAGAGTATTACACGATACGGATACTAGTACTGGGGCACCTGGCCAATACACCTACATGTAAGTGAGAACAAAGCCTGGGGAAGATGGTACTATAGTAATATGTGCTTTTCATTCCCCATATAAACAATTATGTCAACATCCTTGGGCCCATGTCAAAGCCATTTAGAGGTAGTATTAACTTCTGACCAGGGTGTGTCTTGCTCATATTTGCGATTTTATTGGATAGGGTAGTAAGGAATAACTATGACTAGACAGGTAATTGGTATAGGGGGCTAGGTATAGTGCTGGTCAAAGCTCATGTGGTGCCCTTGACATGCTTCAGTGCCTACCCTATCCAGTAAAGTCAGTTCCTCCTTGAAAGATGGCACCCCAGGAGGGCACCTATTTTGCCCGTTGGGTATACCGGCACTGGGCAAATGTGACATGCCCGCTATTTGCATATGATTTTGTGCTTTTGGCCTCATCCAACCAGGACGTCCAGCAGCCACTTGAGCATTTCAGTGGTGTACAGTGGCAGAGAGGAGAAACCAGTACCTCTAAATCAAACGTTACAGGGGATGTGAGAATGGTAGGCAATTTTCATCAGTTTGCAGCACTTCTGTGGGCACTGAACACGTCCTGTGGTGGTGATGTGGAAGATTAGCTGATTGACAACGTTTGCAGTTTACCTGTTGATCTATGTACCTATCCTTATCTATGGTTATGAGCTAACAATAATGACTGAAAGAACATAGTTGAAAGTACAAATGGCTGAACTGAAGTTGATGGGTTCACTATGCATGGCAGGGTGATGAGTTTGGAGTTCCAGAGGCACCTTTAAATAGAATCACTGCTTGTTCTGATTGAGAGGAGATAGCTGAGGCAAATTAGGTATATTATAAAGGTGCTGGCAGGCCAGCTCCCAGTGAAGCAGACCTGGGTATGTCACATTGGGTTGATGTCCCAGGGCAACCTAGAACATGCTAGAGAGACATTTGCTATTTTTCAGTACCAAGAACACAAAGATCTCATAAAGATGTGTTCCTCGCAAGAGTGGTCTTGCAAACTTGCCTCCCAAGAATGAACTTGAGATGCAATGAATCATGGGATTGGTCTTGCTGGAGAAGATACAACCAATGCATCCATGATATTTGGGGCAGGGGAAGAAAAACATTTGCAGATTTTTACCAGCTTCTATTTTTAATACTGGAACTGTACTTTGGCAATGGAAGGTGACGTAAAACGGTTTTGCAAGAACACAAGTACAGTCAAATATACATATTTATAAATACGCTTTATCTGTTATCTAGTTTTGGAACATGTGGGGATCACGTAAAACCAGCTGGAACCTGTGGCCTCTGTAAAGGAGGTCTGACCTATTTGGTATACTGCCACTGTGAGGAAGATGAAGATGACCTAATCTCATACAGACATAGCCACTGAGTATGTATATTCACAGAAGAGAGATTAGGTACCTAGCAGGACTAGCAAGGAAAGAGAGTTAAAATGGAAACCATGGAAACTATTGTATTTGCTGCTTGATTTCATCATCACAGCTGGATGTAGGACACATACCTGCAGAAGCTTAATCCTATTCAAGGCCTGCATATACAAAAGGCCCATTTGTTGCAGTGTGATACTGAAACACATTTTTATGGACATTGAATTCTCCACACGCATGCTGCAAAACACTTCTGGTAAAAAATAATCAGTTGTTTTTTTTTTTTATTCGAGGCATTAAAGACTACATTAATACATTAATTATTTAAATTACAAAATTATTCATTTGAATAACTTTTCCATCGTGTTTACTTTTTTCAGGTGGTGTTCTAATTTCCTTTAATAGTACCTAAAATATTTTTATTCTGGTCATAATAAGGGTTCATTTTCATAACTGGAACAAAGTTATATTAAACTGGAACATAAGTTATATTAAAACCTACACATATCCTACATTATGCATTAAAACATATAAAGGATGTTTTTAGTAGCATCACTAAGATACAGTTTAATGTATTTGATACAGATAATGTTCATTTAAATAACACCTTTAATTAGTCCAATTTCGATAGGTATGCAGAAAAGAGTGTAAAACCTGAATGGCATAATGCCATTTACTTATTTATTGTGATCGGCGCAGGAAAAAAGCTACTTGAATGCAAAAGGGAAATGACAAACGAAAGCTGACATGATTTATGAGGTTTTTGTGGTATTTTCAAAATATACAGTATTGGTGAGTCTATGGAAACAAGCCAGTCAACTGTTTCATTATGAGCTGGTAACATTTTAAAGATAAAACTCAGGACAGGACTGCGGTTGACTTTGCTCAAGGACACTGATTGATGTTATACTCCCCCCCCCCCCCCCCCCCCGCTGTGCACTCTGTGAACTTTATTTATTTATTTAATTTTATTTTATTTGGCTTATTTTTATTAAGCACAGCATCGACTCTGACAGCAACAAGGAAATGCTGCAGAAAAAATAATGATTGTGGTCAACAAATGTAGTTCAAATTAATTTTAGCTGGTACTATTATTTATATTCAGTATCTACACAATGGGTATTATCCACTTTTATTGAAACTCGAGACCTGTTTTTTTTTTCAAGATGTAGGAAAGACAAACAATGTAACATTCCTGATCCCAGCATGGTCCAATTTTAGGATGAAAGAGTGTTGTTGCTGTATCGATTTTTTTCTGCTTCCCTGCAATCTTAAATCCTGTTGAATGAATCAAGCCTGTTTGGGTGCTGAATACATTTCTTTTTTTCAATAATGTTTGGCATTCATTTATTATTGGACTGGAAATTTGTCAAAATGCCCCTGGTATAGCTCAAAATCAGGCTCCATCTTAATAAAGCAAAATAAATGTACCTGTATTATCCATCTTCTCATCTTCTGATCTTGGTCAGGGTCATGGAGATAGACCACATACATGTGACTTTCATATCAGATGCTTTTATCCAAAGCGATACGCAGCTGAGAAAGCAGAGTTAGCCTATACCTGGAGAAACTGCAAGGTTAAGGGCCTTGTCGACCGATCAAGGGCCCGACGGTTTGTCGACCATTGGATTTCAACTTCTGACCTTCCCATCATAGCCACACACTGGTATGCATGTATACACACATGTATAAGGTATGTATAAAGCTTTTTTTCTCTTTTATCACCACTGCACCATTATACCTCTGGGAATGGGGTTCAAGGCTCTACTGTAGCTCTACATGTGTAAAGTTTGCCTATTTCCCCATTATCATTATGGGGTTTTTTCTGGATTCTCCAATTTCCCTTACAGTCCATAAACATGCTAAAGTTGATTGTAGTTGCCAAGTTGCCCATAGATGTTAATGGTGTATGTGCCTTGCCATAAGTGGGCACCCTGTCCTGAGTTATTCTCTGCCTCGTGACTGTAGCTTCTGGGATAGGCTTCAATCCACCATAAGCCTGCATTGGACACACAGGTATAAAACATGGATGGATATTCATTTAGTGCTATACATTACTTATATAATATAAATAAATAAACTTAACTTTGAAAGATCATGATTAGAAAGAAATAATGAAGATCTTAGAGAGGCAGAATTGGTATTTTTTGGCATAGTTTGGAAGTTGGGTATGTCCGTTCTAACGTTTTAAAGTAGAGACCACATTCTCTGTCACTTATACCCTTAGAGGTAGATTGTGTTGTCCCTGTTCAGGTTAGATATTTTTTATGTTTATCACACAACAGAATTAAATAAATTGGTTTCATAAACAGTGTACCTATTTGTGTGGGAGGTAGAAAGAGTATACCAAAAAATGTTGCTTACCGAGTTGGTAGACCATCTTGTGAAACCGGTATTGTAATAAGTAAGCACAGCTCTGTGGCTATTAATGAGTTAACATTCCCCCAGTTCCCACTAAAGAAATGGGACTGGGAACCCCTGTCTTCTGCAGCAGCTCACACAGACGTTCTCTAATGTTCAGCGGGACCAAGAGCAGGTCTTTGTGTTTCTCAAAACTCCCACTGGTGTGTCCTCCAATAGATGGCAGTGTTACTTTACTGTGATGTAAAGATGTGACCTCATGTAATACAGAAATAAATATGTATATAAAGAGATGCTGTATAGAATATATTATATAAATTAAAAAAAAAAATCAAAGAATATCTGCTTTGAACTTGCTTATAAGGATTCTATGCAAGGTCGGTAACTCGGCTTTGCAATCCAGCTCTTCGTCGTGTGTCTGCATTTTGTTGTGTGTTTGCTGTTGTGTAGTATTAACCTTTTCACTTCATAGACTGCATTTACTGATTAGCATTTCACTTGGTGGACAGTTCATTTACTATGAATTTATTATAGCGAAACCACAGTTTAGCAGCAAGTAATGTGGAAAGAGGTAAAGTGTGAAAAGAGTCAGTACCAAGCTCACAGTTAACGTTCACAGAACTTTGGTCAATGTTATGCAAAGGTCTTGTCGAAGGTGGCAGAGAGCGTTCTTACTGTAATGTTAATGGAACATTATCTCCATGTTTTAAATTTTAACAAGGTTCTGTCAATGTCAGCACGATAACATCATTATCGTTACAGCCATTTAACGTAGTTAATGTTGAAAATTTCTCTTTAAATGAGAAAAACATAATTTTTTAAAAGTACATGTGCATACTGTGGCACCAATACCCATGACCTTAACAACACAAAGCCATCCTGTTACCCACTGCACTATAAGCCCTTCATTCACTTCTGCATTATTATTCTTAGTTGTAGTAGTAATTGTACAGTAGTAGTTGGATAACATTCTGACACTTTGAAGGTTCCCATACCTTAACTGTAACATTCTGAAAATGTTCCTACATCAGAAAATTGCTAGCTGGGTGGCGACAGGGGTACTGGTGAATAATTCAATTAATGTGCACACCTATTGACTCTCATACATCTCACGTATAAAATGCTTTATGAACTTCAGTTTTATAGTGTATTTAGTGTTTGCACTGCACATTTAGCCTGATTTGGCTTTTTTTGTAATGAAGCAGTGAACCAGTAAAGTGGGTAAACAACAACAACAACAACAAAAAAAAAAAAGATTTATAAAAGGTGGGGTCTTTGAACCAGCTCATTGGCCCTCATCTACTCTTTTGGGTCTGATGAATATTTCTTGGCTTCAAATTCCTGGCTTCTAAGCCCTCCTTTAATTCACACTGGTCCCTGTCTCCCAGTTCATCCCACCATGACATTGTACTGGATACGTGCTATGGCAATGGTTGTAAGGATAATAATCATTTATTATTTCCATGAATTATATAATTTAATTTTAAAATGCCTCTATCCGTGGTGATTTCCAACGTTTCTGACCAAAATGACAATATTACTGGCTTGCCTCGCCTGCTAACTTCCATTAATGTTTGAGTTGTTGCCTCAGCTTATTATTGCCTCAGCTCTCAGTATTTATGTGTGGCTCTGCTTCCCCTGTAAGTTGATGAAGTCGTCTCTCATGCAACCAGAAACAAGGGAAGGGAGTCATTTTTCCTGCTACTTGGCAGTTCCCATTTTCCTCTACCATAAGGTATATGTCAAGCATTTCCCACACCTATCTAGGCGAGCTTCAGTGTAAGGACATTAATCTGACTGAAATGTTCTTCATGCTGCAATGAGGCATCATTGGCCCCTGTTTAACTGGTAACAGGCAGTGTGACTGAAGGGAGTTTGCTTGATTGGAATGCTTGGCTCTGGCATCCTGCCTACAAGCTGACCATGCAGTTCAATAATGATTTTCAGAAGATTCTAGGAAACTCTGGGCAGCACATAAACAGACCACATGAAGTTATGTAAATTAATAAATCTAATCAAGGCAAAATACTGCTGTGACACAGAGGTTTTCTAAAGGTTGACACTTTTTGCTGAGTAATTTTGCTAACCTTCTAATCAAAAGTTTATCTGCAAATTGTTACCTGGCCAGAAAAAAAATATTTTGGTGATAATATAGTGCTATTCAAAACTACACGATTAGTCAGAATAATGTATAACATCTAAAGCAAATTGTAAATTGTGCATCTGTTGTTTACAAGCATATTATTTTTTGTGGTCCCTTCTTATGATTTAGGTAAGCAATTGTGAAAATTCAGTGTGACAATAGGAATAGACTGTGGGATTGTATACGTTTATTTCTCATTACAGCATTAACATATGCCATTTTTGTAGCTATATCCATGGAGTCAGAAAACAGCTATGCAAATAAAGTCAGATCTTTGAAGCAACTACTGAAATGCTTATGGGCGATGTTTGCATATTCATTACATTTCCCAGTAGTGGTGCTTTGTGTACAACATTCTTTCAGGCTTGTGCAAAGTTACTCGATGGAAAGAGTAACTCACTGATTCGTATGTCATACATTGCTGGAAGTATCTATAGGCATATTTATAAAAACCCATGCGTTCATAATGTATATTTAAATTAAAACACACAACACTGTAATTTCCCAATAGATATTTAGTCTCTGTGTTACCACAGACCAGAAATTAAAATGTTTAAGCTGCCTGGAATTATATAATATTATTTAAATATCAGCCCTAGGATTTAGCTACAATGTTTTTTTTTTATTATTTGGATTTTGCAGAATTACTTTGATTATATGGTAATATATTTAGTTTTGCAGTTCTTTGGAATATTATTCTCTTGCATGACATATATCAGTAGCATTGCTATCCGTAGCTACTGCATTTATATGTATTACATATAAACTGAATATGACCTCACAGAGACACCCTTTTTGAAACTGGCTTCATAACTATGATGCTTCTGTATAAGGAAATTGCACAGTCTTGCAGAATGTTGACCTCAGCCATGACTACAGATCTCTGACTAGACGTGTAATATGTTGGGGGTTTGAGGCAGGAAAAGTTTATGCGAGGTCATAATGTTTGCAGTAAGTGATGCACTGTGACATACAATGTGCTTGTTCCGGGGGATTCCTTTCAAAGCCAGCTGGGATATATATGTATATATTCCCTCCAGGATATCCTGTGTCTTCCGTGGGACTTCTGCCCAGTGGGACGTGTCTGGGACAGCTCCCATGGGTGCCGTCCAGGTGGCATCCTCATAAGGTTTTCAGAACACCTCAGCTATATCTCCTTGACCCAAAGGACCAGGGACTATTTATAGAAGTTTCTGAATTTCAACCTGTCATGAAGAACATACCTGGCAACCCCGCAGAGAAACCCTGTTTCAGCTTTGTGACCCTGATTTTTTTTTTTTTATTGTTATTATTATTATTATTTTTTTTTTTTTTACCAGCAGCTCATGAACAGAGGTGAAGACAGGGGCATATTGACAGTAAACCCTAAGTCTTACTTTACTAGTGATTCCCAGCACAGACCTTTATATAAATAAGGTATTGTAGCCTCAGACAGTGGATCCCTTATATTTGCAGTTTCAGTTATCAACATGGAGAAATCCACCAGCCTACCATTACAAGTTACATGTACAGGTACAATGTACAGTATTTTTCACTGTAAAATGTGTAACATTACTCATTAAAACATTAATGTTTTTTTTCATCGTCCCTTCATCCTTTGAGGGGTATAAAAAGCATGATTTTCATTGCTCTGTCATCCCTTGAAACATGATATCTTTTCATTGCTTTATTTTCTTTTGAGAATTTGGCTAAAACGTAAGAATCCCTTTCATTTGTGAGAGTACAGTACTGTACAGTACTGTATAATAATGTACTTTATTATTACTGATTTAATGTCGGTAATGTCTTACTGTGCAAAATTTTATCAATTAAATAAGTAAGTACACAAAAAACATGTTATACTGTATATGGGGTCCGCAGATGGTTCGCTATTATCCATGGGTTTGGCCATCCGCAGTAGGTCTTGGAACTCATTACCCGCGGATACAGGGGGACTACTGTAACAACTGTATTGATTGTCATCCCTGTCGTTTCACATTTGGCATTGAAATGCTTAACTGTTGGAGGTCGAGCTACACAGCACTCGTTGCTGAAAAACACCCCCAGGCTCTGTTCCAGGGCAGGGTTGTAGAAACGCTCTTCCTGACAGGGTACACTTCTTCTTTTTGGTACCTTTCATTGGGACTTTCTGTTGGATTGTAGACTGCCTACCCTTCCCCCAACAAGGGAGGCCCTAGCTCAAGCACCAGACAAAGTATCTTTGTGGATCATTAAGGCATGCAAAGCTCTCCACCATGCTAAGGTCACGATCCTTGAAGGATCCTCAACAGGATAATTTATAGTCACTGCAGCATGTGTACCTTATTAGTCAAATTCGGACCAGTAACGATATCTTATTTCCTATAACTAATTTTTAGGTATTTTATCGGTTGGTTGCACTCCTGTCATTAGACCTGATTTCATTAAGTACAGCAGAGAATTTAATGAGAATTCAATACAAAACTTCACCAAAACAGTAGAGTCGACCTTTCCACCTCACTGGGGTTAGGGCACAGGCCCCCTGCAGTCTGGGGAACCCACAGGTCCCCTTGGTATCCATGGTAAGCTAACCGAGATATCACGTGAGAGGCTGCAGTAAACATGCTTGGTGTCTTCCAAACCAGGACTGTACTTATTTTTTTTTTTGCATTTATGAGTTGCAAAACTTCTGTCATCTGTTGGCCGTTGCATGATGCCTGTGGCGTTCACAAATCTCCCATTAAATTTCTTATGCTGACCCTGCAATATATCCAAACCGAGATGGGGGATAGTCACAAAGCAGAAGGGTCTACTGTACATGAATGAGAATCTACACCAGATACAATGAGAAATCACCCCAAAATTAAAAACTGAAATAAGTTTATATTTTACCTGCTGGTTCTGAGATTTTATTTTAGCAGTCCAGCAGCTAATCAGTGAAATTTATCGTGGGGGGGGGGGGGGGGTGGGATTACATGGTAG
>JAODLC010000100.1:22257541-22273474 GCA_026781145.1 Hippopotamyrus pictus | reverse complement strand
TATTGTGTTACTCTTAATTTGCATATGTTCTAATGTTAAATTGTGTTTTTTGTTCTAAGCCAAAGTACACTTGCTACTCAGATAAACAGCTTTAAACATTTCTTCGGACTGCCTAAGGCTTTTGCACAGTACTGTATAGTAACAGCTGCAGGCACCATCACGCTTGTGTCGGAGAATACAATACATTCAAGTATGTTGTAAATAAAGTCTGCACAAATTTGTGTTGTAAAGTTTAATTTACCATGAAGTTTTAAGTTTCATTTTCATTCATTGTTGTGAAAACATGTCAATTACATACTCATTCGAAAATAGCAATGTTGGTGTCCATGTTCTGGTGTGTGTGTTTTTTTTTTGTTACAATAATGAACAACAAATACAATCATGAACACAAAATATACAATACAGAAAAAAGTACATTTTTTTACATTTATAGTTTAATGATAGAGGGAATGTTCTGGCATTTGTTGACGCGACAGATAACAATTACAAATAACTGCATATAATTATGTACTGTAGCAGGCTAACATCTGCCTAGTGTTTAAAGTGAGCGAGTGAGTGAATAGGCGGGCGTTTTGAACACAGCCACAGTGTGTGTGTGTGTCTGGGAGAGAGAGAGAGACAGAGAGAGAGGGGAAGGATTTGTATTTACCATTATAGGGACCAAATGTCTCAAATCTGTTACTTAGCTATAGTGGGGACATTTCTCAGGTCCCCATAATATAAACTTCAATTTCAATAAAAAATAATAAATAAATAAATAAATAAATAAATAAATAAATAATTGAGATTGTAATCAAAACACTAAAAATACCTAGTCTTGTATTTTGTTTGATTACTTATGATCTTATGTTTAAGTTCAAGGCTGGGTAGGGGTTAAGGTTGTCAGTGTTGGGATTAGGGTTTGTGCTATAGAAATTAATGGAAAGTCCCCACAAAGTTATGAATACAAATGTGTATGTGTGTGTGAGAGAGAGACAGAAGAGTGAGAGTGAGTGGGGGGAGGGTGAATTATTTATTTCTCTATTTCTAATTATAGTTCCACCCGTAACTATCAGATACCGAGTATTCTATATAGGAGGTGAAAAGGAACGAGACTTGGATGTACTTTGGATGTTGAAAACGGTGGAGTGATGTCAGCAGAGGCACATTAATGGTAAAAGTTGTCAGCCGGGGCTCCGTTTTGAGGCCCCATTTTATAGCAGGGGCCCCTGGGCTTCAGTCATGCATTGATATGCCCTTGGTAGTCACTCACTGATGAGTTAAAGCAAAGCAGAGAAATTTAGAGACGAAAGGTGTGGGAGACTGTAAGAGTATGGAGGCTGGTGAGAGGCACAGAAGCTTAGGAAATTGCATTTGGTCTTCAAGTTTCATCTCTTGGGTTTTTCCATGTCTGTTGGCTAGAACTGAAATGGTGGTTATAGGCAGTTATCTCTGCAAGCCGGTTTTAATGACGTCCTGCTGTCTAATCCTGTAATTCCCTTTGTCCCAAGGTTCTGTTCACCATCTCGGATAAAGCTATTTTATCACATGTGGTAAATGCTCCAGTGAAACATCCAACTATATAAATGGTCACAAATTATTTTATTATAACGGTTTTGCAATTACAAGTAATTCAAACTGTAAAATTAATTAATTAATTAAATTGATTGCTTTATATTCAACTATTATTATTATACAATATATTAATATTCAAAGTGATATCTAAAGTGGATACATAACTATACATACATATTAAAATAAATAAAATTTTAATAAATATAACTAAATATAAGCCAAGTATATACATATTAAATAGTTACATGCAAATGGCGACATATATTTGAAAAATACCTGCAGCTTATTTATCTAACACAGCACCCAACATTCTGCATCCCAGGATCTTTCTAGAATGTACCAACATGCCAGGTACTGTTTTATAAATATCAGACTGGTGAGATGAATAAACCTGAGTCAGACTCATGCAGTTTATACCCGTCAGCCTGAATATTAATATAAATACATTTGATAAACGTTTTGTTAGACATTGCATAAAGACTGCACTACAGTTATGTCAGAATACTAAATTATCTGCTAATTTGTCCAGATTAAAAGCAAATTTCAGCATTCATTGAAACTGATTCATAGAGAAGTAAGTTAAACTTTAAATTCTATTTTAATATTTCAGTGCCCTTCATAAAATAGATTTTGACTTTATGACACCCTTGGGTGAAGTCATCCAGTAATTATGTTCAGATACAATTACTTAATCCTCATAAATTCATTTTAAATAGTTCTTGCTTAGCTGACTGATACCATAAATTTGTCATGACTGTCAAAAAGGCATGCAACTCAGAAAAAACTTGACCACTAATCTCGGAAGTAAGTGGATATAAAAAAGGTTTAGGTGTCACTTGTTCACCTATGACACTAATAAATGCTTGTTGAATTTGGTAATCACATTTGCACATGTTAAAAAGAGCAAGTCCATAGTAAGTCAGTCTACTTTTTAGTAACCCTGATTTTTCAATTTTTGTGCTACTGAGATCATACACTTTCTATTTGTAATTATTAGAGAAATACAGAGTTTCTAGACATATACACAAGACTCACTTTGTTCATTTAACATATAAGTAACCTATTTACTGCAACAATTGGCAATGCATTTATGGTAATATGCATGTAAAATGTTCATAGTCTGCCTAAATATAATATTTTTATTTTGAAACACGTTTAATCTATTGAAAAACCAGTAAATGCATCTTATTCAACAGAGTGGATATTCTTACTTTTACTTGATAAAATTTCTGTAAATGTCATGTAGAAGTCTAATAATTTTGGTAAACCAACTTGAGGGGACACAAATACTTCTTAGTAACTCAGTTACTACTGAATAACAAATCATGAACAAATATAACACGTAAAAGATGTGTCACTATTCATTAATGATAAACAACCATGAGATCAGAATTTTATTTGTGTAAATACTTGGCACCCCCAAGGACAAGGCAGCAGACAGGCCAAAGAACGGAAGTGGTCCTGAGGCAGGTCCAGCCAACCACATCTGCTGCCTCAGGCAGTTCATGCAGCAGACTGGACGAGAATATGGCCAGGTTTGAATTTCTTGAAAATTTAAAAAAGTTGTTAATTCTTTCATGTAATTTTGAATAATATCCAAAGTAGGTCTGTTTATCGTTTAACAAGTCATCTTAATAATGATGCTGTCTAAATGATTAACTTAAACTAATAAACTAGATAAAGTCAGTACTAAAATAGCTAATAGCATTGATACGAAATGCTTACAACTACGTTAGTAATACTCATCGTAAGTGGTTGCATGAGGAGGTGTAGAAATTATGTATGGTCTATGGAAACTCGTAACACATGATAACGTTACTGTAGCGTATGGAGATGCCGAAGCTAATGCCTGCCTCAGCATCCCAATGACGTGTGTCGCTGCATTCTGTAACTGTATCTGTTTTGTATTGATGGGGAAACAGGCAAGGGGACAATGAGAATCAGAGGAAATTATACTTATAACATAGATAAACCATACTTCATCCGCCAATAGCGTTCAAAACGGCATGACTCCATCCCCAAACTGTCAAAACCTCCCCCCAGCAGAACGCGAGCGCAGAAATTTCCCTCGAGTGCAGAGAGCGGCCAAAGAAAAATACATTAGTGAAGGTGATATTATGATGAACACGCACGCGGCTCTTCGTCCTGTGCTCGCGAGTTTCCCATTTGCGCTCGCGAGTGGGATATTTACGCGTGTGAGTTTTGACTATGATGTGACGCCATAAATTTATATAGTCAGCATTATATTTTTGTATTGCAATATTGACCTCTTATTATATCATCAGCATTATTACGTTGTTCAAAAAAAGAGCGTCAGTGTGTTATCTGTTTCGGTTGATTTCTGTGTCTTTGTGACAGGACAGCAGGAAAGAAAGTTAAAATAAAGAACTACGTAGAAAATAAAGAGTGGGCCTGAGCATTGGATAATCTACGAACGAGACAAACTACTTTATTTACGAAGGGTTTTTGGAAATGCGTGCTAATTAACAACTGATCTTAAGTACTAGATAACAAATTACTTAGTGTTACAAAGTTTTCTGGAGACCCCACCCCTGAATGTTTCTTCATCGCTAAGGAATCATGACACATCTTTTATCTCAAGCAATTACTATATTTGATACTGCATCTATTAATTCTGTGAACTACTTAAGGAACTACTGAAGGAACAAGTACTGTAATGAATAACACAAATAAAATACTGATCTCATGTTTGTTTATCATTAATGAATCGTGACACATCTTTTACCTGTTATATTTGTTCATGATTTGTTCTTCAGTAATGAATCGTGACACATCTTTTATATAAATTAGTGCAAAAAGTGCTTGTTGTTATACTGCCTGTATGCAACTTATGAGTACATATGAGGGTTGTGCACCATTCAGAAATTACTTGAGAATGACCTTGAAAATCAAATTCGATTCAGAAATTGGTTGAAAACAGTGCAGAATCGCAATTCGAGTTGAATTATAATGGCTTTTGAATTACAATGGAATTGATTTCACATAAATTCACATGCATAGTTGTATGTGCAGCTTGAACAATACAGCTGAAGATTTCAATATAAATTATACAGCACGTTAACATAAATGAAGCAAAAAATGAATCCCACACATCCCCCCTCCCCCCACATGATCACAAATATTTACGGCAGCAAAAAGTATCCATCAGCCATGCCTTCCCTTCAACCCCAAATCTATCCATCTGACAATCCACCGACACACACAAGAAATGCTACTGCAGACTCCTCACAAATGGTAACACACATAAACAATTAAATATGCAAAATCAGTTAGCTTATATAGATAGCTTTGGTAGCAAGTATTTTATTGTCAGGAAGGATGGCATTACTTGCTGTTGGGGTCGTGATCACTTTCCTGTAATCTGTCATGGAATGGATGCCTTGGGCTCGGAGTTCATGAAATGATCCTTGGTGCTTGTATTAGTTTGGCTCCCCTGATGCCCTTTTTCAGGTTGGCCCCAGATGTGCTGTATCTCTCAGCATCTCCAGATCTGAAAGCACCATCGCATGCCTTCAGTAGGAGTCTAACTTCCCTATTCATTTAAGGGTTCTGGTTGGGGAAGTTCTTAATCTGTTTGTGTGTAGTGACTTCATTAATATTTCTATTAATGTAATTCAGAGCAGAACAGATGTACTTTTCAATGTCCACTTCCAAGTCCAGATTGGCATTGGTGGCAAACAAGCTCCAGTTTATATACTGAAATTTCTGCTGTAGAGCAGAGTCTGCCACTTAAGACTAGACTTTCACTGTCCTCACTGAAGGTCTCACATGTCTGATGAGTGGTGTGTATTTGGGGACCAGGGGCAGGAAGCTGATCTGATTGTCCAAGGTGGGGGAGCGGAAATGTTTGTGTATACGTGGTCCAAGATTTTATCTCCTCTGGTGGGGCAGGAGACATTTTGATGGAACATGGGAAATACACTTCTAAGGTTGAAATGATTGAAATCGCCCGCAGTAATAAAAGCCCCATCAGGACGTGCTGTTTGTTGTTTGCTAACAGTAGCATGCAGTTTTTTTCACTGGTAGCTTAGCGTTAGCATCCGGTGGTACGTATACGTCAGTGATAATAATACATGTGAATGCCCAGGGTAGGCAAAAAGGTCTACACTTAATCATCAGATATTCCAGATCGGCAGGACAAAGATTTTCTGTTACGATACTGTCTGTACACCAAGAATTGTTCGCATAAATGTACAGACCTCCGCCTTTGGTCTTACCGTTCTCTATTGTTCTGTCGGCCCTGAAGATGGCGTGCCCCTCCAGCTCAATAGTGTTGTCTGGGATACAGTCATTTAGCCACATTTCTGTGAACATCATCATCCAGTGCTGCATTTTCGCAAAGGGAGCTGAGTTATGAAAAGTTCTAGTTGGCTGTGCAATGTATTTGCACAACTGAATCAGGGGAAAATAAACGAAAATAGTAAACATATTGCTACTAATTTGCAAAAACCCAGGGTCAGAAGATGCACATGTGTCGCCATCTTGCTGGTAATAAAGTTTGTTAGTTTATTCTGGAATAACAGAGGGTTTCTGTAAACGCTTGCAGACCTCACTTTTTCGTTATCTTGTTCATCATTCACTAGGATCGATCGCTTTCTGGAAACCCACCCCAGATCCGTAAGACTTAGCTTCTGGTTAATTAAAACACAAGTAAGATCATAATACTACATTATTTGTGCCCCCTCAAGAGAATTTTTACTATAATTTCTATAGTATCTGCAGAAAAAGTCACATTCATTTTTAAAACAAAGAAGATTTAAATGCATTTTAGAACTACATTGAATACTGATTAAATATATGAGACATGTATTCCCATTGTACTCTTTTTTTAATACTGTTTCACATATGAATCAAACTAAGCCAAGCTAAATTACAAACTTATGGTATGCACCTTTATTCTGCTATTAAGTATAGTCATATACTTCATTTTCATATTGCAGCTAAAGTACTGATTTTCCCTTTATATCACCAACAAAAAATGCCCAATACAGATCATGTGTTTTTTGAGCTTGTCATATCATGCTTTATGTTTGCTACATCGTTCATATTACATGTTGGAAAAACAGGCAGTCCTTTTTACAATCAAAATGACTACACACAGAAATTCCATGAGGGAAAAATATATATTTGCAAAATTATTTGTTTAGCCTGCCAAACAGAAGAATTGGGATGCAAATTGGAGACTTTGCATATCGCCGAAGGCAAGTGTCCCCAGCTACAAATGCCATGACTGAAAATGCCTTAGGGTGACTGCATAGTGTCCATAGTGACTACAGTTTAACTTAACCAGATGCAGAATCCAGTCATGTTTACTTGTCAGGTATTTAACTCTAAGCAAGACTGGCTGTATTGTAGTGAGTGTCTGGGTTGGAGTTTAACTGACTCTAACACGATGAAAGAAGTAACTGGTCCTTCTGAACAAAATAAAACAGCAGCTCCCTAATGCAATGAAGGAGTAATCCTGTAGAGGATGCATTTATTCAGATGGGACTGCTATTGCGACTTTCTGTCTTCATTAGAGTTTACATTCAAATTCCCATTTAGCCACATTACTCCTCAGTATATTTTGATAGCCCTTTACTTTGATAATGAAGGAAACACCTTTGCCATTTCCTGTGGATATAACGTACCACCTCTCTACTGCAGAACAACATATGTATACATTCCATTTATATTTCTTTATCTAGCATACATTTTTGTTGAAAGTGATGCACCTGGGGTCAGAGCGCACCCAGTGTCCCCAGTGAAGTTGGAGTTAAGGGCGTAGCTCAAGGACCCAACAGTGATATCATTACTGTGAGGGCTGCAGGATTCATGACCTTCTGAGCTTCTTGTGCTAACTAAGCTACACCGGCTCAAACAGAAAGGCAGGCAATTTCTCATAATAAAAAAACGTACCATGGCCAAGGTAAATTTTTAATTTATTAATAACGTTTATTGTAAATGTGTGCATTGATATGTCTATAATAATTATAGAAATCAGACTTGACTTTTGAAACAAACTTAGCTTATATGTGGAGACAGCTAAGTTTTTATAGCATGCGCGTGACGCAGTGACTCAGTGGGTAGTGTTACCTTGTAGCACCAGGGTTGCAGTCCTGACTTTGTAGAGTCTCCTCGTGTTTGTCCATCTGTTAAGTTTCCTCCAGTAGTTACTCTGCTTTTCACGCAATCCAGAAGACATGCTGTTCAGGTAAATAAGAAACTGTGTGAGTTCCCTGCTGTGGGCTGGCATGTGTAGCTGGCCTTGGGCTCTACGATTTGTTGCATAAACTCTGGAAAACTGCAGATATAGAAGATGTGTTCATACAAATGCAGAAGATGTGTACAGGCAGATACAGAAGATGTGTACAGGATGTGTTGATTTGCATAAACCTGATTACTGGTATGATTTTAATGAGAGGGTTTTCTAATTGCAGGATGAAACGTAGAAATCATTTTTTCATGGTATAGAATTTGAAATGTGATATCCTGGTTAATAGTAAAGGTTATATTTAAATAAATTATATCCTCTTGAAGAAAAAATTCTCTTCTGCTAAACAGACACCCAATATTATACACTTTGGGGTTTGATGACCCAGTGGTATATAGAAAGACACCCGGCCTAGCTAGAGTAAACAAAGGATGACAGATGGCAGGAGGTCAAGTGCTTTTAGATCTGTCTATTGATCAGGGCTCCTAAGAGGGTATCTTTACAGATGGAGCTGACACAGGAAGCGCTGGCAGAGACGTAGCAACCCTCCAGGAGATATTCATTTCACAGTTGATTGTAATATATTGGCTAGTTTGTGGCACAGATATATCTGATTACTGCAAACAAGGTCATGGGGTCTTCAGAATAAACCACATCAAAAGGAAATAAATATTTTCTATTCTAAAGCCTGTGCATCATCTATACGATTCAGAAGTTCTTCGGTCTGATTGGAAAGCATATACTGGCATGTACTGGAAACAACCTGGACCAGTTTTTCCATTTTTTGTGCTACATGACACAATCTCAAATTTCACAGAAACTGAAAACCATCGTTTTTCTTTGTTTTATTTGTAATTTAATGAAAAAAATAATTAACATTTATGGGGTTTTATGTGATACAGTATGTTGATTTACAAAGGGCTTCCTTTTAAGAAACTTATATGAGGCCGCTGCTCTGTCAGCAGCTAATTCAGCAGCTGTGAATGAGCTCTCTAAGTCAGGAACACAGACAGCGACCAGCCTCCTCAAAACCACAGGAAGCAACCTGCTCTGGCAAGGGGAGGAACAAGTACCAGAGACTCCAGCGAAGCCCAGGGATGGAAGGTCAGGCAGGGGAGAGGTACGGGACTCGGCATTACTTTTTGTGATCCGTAGAGCACTCTTCTTTTGACCTTATTGCCTGGTGAACCATCCGCATCCCGGATTCCCCTGTCAGCCAGACCGCAGTCGTGCTGGCTTCACTTCAGGAGAAGGCCTGGATCTGCTTTTTCATCTGGTACTCTCACTACCCTACCACCACTTCCCTTTGGAAATCCTCCACCAACGTAACCTTCCCCCAGCTCAAGTGCATGAGACAGAACTTTAATGAAAAATATATTTACGCTTTGCCAAGCAATCACATTCATATTTAATGAGATGTGCATCATGCAACCGCTATTTCTCATCAGCTACTTGATGATACAAAAACTGACCCTTTGGACACATAATGATGTGCTTTTTGTACAGTGATAAATTTTGTACAGTGACTATGAAGAATTTACTAGGTGGCAGTATGACGTTAATGAGGAAATGCTTAGCATTTGTATATGCATTGGAGATTTGTGGCAAAAATACATATACAGTATGCCTTTCATAAGTTTCATTTTAAAAATATGCCATATTGCCAAAAATTGTGTATATGTTCCTTACAAGTCAAATGATTAGTCTTTGTTTTTCTAAAATTTGATTATTGTATATTCCATATGGACAGCATAGTGACTATTATTCAAAGTAGTAAATGGCCTCAGTTAAGCACTCGATGCTCTGATTCATTAGTAATCAAATGGAAATATACCAGCAGAAGGGCACGCCACAGCTGAGTACTCATATCCAAAGGCAATGGTTGAATTGTAGTTAAATGAAACCATCTTGTTTATACATTACCAAAATGTGTTTTGTATGTGAGGGCAGTGCGAGGGCATAGTGTGGAACTCTGTGCGTGTGGAGTTTGTTTTCTTCCCAGAGCCCCCCAAAGAATTGTTTAATTGCAGTTTTTAAATTGTCCATAGCATGTCGTTGTGTGTGTGTGCTGTGCAACAGATCAGCATCTCATCAAGTGCCTTCTGTCCTTTGGTCGATGTTTTCTGGGATACAATCCATTCAGACTTCATCCCTACACCAAGTAATGCAATGGATGACAATGGAAAATGAATGTTATTAACTTGACTAAAATAATCCTGCCAAATTTAACACTAATTTTCTATACTGTTTTCCAAAAAATTGTATGTAAAAAGACTTCAAACATGACTTAAATGTATTAGTAAAGGATACTAAACAGCCTCACTTTACAATTAATGTACATGTAACGACTTATTATGATGAGTAATAACATTGATCCACGTTTTCCCCCGCCCAGACGTGGGTCACTGGGGAGTCCCCTGGAGCCAGGCCTGGGGGTGGGGCTCGATTGCGAGTGCCTGGTGCCCAGGCCTGCACCCATGGGGCCTGGTCAAGCACAGCCTGAAGAAGGCACGTGTCCCCCCTCCAATGGGCTCATCACCTGTAGGAGGGGCCAAAGGGTTCAGGTGCAGTGTGAGTTGCGCAGTGGCCGAAGGTGGGGACCTTGGCAGTGCGATCTAGCTCTAGGGACATG
The DNA here is from genome assembly GCA_026781145.1 of Hippopotamyrus pictus. Classification (NCBI taxonomy): domain Eukaryota; kingdom Metazoa; phylum Chordata; class Actinopteri; order Osteoglossiformes; family Mormyridae; genus Hippopotamyrus; species Hippopotamyrus pictus. Next base: position 22,263,074 of record JAODLC010000100.1, on the reverse strand, counting down.
GTGCAGAAGCTCTAGGTGCAGAAGCTAGAGGGACATGGAATGTCACCTCTCTGGTGGGAAAGGAGCCTGAGTTGGTGCACGAGGTTGTGAGGTTCCAACTAGATATAGTCATGCTCACCTCGACGCACACTCTGGGTTGGACCCTCTTCCACTCTGGAGTTGCTCACAGGAAGAGGCGCCAAGCAGGGGTGGACATACTTATTGACCCCTGGCTGGGTGCCTGTACATTGGGGTTTACCACGGTGGACGAGAGGGTAGCCTCCCTTCGCCTTTGGGTGGGGGTTCTGACTGTTGTTTGTGCTCATGCGCTAAATGGCAGTTCAGAATGCCCACCTTTTTTGGAGTCCTTGGAAGGGGTCCTCCTCCTGGGACTCTTTTGTTTTGCTGGGGGACTTCAATGCTCACGTGGGCAATGACAGTGAGACCTGGAGGGGCGTGAATGGGAGGAACAGCCCCCCCGATCTTAACCCGAGTGGTGTTCTGTTATTGGACTTCTGTGCTTGTCACGGATTGTCCATAATGAACACCATGTTCGAGCATAAGGGTGTCCATATGTGCACTTAGCACCAGGACACCCTAAGCCGCAGTTCAATGATCGACTTTGTGGTCGTGTCATCAGACTTGTGGCTGCATGTATTGGACACTCGGGTGAGGAGAGGGGTGGAACTGTCAACCGATCACCACCTGGTGGTGGGTTGGCTCCGCTGGTGGGGGAGGAGGCCGGTCAGACCTGGCAGGCCCAAGCGTATAGTGCGGGTCTGCTGGGAACGTTTGGTGGAATCCCCTGTCAGAAGGAGCTTCAATTCCTACCTCCGGCAGAACTTTGCCCATGTCCCGGGAGAGGTGGGGGACATTGAGCCCGAATGGGCCATGTTCCGCACCTCCATTGTGGAGGCAGCTGACCAGAGCTGTGGCCGTAAGGTGGTCGGTGCCTGTTGTGGCGGCAACCCCCGAACCTGCTGGTGGACACCGGCAGTGAGGGATGCCATCAAGCTGAAAAAGGAGTCCTATCAGGCCGTTTTGGCCTGTGGGACTCTGGAGGCAGCTGATGAGTACCGGTGGGCCGAGCGGAACGTGGCTTCGGCGGTTGCTGAGGCAAAAACTTGGGTATGGGAGGAGTTTGGCGAGGCCATGGGGAACAACTTCTGGATGGCTTCGAGGAGATTCTGGTCCACCATCCTGTTTATGGTGGGGATGGGGCGTTGCAGACCTCAGCTGAGGACGTTGTGGGTCGGTGGAAGGAATATTTCGAAGAACTCCTCAATCCCACCGACACGCCTTCCAACTTCCTTACCTATCTCTGAGGTGGAGGTCGCTGAGGAGGTTAAAAAGCTCCTCAGTGGCTGGGCCCTGGGGGTGGATGAGATCCGCCCGGAGTTCCTCAAGACTCTGGATGTTGCAGGGCTGTCCTGGTTGACATGCATCTGCAGCATTGTGTGAACATCGGGGGCGGTGCCTCTGGATTGGCAGACCGGGGTGGTGGTCCCCCCCTCTTCAAGAAGGGGGACCAGAGGGTGTGTTCCAACTATAGGGGGATCACACTCCTCAGCCTCCCTGGTAAGGTCTATTCAGGGGTACTGAAGAGGAGAGTCCGTCGGATTTTCGAACCTCAGATTCAGGAGGAGCAGTGTGGTTTTCTCCCAAGCTGTGGAACAGTGGACCAGCTCTATACTCTTGGCAGGGTCCTGGAGAATGCGTGGGAGTTTGCCTAACCAGGCTACATGTGCTTTGTGGACTTGGAGAAGGCATTCGACCATGTCCCTTGTGGAGTACTGTGGGGAGTGCTCCGGGAGTATGGGACGCCTGGCTACCTTATAGGGGCTGTTCGGTCCCTGTATGACCCGTGTCATTGGTCCGCATTGTCAGCAGTAAGTCGTACTTGTTTCCGTTGAGGGTTAGACACCAGGGCTGCCCTCTGTCACCGACTTTGTTCATAACTTTTATGGACAGACTTTCTAGACGCAGCCAGGGCTTTGAGGGTGTCCGGTTTGGTGACCTCAGGATTAGGTCTCTGCTTTTTGCAGATGATGTGGTTCTGTTGTCCTCATCAGACCATGACCTTCGGCTCTCACTGGAGCAGGTCGCAGCCGAGTGTGAAGCGGCTGAGATGAAAATCAACATCTCCAAATCTGAGACTATGGTCCTCAGCCAGAAAAGGGTGGAGTGCTCTCTCCGGGTCGGGGAGGGAGTCCTTCCCCAAGTGGAGGAGTTTAAGTATCTCTGGGTCTTGTTCACGAGTGAGGGAAGGATGGAGCGTGAGATCAACAGGTGGATTGGTGTGGCGTCAGCAGTAATGCCAAAAGGCAAAGCTCTCAATTTACCAGTCAATCTATGTTCCTACCCTCACCTATGGTCATGAGCTGTGGGTAGTGACCGAAAGAACAAGGTTGTGAATACAAGTGGCTAAAATGAGCTTCCTCCGCAGGGTGGCTGGGCTCTCCTGTAGAGATAGGGTGATTCGGGAAGGACTCAGAGTAGAGCCGCTGCTCCTTTGCATCAAGAGGAGCCAGATGAGGTGGCCCGGGCATCTGGTCAGGATGCCTCCTGGACGCCTCCGAGGTGAGGTGTTCCGGGCATGTCCCACTGGGAGGAGGCCCCGGGGAAGACCCAGGACATGCTGGAGAGACTATGTCTCCCGGTTGGCCTGGGAACGCCTCGGGATTCCCCTAGAGGAGCTGGACGAAGGGGCCGGGGAGAGGGAAGTCTGGGTTTCCCTGCTTAGACTGCTGCCCCTGCAACCTGACCCGGAAAGCAGTACATGATGGATAGATGGGTGGGATACTAAACAGCCTCACTTTACAATTAATGTACATGTAACAACTTATTTTTAATAAAATTTAATAAAAAATTTTTACACTTCAATATATTAGAATTTCAGATGCACATTTCTTCCGTAGTTTTAGTAGCAAGTAATGATGTGATACTAAGCAATACAGTTCTAACTTGAAAAACTGACTCTACTTAAAGTTACACAGATCACCCACAGTATGGCAGAGTCGGGTGGAAAACCACTTGCCTCACCAGGCTACCTCTCGTCCTCCCAGAATATATCACCCTTCCTCCAAGTTAAACGTCAATCGTTCCTGCTTACCTTCATTTTCCAATTTCCCCCATGATGTAAAGCCCAAAGTAAAGTCTTCTTTCCATCCTAAGTGAAGAATATCTTACATTACAGTAACCATGTGACTGATGTACATCTGCTACATTATACTGACATTCCATCCAAAATGTACCATGTCTTGCAATCTGTGCTTGAGATAGGCTTCTAACTAGATAAACAGTCGAACATCAGCGGAGTAAGAAAAATTGCTAATCTTGTCTTTCACGCTGCATTTTTTGGAATATTCTTTAATTTCTTAATTTTAATTATCATTAGCATTTCGTTGTTATTTTAGTTGTCGCTTATTTCACTTTGTGCTTAATAGTGCATTGCACAGTTTAAGAGGCACCATTTCATAAGCATTTATACTGAGTCTGCATGTGAGTTTTGAACTTTCTGAGGTGCTGCAGGGCCAGCTTGGTCTCCAGACCTTGGCCGGATGCCCAGACTTGCCCAATGCTGAGGGAGTCTAATCAACAGCACCACCTGCCCAGAAAAGACACAGGAGACTGGACTTCCAAGCATAGGCACAGAAAGCAAGAGACAAGAATTAGCCAGGAGAAGCTGAAGGCTGCCCATAAAGCTGTGAAAAGCACCAAGTGTAGGAAATTTTTTTGGAAATACTGTACAAGAAATATTCCATGGATGCTTAACCCTCCCTCTCTCTCCTCCGTGCACCATAGCCTCCGGTGAAGGACCGGACAACCCTCTTCCACCTGTCACTTTCACTTATGACCAGATTCAGAGACAAATGATAAGACTCCACTCAGGCAAATCTACAGGACCTGACGGGGTGAGTCCCTGTGTCCTCAAGGCCTGTGCCTCCCAACTTTGGGGAGTCTTTCACAAACTCTTCATGATGAGCCTGAGGCTGCAGGGGGTTCCAGTGCTGTGGAAGATGTCATGCCTCGTTCCTGTACCAAAGATGCCACGTCCCAGTGACCCCCAAGACTACAGAACTGTGGCACTGACTTCCCACGTCATGAAGACCCTGAAAAGACTCATCCTCGATCAGCTCCGTCCTATGGTCAGCCCACAACTGGACCCCCTTCAGTTTGCTTACCAGCCTCGCCATGGAGCCGAGGACACCATCATCTACCTGCTCAGTCATGTCTACACCCATCTGGATCAGCCGGCAAGCACTGTGAGGATCACATCCTTTGACTTTTCCAGTGCATTTGATACCATCAGGCCAACTCTCCTTGGTGAGAAGTTGACAGCGATGCAGGTGGATGCCTCTCTAGTGTCCTGGATTGTGGACTACCTGACAGAAAGACCACAAGATGCGCATCTTAAACGCTGTGTGTCTAACGTGGTGGTCAGCAACACCGGGGCACCACAAGGGACCATCCACTCTCCCTTCCTATTCACCCTCTACACCACGGACTTCACCCACTTCACAGAAGCCTGCCAACTTCAGAAGTTTTCTGATGATTCTGCGGTGGTTGGATGCATCAGTGGTGTTGATGAGACGGAGTACCCGGGTTGTGGCAGAATCATCTGCAGCTGAACGTGACAAAGACGAAGGAATTGATTGTGGACTTTAGGAGGACCAGAAAACCAGTGATCCCTGTTTCAATCCTGGGGGTTGATGTGGACATAGCGGAGGACTACAAATACCTCGGAGTACACATCCACAGTAAACTGGACTGGGTTAAAAACCTAACGTCACTGTACAAAAAGGGCCAGAGCCGCCTCTATTTTCTGAGGTGGCTGAGGTCCTTTAACATCTGTCAGACAATGCTCAGGATTTTCTTTGAGTGTTGTGGCCAGTGCTATACTCTACGCTGTTGCATGCTGAGGGTAGCAGATGCCAACAGATTCAATAAACTGATTCGCAAGGCCAGTAACATTGTGGGGATGGAGCTGGACTCTAAAGGTGGTGTCGGAGAGGTGGATGTTGTCCAAGCTAATGACAAGGCTGGACAATATCTCTCACCCACTCCATGACATGCTGGCCAGTCACAGGAGCACGTTCAGTGAGAGATTGAGACTACCCAGATGCACCACTGAATGACACAGGAAATCATTCCTGCCTGTGGCTATATCGCTGTACAACTCCTCCACATAAGCACAAGTATTACACTACACTGCACTACAAGTATACACCTCAATTCAAACCCATGTATAGTTAATTTTCTGTAATATATTAGGAAATTGTTTATATATTATTACATATAATACATAATGTATATCGTTTGTATATTGAGTACTTTGTACTATTAGAGTCAATCATAATTTTGATATTGTAGAATCTGTAATATTTATAATTTATTATTACGATATTGCTTGTATTGATTATTAGGAACACCTGTTCAATTTCTCATTAATGCAATTATCTAATCAACCAATCACGTGGCAGTTGCTTCAATGCATTTAGGGGTGTGGTCCTGGTCAAGACAATCTCCTGAACTCCAAACTGAATGTCAGAAT
>JAODLC010000100.1:22247212-22257441 GCA_026781145.1 Hippopotamyrus pictus | reverse complement strand
AGGGGGTCAAACACCGTATTAGTATGGTGTTCCTAATAATCCTTTAGGTGAGTGTATATATATATATATATATATATATAAATATAAAAAATATGTATAATATTTATATAATATATATTGTTCGTATATTGAGTTCCTTGTATTAGAGCCGTTTGTAATTTTGGTATTGTAATATTTGTATTGTTTGTTATTGGTATTTAACTTGATTCTTTATTTTCTTACTGTCCGAGAGCAACTGTAACCACATAATTTTCTCAGGGATCAATAAAGTATTCTGAATCTGAATCTGAATCTGAAACCTGACTTATACCTTTGAATTTCATTTTCAAGGACCCTTTTATATAAAAAGGAAACTCTGTTTGACTCCTGACTGATATTCATATTCCCATTACCACTAAATCTCAAACTTATGCCAATATGTGACAATGCCTTGCGTAAACGTACATTTCCGTCTCTTGTAGTGTTACAACCAGGAATTGAAATGGATTTAATTTGGATTTGCATAAAATGTATTTGTATTAATAAGAATCTCTCTCTCTCTTTTCTCCTCCTCCTCCCCCCCGCCTGGGTTACATGTATGTGGAGTTTACATGTTCTCCCCGTGTCGTCGTGGGGTTTCCTCTAGGTACTCCGGTTTCCCCCCCACAGTCCAAAGACATGCTGAGGCTGATTGGAGTTCCTAAATTGCCCATAGGTGTGCATGTGTGAGTGACTGGTATGTGATTGTGCCCTGCGATAGGCTGGCCCCCTGTCCAGGGTTGTTCCTTGCCTTGTGCCCATTGCTTCCAGGATAGGCTCCGTTATATCCTCGTGTTCGTGTAAAACTATGATATTATGCCTGTCAAAGTGTGTCAGCGTAGCCATTTTAGAACCTCTGCTAAAATCACCCCAGTATTTGCAGTGACCGTCCAGTGCAGCCATGTATTTTTTGACTTGGCCACTAGCACACCTCATACAGCCAGTCAATCTGTCACTGACTCTTTAAACCAATTTATTTAATTATTTAATTGAGCTGTTGGTGAAATTTAACAAAATCATGGAGCGGCTGAGGTGCCCCTGAGGAGAGGTTAGGGAACTGAAGTGGTGTTCATCTAGACATCCAACTAGATATCAGGAACTTTTTAGAAAACAGAAGAAATTATTACTAGTTTTTATTGTGTTACTCTTAATTTGCATATGTTTTAATGTTAAATTGTGTTTTTTGTTCTAAGCCAAAGTACACTTGCTACCCAGATAAACAGCTCTAAACATTTCTTTGGACTGCCTAAGACTTTTGCACAGTACTGTATATATAATATGAAAGAACTTAAAAGTCTTGATTGTGTAAGTATTCACCCCCTTTGCTGTTGAATCAAGTGAAAAAAATAATATTTACGCTAAGAAGACTTCTGTGTTCTCAAGACTAGCATACTGCAAGAGAATAAATAACATAACAATAAACATTGAAAAGCCATTTAGACACATAAACATATGTATGCATATGCCCCAAGACACTAGCTGTGCACCTCTATAACTAAAAAAATATTTTCTCTTCTGTTCAAAATTTGATCCTAATTTTAAATTACATCAAACCTCTGTGGTCAAGAAAACAATTCATTTCTTTGTAAAAGTGCAATCATTTGTATTCCAGCTGGCTCTGTCCCTAGATAGTCTATTTATAATTTATGCATTATTCAGCTTCTATAATTGCTTTCTTACTGGGAACCTACACGAGCTTATACTGGGGCATTTATGCAGACTCACATTCATCTAAATTACAGAGAGCAAATGTGAGGCCTCATCCACAGAGTTTTCATTCCAAGATCACAATTTAAGGAATTACAGATTTGTGTCAGTTCTTAATAGAAGGACACTTGGTTCCCATGCTAAGTTGTGCATTTATCCTTAATTGGTTCCATTCACCATATTAAAAATATTATTGGTATTATCACCCAGTCTTGTTCTTCTAAGACTGGAACAGCAGGTGTCCAATGCTAAAGCTAAAGTAAAGATCTGATTGAAATACAAAGAGCATTTGTAAAGAGTGAAAAGTGAAATATAGTATACCAGTCTACAAACTATAACTATGCCATTATTTATTTCAGTTTCCGCTGGAGCATTATAATATTCACGGTGTGTTTATGAGGTAAGTCTGACGCTTGGAAATATTCCTTCAAAAAAAGCTTATTTATTTGTGCCAACACTTTGCATCTGCAGCTTTCAGACCAACCTTTGTGGAGAAACTTTAAAATATGGTGGGTAAGAATTCAAAGAAATCATCCCTCTTAAACAGTCGACATGTAACACGCCAAGAAAAATGTAATGTTATGCAGCATCCTGTTAGGGATTATTCAAATTCAATGATTTATAAAGCTGTTCAGAAATAATTAGAAAACAGAAATGGGACACAGCAGTCTCCCACTTCCAGAGTAGGAAGAGTAGGGTGTTCAAATCCTACTGCTCTATGCGTGAGGAGTTTGCATGCTTTCCTTGTGGGTCCTTCAGCTACCATCACCCATGTACCTCCCACATTTTGTTAGCTAAAGCATTACCTATGTAATACGATGTAAATTATGAGGGAAAAGGGGGAGGGGCCACTATGTCTCAGGAGATAAGTGAGGTGATTATGATTGTTGGAGTTCATCTGCCTATCCATCATTCGCTCAGGATTGGTCCCTGTCTTGTCTCACTCTATCCATCATTTCCCCAAGTTCCCAGCTTGACCAACAGGTGTTGCTGGTCATCCTATTCAATTCCATGTCTTCCCCTAAATTTACCTCCCACTCTCAATCCCCATAGCTCTCCCTTTTCCCGGCAATGCCATGTGGCTGAATGCGCTGAGTGGGTTGAGAGAACAGCTGATTAATGATTTGTCCCAAACAATTGTGAGTTCGAACCACCTTTGGACATTTATCAAGTTCTTTGTGTTTATGTACTCCTGTTTGATCCTTGCCTTTTGTGTCATTGTTTATTCTGTCTGTGCCAAGTTCATATCCAAGTGCTACGTTCCTGGTATCTCTTAGTCCCTAATGTTTAAATAATGGTTAATGACCCACACCTGTCCCTTGTCTAGACCTTGTTACCTGTGTATCCTTAGTTCCTTTGTTGGCTATTGAATGTGCTGAAATGTGTTAGTAGTTGGACGTTTAGTCTTAGCCTTTGTTAGTACTTGTATAGCTTACCTGCCTTTGTTTAGACCCCTCGTGGTCCCTTTTGTTTCCGAGGCTATTGAGTAATGTTTGAAATAAAGTTCCCTATTGTCAGTAAGCTGCATTGTGGGCCGTGATCCATGGCCCGTCGTAACACATTCCTGCGTACATATATTATGATCTGTTCCTTTTCACCTGGACAAAAGTATTGATGCACGTTCCCAGACCTGTGACCACAACCTCCCCATTTTATTCAGCTTTCGGCACAGGGTTTCGAATTTTTCGTCCTTTAGCTGACAAGTGAAAAATGTCCCCGGTGAGAATTCCATTTGCGGCTGAGCGTTTGTGTCACTTACTGTAGCTGCGCTCTCACAGTTAGCAGCCTAGAAAAAAATGATGCTAGACAGTCACATTCCCAACTGCCTAAAGTGCTGAAATGTAGGATAATTTGGGAATGCCGTTATTTTGACAACATCTTAGAAATTCAGACTATTTTAAAACATATTCTAAATAATTTTCTAATATGCAATTTATTATTATTGTTGTTGTTCTTATTAGTATTGTTGTTATTATATAGTATAATAGTGAAAATCTGCATTATTCCTATAAAATGGTTTTGTTGGTTTTGCTGTGATGCTTCTTAAGTTTTTTTACATCCTTATTTACAGTATTCCTGTCAGATTCACAGATTCCATTTCTAACCTCCAATCCAGCTACTCCACCTAGCCTGGCTTACCACCTCTCAACCCAGTACGAATATTGAAATCAGCTGGTTCCAGTTTACACGTATCTGAACACTTCCCCTTTCTCTATAAATATAAACGCCCTTTGCACGGTATTGTGAGAGGTATTTTCCATACTGAATTGTTGTTCTGTTGTCTTTTCAATTTCTTTGACCTGTTTCTTGAAAATTACCATAGAACACTGTGGATTTCCTGGATTTGATCCTGATGCCTGGTCTTTCGGGCTGTGTTTTTGGATTTTGACCTGTGCTTTGGTTTTCAAACGAAACACTTCTTGTCTGAACACTTGGATTCTCATTTTTTTGGACAGTTTCCAAGCATTAGTTTAGTATTGTACTTAGCATGTCCATCTTTGTACATCAACACAGCTATATACAGGATTTCAGGTGAATATTATGAGTAGGGTGACATTCTAGGGGTAGATTAAACAAGTTCAGTTTAAAATAAACCTCAAAATGCTTTGTTTCAAAAGGGTTACCACTCAAAACGTAGTAGAGGCTAATTTGACCATTTGAATAATTTTGATTTGAAACTATGTTGCAGTTGATTGGCAATAGCTTTCTGTGTCAGCTCAACTCATAATTGGATAAGTCCCCACAAATAATGACCAGTGAGGTAGCAGGCTTGCAGAGCAGGAGGTCGTCAGCATGCAAGAAAAGCTCCCCTCCGGAAATACTTTGATATTGTGCTTACTCAAAAAAAATAATAAAAAATCGGAAAGAGTTGGGCTAAGATTTTATCTTCTTTTCCCCTGAACGTAAATGGGTTTCTAAAATTTGATTTTAAGCTCAAGTACCAGGTAGGCTATAGAAAATGTCATTTAAAATATCCATTTGACCCAGGGCCATTATTTATCTAAATAAGAAAATACATAATCCTGTTCTGGCATAATACATCCATGTCAGAGCATACTTCAGGTCAGCTTCACCACTCTAGTGTGATGTAAGCGGTTATGCTAAAATTTCCCAGACCTTTACCTCATTCTAAAATGAACAACTTGCCATAGGTGGCTGTTACTCTTAATCAGTAGTGAGGAGTTTTCATTCTGTTCAATGCTATTCTCCTTCAAAAATTTGAAATAGGAACAATGTATTTTTTTCTATATTGATTGATTTGTGAACTTCAATTGCTTCTCTGGAGCATTTATTCTTATATATGCTGGATATTATCATAAAAATGTAAAGACTTCAGTTTATACTTTGAAAAAAGGGTGATGCTTTCAGAGAATTGTATCATAAAAGCTTCATCTGACAATAATAAAATATTGCATCACCAGGGTTCTGTTCACTTTGGGGAAGGCCGATTTCACATATATGCCTCTTTGGTCTGAAACCACAATATGAATTACAACCTACCAAGAACTGGTGTACTTTTTTTTTTTTAAATCTAAAAAGCCTCAATAAGTGAGGTTGTGGGCGTGTGTCATGACTGATTGCCATCATTTTCTCAATTGCTGCTGATATAGCTACTAAGCTACAAAGGAAGCTGATTGTGTATTATAAACACCATAACTGCTTATAAACGATAAGCACTCAGCAGGTTAGTCATTGAAAAAACAGCTGCACTGTGTAGTAGCCCATATTTGAAAGTGGGTTGAAATCCAAAATCAATGCCTTATTAGGCTCCTGGAGATCCGTGCATATATAAACAGCACTTTCTTCTGTGTTCTACATGGAGTAATTAATTCTGTCCATTATGACTCTACAGAGGAAGTTGTGGAAAAACAGGAGCTCACTCAGAGTAGTAATGGGTATCATCTGTGACAAATTTGGTTGACCACTTTTTACTTTGACATAGCAGCCAAAGGGATTAGCACATTTTTCACAGGTATAGTACTAGACTACCACATCCTTTATGCAAAACGAGTGGGTAGGTGTATTACTTGTTGTATACTTCTGTGATGACCAGTCGTCTGAGCAGGAAGCGGGGAATCAGGGTCTGGAAACGGGAATCCAAAACACGGGATTTATTGGTAGAACGAACAACGAAGAACAACACGGTACAAACTTCAGTAACAGACCTGGGGATACAGACTCTGATGTGGACTTAAATACACAGGACTGAATGGAACAACAAGACACAACTGGGAACAATCAGGGTTGCACAGGAGGTTAATGGGGGTGCGTGAACACGAGAGGACTGGACGAGCAGGACATGACAACTTCAAAATCAGTTTATTTTTGTACCAATCTGCCTATACCTTTTCAAAGTTTGTTTGTCTATTTTCTCACATTTATGCAACAATTACAAATTACAGCTACATCACCAACTAATAACTTCGAATTAACTGACCTTAAGATGGAACACATAGCTTTGTTTTCTATGCAATATACCAAGCAGAGTGTTGTTTTTTCAAATCATTGTTAGTATTAACACATAATAGATCCCTAATCTCTATCTTAAAGTGATGTCTATCTTAAATTGTGCTTAATTATCAGTGTCAAATGAAATATTAAAATATCATTGATCACTGTACTGGACAAGCATTTGGAAGATGGATTGATGGATGGATGGATGGATGGATGGATTAATTAACTGATTGATGTCTGTAGCCCCAAAATCATTCTGAGTGTTTATTTCTCAATAGGTTTGGCATTGGTATATGTTTGATGTGATATGTGCATTAGTATGCATCATGGATACACTGTAACTATAATCGGAATGTTACATATATGTATAAAGGGAATTATTTTCGTCAGGCGTGGGTGTTCAAATTTTCCATTTCACTTTGTTAATACTTTGTTTATGGCCCACTTAGCTGTTATGTCTGAGTTCACTAGCCCTGCTTCTTTGTAGACTGAGGACTTACTTTTTCTTCAACTGATGCAGTCATAGATGTTTATGCTACCAAGTAGAATTCTTTCATGCTGCATGAAATTTGTTGTTCATTAAAAATAAATATTGTTTTTTTGTATTATTTTGTTGTTTTCACAGCCGAATTAAGTACCATACATTTTTATAATAGGGTCTTGATTAGTGGTCTTAATTAGTGGGCAATATCATATTAAAGTTTTTTTGATGGATTTTTTTTCTGGACCTATTACTTCTGCACTGAAGGCCCCTGGGTCAACAGATTTGCTTCATGCTTCATTTTGCCTTAGAAAAACAGTCTTCAATTTATAAAAGTTAATTTGGCTCTTCAGAGAATGAGCATTCTTGAATAAGTGTATTGTCATGGCGATGCCTTCGCCACTCAGACGCTTTGCATTCTGGACAGGTGGCCACGTCCTCATGGCAGCGCCCTGGACAGCAGGCGCCTGTTGAAATTTCAGGAGCATTCTTTTGGACAACCGGTAACCATGAGGCCACAAAGTCACCCCTCATGGACCCAGGGCTAGAGACAGATTATCTCACCAGCTGCCTGCCCAAAACTTCCATCAAAAGAACTTACTTGAGCTTGCTAGGAGAGTTGACCAGGACTTTACCACCTCAATAACTGGCGCAAAATTAAGTACAGTACCAAGTACTGGTTATGAAGACATGTATTTAATTAAAATTGTATCATATTCAAGCCCCAGGATATCTATCATGGTATTAACCCTTTACTAAGATATTCTGTTAAGTGGAGTACGAGTACAAGAGAAGGGCCCTTAAGTGCTTGATACAGCTTAAGTGTTTGATACAGTTAATTAAATGTAAACCATCTCTGATCATTGCATATTATTATTATTTTTTTTAATTAACTGGCCATCTGGGATAAGTTTTCTGAATGGGTGTGTGGGTTGGCAAAAGTTATTGTGAGTCACTGGAGACCATCCTGCCCCCCAACTCAGCAGAATGTACCTTGGACAACCCCCAAAAGTCCAGGGCCGATTTCTGAGTAACCGAAGCGCCAAGATTAGTAAGGGAATGCCAGTTTCAGCAGTTGTACTCTATTTTTTCCGCTGTATCCCGTTGGAAATATTTAAACAAGGTGTGCAAACATTACCTAGCCAGGTCATTCTTAACGATTGCCCATAATCAAATAACTGCAGCTTTCTTGTTTAGAGTCTGTTTGTGGCGTGGTAACAGCATAATAGAGTGAACCTTTTTTTACATGGTCATATCCTGCAATTACTCCTAACCTTCTGATACGCTTGGATAAATGTAAATGTGTGTATATTCATCTCATCGGCTTATCGGTTACTCAACCCCTAATTTAAACTCGTAGGTGGTATAATCTGATACTCGTCAAGGTAGCATAGCATATTAATATCTCCTGTTGTCATATAACTGCAACAGGGGTGGCACTTCAATTTTGTCCGTTTCTTCAGTTTTATATACTTTTTAATTAGGCAGCTGATATAATAAAAATATTAGTGATATCAGCATATTAGTAATATTCCACCTCATCCATACATTTAGTGAACAGTGAAAATTACATTCATGAAACCACACCAATTGCACCTGCTTTTATATAATCACGATGAATATTCACTCTAGATTCCTCCTACAGTTTAAGTGAATTATTATGTCTAAATTGCCCATAGTGTGTATGAACTGATGAAGTGATATCCTGACTCATGGGTACTGTCTCATGTCCCTGCACCCTGAATAATTGGGGTCGGTGCATAAAATGCATTTTATTTATTTCAAAAACTGACATTTTACATTATGAATAAGCTATTAATAAACTACTGAAATGTAATTATGTGAAGACAAAATTGGGGGAAAAAACTGGATTTTTGTTTCTATTTGTGTTCCAGTGTATTCCTTTGTAGCAATAAACCTGTGAGATGCACTACAAGGGTGGCACTGACAGTTTTTTATCATGTAATGAAAGAGTTCTGAGATCCAAGTGCACAGTAGGCAGTTTTAATGATTCACAGTGAGGATATATAGGTCAGAACAAGTTCAGAAGCCAAAGCAGGGCAACCTGAACACAGAGGCCAAATCATATCTAGTAAACAGGGTCAGAAATGCAGGCATGTGTTCAGAAACCAGTGGTGGAGCAACAGAAGCCAAAAGCTAAATAGAGTTAACAGCATGTCCAAAACAAAAGGGCCTCATTCAGAGAACATACTTAGGTTAACCATGGAATGACAAATGTCACATACCCATTCAGTGATACTCCTGCTTTTAAACAGTAAGTTTGACAACATTTCCTAGCCAGTAGTTGAGGGCTGCATACCCTGTGGAGACAGTGAGTACAAGGAAATGGCAAATGAACTTCATGATATCCTTTTTTGGAGAAAGAAAATAGAGGAACACCAAAGATACAATTTATTACAAATGATGAAAGAAATAGATGCCTGGCAGTCAAGAAGATCCAAGGCGCGTATACAATTTCACCTTTAAAATGCCTTTATGAAAAAGGATGATGAATCTGTTTTCATATTCTGAAACTTTGAATACCCTTTTGACTTCTTCCTCAGTCATTCCCCCATTTTCCATAGAACTATGGTGTGCTACGTTTACACACAAATTTCACTATTTCACCTGAATGCAAATATTATGTACAAAAATGGAAGAATTATAAAATAAATTAAATTAAATGGAAATGTATTTAATTATTTATAAAAGGTGCAGGGTATGATAACATAAAAACACATATATGGGAAGTTTTCATTTTTTGTTCATCACTTGTATCTTGATTCCAGCCTTATAAAAAGCCAGAAAACTGTAAAGGGCTTTGAGCAGATTTTTCCAGGTAATAAAACACAGATACTGAATAATCCCCACTACCTACAACTCTCCTATCTTCGACTCACACAAATCCAATTGTGCACAGAACAAAAGTGCATATAGTCCTGAAGTAGTGAGGCGTACTTGATCTGGGTATGTCATCATACATGTGTGAAATATATCATTTAATCATTCTGAACTTATGTGTATTAAAGACATAAGTTTGGAAACATGAAATCTCTGTCTATTGTTAAAGGGCCCTGTATAAAAAGATGATTATGAAAAGTCAGGGCAACAAGACAATAACGCTTTTTTTGAAAGCCTGGCTGAATGGAGATGAGAACAAAAAAGCGATTTTAGCCTGAGGCAGAATATCCTTTACAAATTTGGGATTGGTAATGAGGGTAACATACTGGATGAAGAAGACATGTGTGGTGAGACTGACTTCACTGGGGCAACTATTTTCAGAATGCGATCATGGTCTTCAAGTTAAAGCTGCCCAGACATCAGTACTTGCCACTTAAGAATCCCTGTCAAGCATCCACAGTGGATATTAACCCAGTCATAACTAATGAGACATACTCAGTATCAAGATTAGCTGACAATTTACTTAAAGTTGTCATCTATAATGCATTATAGACACTCATAATGCATTATAATGGTCAGTATCAGAATTGGGTAACACTTTACTTAAAGTCTGTATGCGTAACGCATTATAGATACCTTCATAATGCATTATAATGCATTCATAAAG
>JAODLC010000100.1:22217768-22242938 GCA_026781145.1 Hippopotamyrus pictus | reverse complement strand
CATGGCTATAATGTGTTATGCCTTTTTATGAATAGTTATAGCCATGTTTATAATACTTTATGAATGCATTATAATGCGTTACACACACGTACCTTAAGTAAAGTGTTACCGAAATAGTATTTCAGTGTTCTGTGCACATGTTGATAATAAAAAAAACGTTCAAGTCTTGAGTCTAAGCTAATGCACAACAACTGATAGCAGAAAAGAAGAAAGTCCACCCTGACTGCAGTTATCATCTTGGGTGATTTCAACTACATGAATTCAAACTTCTCAAATGACTATACCTCCATGTGGTCTTCAGTCACAAATGACCGGTTAAACCAATTTACTGCAAAACATGTTTTGTCTTAATGATATAGTCTTATACAATGGCTTTGGTAAATACTCTTTTCTTACTGGTCCTGAAATGTCACGTGGCTGTTGATTATTTCCATGCCACTGCACAGGTAGTTCCAAGAGGCCTAATAGTTCATTTTTTTTATTAAACATGTTAATATAAAACCAGTCTAACTTTCTACTCGTAAATAGGCAGTCATTCTTATCAGTATAATATTCCTTACTTTTCAAAATGCGAATGCCTGTGTGTTGGTTTCTATGGTAACTTAGACTTGCCGCTTCCACTGAATAGCCTGACGTTTTATCCTGATAGGGACTATATTTTTAAGATCATTTTGGAATGTTATTAAATGCAAATTGAAATTATTTTCTTCTGAAAAATTCACCATGACTACATTATTCTATTATTATTTTTTGCTCATTACCTGTGGTATAAATGAGATAAACCACTTTGAGGTGTGTGGTTATACGAAAATAATGACAACTGGCAGTCATTCGGCCTGACGTGAAGTGATGTCATGGTCTATCCATTACATGACACTCATATCTGTTACCATAAAAATCTTTGAGCAACTCTCTGCAGTTTTTCTGCAGTTAGCCTACAAACAAAAAGTTCCACAAATGACACAGGCAAAATTAACTTGCACCATATCCTGCAGGAATTGAACAGTCTTGTGTCCTGGTACATCAACCATAACCTGGATTTCAGATTGAAAATTGTCATCAACAATTGTTATATCTTTTTCACAGATTCACTTGCACTTTATCTTAGAAAGATTCGGTCACCCTTATATACCAAAAAGAATTTTTAATTATAATCTATCTAAGAAGACACATACTCTCTAAAGAAAAAAAATCTAAGAAAATCAGAGTGAGAGAGACATTCAGCACATTGTCCAGAAATATAGCAACTAAATTATTTATTATTTACCACCTTAAGGTTGTGTCTCATTCTCAGCTTAATGCAAGCACTGTGCCAGCTTCCTGTATATTTATGGTGTTTATGAAGCTTTAAAGGACCAATTTCCTGCCTGACCTAAAAGAGGATTTGAAGAATTGTTCCTAGTGTTTACAGAGGTCAGTTTTGAGAATAGTTGCATAAGCCCCCAGTTCATATTTATACCCCTATTATCATTTGAGAAGTTTTGTTTCCTTTTTCATTATAAATATTATCAACCACAGTTTCCTTTATATTTGTCACTAGATGGGTAGACAGATAGATTATTATATAGTCAATATAGTGAGTCAAATCCCTGTTGAAACCTGTAAATATCATGCCTCTGAAATCTGCAGCATGAGATATGGATAAGATTAAGGTAAAATTGAAAATTGTTTACAATGCATATGTGACGAGTTTGACTTTTTTCAAATTAATTTTTTATCTTCACCTTCAGAGGTACTCTGCTTGAATTATTTCTCAGTCAGTTGACAGCAGGCTGTGTTTTATATAGAGCTTAACTGAGTATCCTGTGTGGCACCAAAAAACAAATAAGAAACATTTTTAAAATATGAAAATGTGAAAGATTGATGTAGATTTAAAAAAAAAAAAAGTCTTCCATCTACAAATATGGTTATTATATGCAAGGTTGTCTTCAGAAACACTGCAAGTGCAGCCTGTATTCTTTCCTTATGAGACAGCTAATACTTAGCTTAAAATTTAGCATCGTACAACAAATGTTTATTGTTTTGGTTTGTCGTCTGATACTTTTTTTCAACTATTGCTAATTATTATGATGATTACTGCTATTAACATTATTAAATAAGGCTAAGGAAGGATGATAAATAATGGAAAACTATCCATCAATTATTTTAAGCATCTATAACTTTTTGAAGAAATGCTTAATATTCCATGATCCTCTCTATCAGCTTTGTACCTCATTTTATGCACATTGTATTGAATAATCAAAAGTTTTTACATAACTATAACCTAGTTATTAACATTCAGATCAAGTTGTGACACAGTATGTCCCATCTCTGAGTCTAGTCACAGCGCTTTGATTTTTTGCAATCTGCCAGTGCAAACTGCTTACTAAGCAATAAATGATTATAGAGCAGCTGTAAATCATTCTGTAGTATGTGAAAAATACTACAGTAGAGATAGGAGAGAGCCAAACATTGATCTCAATTTACTACCACTGAGGGAGCACATCTCTCATGAAAACCTAGAGGGAAATCGTGCGTTATGGTACATTTTTTAGCTTGATAGTAGTAAAGACCTGCTATTGATTTGACATCAAAATGATAAAATACAAATAACACTGTACTTCTACTTACTTGGCAGTATTTCCAAAAAATATGTACAATGATTATAACTTAACAGCTATATCTTTATAACTGTCACAATAAAACAACATCAAATTAAATGCTTTTTACCAGTGGATAACTATATATGTTGTCTTTAAGTCAACCACACAAACCCAATTGGAGGAAAGTGTGACACAGGTTTTCTTTGTGATTGTGAGAATCATTTTTTAATTGCTCTTGACAGCATTTAAATGGTGGAAATGTATGAAAACCATTGTATGTTTTTTTTTCCAAATAAACAAATTCTATATTATTTTAGAAGAGATAAAATAATTTGATAACTGAATTGAAACAATATCATTATATAAATGCTGCTTATATATAGCATACTGGTTGCTCATTTCTCTTTTAATATGTTTTAGTGGTACACAGTGCCATAGTCTAACTAAGAATTAATGCACAAGTCATGCGTCATATATTTTTAGACAAGAGGTCAAATTTTATACAGGGCTCCTTTTATACCATTGTCTCTTTAATGAACTGATTACTGCATTTACATGACTAGCTTGGCAGCTGGGTCATTAAAAAACACATGTAAACACTTCGATCAGCTTATTGCATGTAAACTTCACGTCATAGTCAGCTAAAAAAAAAAAAAAATTATTTGGAAACTAAGGTAAAATAAGATGCACTTTATCACTTTATGCTGCAGCAGCAGTTATAGACAGGATCAGACAATACACACAACAAAATAGCATAATATTAATTAAAGAACATAAACATATAAATATAAACAATATGCTGTATACAAACCATCAAATGGGAACCAAAGTCTAAGACCTGGGATTGTATTGAACAGTGTTGAGTGCCAGAATGTGTAAACAAAGGCCTTGGGGTTAGGTGGTTCAGTGTGAGGACACAGGGCACATAGCAGTAATGGTAATAATAATAACGACAATATTATTAGTAGTAAGTAGTATTAGTATTAGTAGTAATAATAATAATAATAATAATAGTTCAGCCCTACTGATCAGTTTGTTCAGCCTCTTCCTTTGCAATGCAGCAATGCTACTGCCCCAGCAGACGACCTGGTAGAAGGTGGACCAGCGTGTCACAGAATGCTTCCTGATGTGGGTCCTGTATGCTGAAGAACCTTAATGTCTGCAGTAAGTAAAACTACCCCTTCTTATACAAAGCAATGGTGTTCTCCATCCACTCCTGCTTGTTGTTGAGACGAACACCCAGGTATCTATATGATTGGATAGCCTCAATCTCCATCCCCTGGAGGCTCACTGGAGTGATGGCAGCTCTGCCCTGCGAAAGTCCACCACCAGCTCCTTGGTCTTCTTAGCACTGAGGTGGAGGAAATTTCTCTGTCACCACGCTGTAAATCCATTGATGAGTTCCCTGTTTTCACGCTGATCACCACTGGTAATACAGCCTACAATTGCTGTATCATTTGAGAATTTTTATATGCTACAATTGTCCGTATTGCATGCAAAGTCTGCAGTGTATAAGAGGAACAGAAATGGAGCCAGATAGTTCCCTGTGGAGGACCTGTACTGCACAACATCGTATTAGACACAAAATCCAAGTGTTCTAACATACTGTGATCTGTTAGTGAGATAGTTGATAAATACAAGGTACTGATTCACCCCCATCCTCTCCATTTTGTTCATCAGCATTGATGGTTGGATGGTGTTGAAAGCACTGGAGGAATCAAATAACATGATTCTCATAATGCTTCCCAGTTTTTCCAGGTGGGACATGGATCTGTGCAGCATGTAAATGACTGCGCCTCCTACCCCGATTCTTGGCTGAGAGGTGAACCATAGAGGGTACATAGAAGAATTCAGCAGGGGTCTGAGATGGGCCAGGATAAGCCTTTCCAGACTCTTCTTTAGCTGTGGTGTAAGTGTCACTGGTTTGCAGTCATTTAGCTCCTTTAGGTGCGAGGTCTTTTGTACTGGCACTAGACAGGGGGCTTGCCCCAGGACTGGGACTCTCTCCAGGCTCAAGCTGAGGTTGAAGATGTGTTGAACCACCCCACACCGCTGGTCTGCACAGGCCTTCGTGACTCTGGAGTTATCTGGTCCAGCACCTTCCCTCACTCTAATCTTCCTCAGCTCTCTTCTCACCTGGTGGGTTGAGATGACAAGCCAGGAAGGGTGAGCGGAGGGAGGTGTCAGTCCTGAGTTATAGGAATAGGTTTTCTAGTGGCGACAGGGACCAGAGTACAAGACAGGGCTGGGTGAGGGGGATGATAGTTGAAGAAACTGCATGCCCCTGATCTCTGTATGTTCTGCAGAACTGGGCAATATGGACTAAAAACATCTCAATATTTTTAGGCAGCATAGCGATACACAATGTTTTTCTATGAAGCATGATAAATGTTAGATCAATACCACATGTAAGATATCTTATGACATTTTATGAATAAAAAGTCTGGCCAAAATGAAATGCAAATACAGGATTTCCTTCCGGTCACGTCCCAACTGCACACGCAACCCTAATTAGCGATTACATCCGCTGTCACCTATTTAACCTCACCAATCCAGTGAGGTATTTTCTTGTGTTTTGCAGCATAATGAGCGTTTCTGTTTGTCTTGCTTCCGGCAATTACTTGCTTTTCCTCCCAAGCTCCCAATCTCCTCTGCCCCAGCCCCCTTTGGGCCTCCTCGGTGTCTTACCTCCTGTCCTTCATCTGCTCGTAGGCCTGACTTCCACGGTTGCCAAGTTCTTCTCTTCCATGACCCCGACTAAGAGCTCTGTGTGTTGATTCACTGTTTGCTGGTTCCCTGAAATAAAACCCTGCTAACTGCATAGAGGTCCTTGAGTTTCTGACGTGACACTTCCCTGTTTTCCACAACTATTTGGTATAGGCAACAACTATTTGGTATAGGCAACAACTACTGTATGTAGTATAGGCAACAACTATGTAGTATAGGCATTTTCTTTATTCAAATCAGAAGACTAATTATAAAAACAAAAATAAATTATGCCTACTGATATGTCTGTTGCATGGGTCAAATAAAGTAGCTACAACATAAAGTGTTTCACTCTACTCCGTCCACTAGCAAACTTTTTTTCTCAGTTTATTACACTGATCTCAAAACATAAGATCAAGGGTTTTTTTCTGTCCATGCACAATCTAAATCTAAATGCTATTTGGCAAATTTGGCAAATGGCTCCAAAAACAGAAGCTTGACAACCACAGAAAGTGCACTTAATATCCTGAAAGATCCTCAGTTTAAGGTATTCGCCTTCAACAAATTAAAACATTTGCAAATTATATTTTAAGAATGCTCTTACCAAGAACACAAGTACGCTCTTTGCATTCTTTGTATCGAGAAACACCCAAAATCTTTTAAAAAGCCCTAATTTTAACACGTGGTACAGATATATCGTTATAAATGTTTTTTTTTTTGTTATCCCATGTTTCGTTTTGTAACTACGTCGATACCGTAAACATACGACATGCCACCCAGCTCTAAAGGTCTGTCTCTCTTTATTGTCCCCCAAAAACTTGTGTTCTGTTGCTCACTTCCATTGTGTTGTGAGAGTATTTGCAGCCTTTTTTGTTGGGGATACACCGGTTGCATATTCCTTATGCCAATCACGATTGCCAATTTTTTTATGCCTGACCTGCTGATACTAAGGTCATCCTGAAAGCCCAGCACAAAAACGTTAAGAAGACACAAAAACATACTGATAAAAAAATTAAGCAACTTTAAGTTTGTATTTTCTTAATGTTGTGCTCTGGGCTTTCAAAATCAAAATCCTGGCTGATTTTGATTTTGTTAGTTGAATAATAATCTTTATTTATCAGACTTTTAATTCAGTTTATCAGACTAAACATTTTTAAACACTTCTTTAATGAACTTAGCTTTCTAGAGTTCAGATGGGAATGCGCATCTAAATTGCATTTAGTTATTTTAGCGCTTGGCTAATACATTTTTTTTTTTTGATATACAGCTAACATTCATCACTGGCTTCATTGTTTTAAATGAATGACTTTATATAGCAATATATCTATTGTGTAGAATCTAAGTTAAAGGTACACACACTGAAAAGTCGAAGTAAACAGGCCCCAACGTGTGCCCCAACATGTAATAGGTATAAAATGGCCTGTGTGTAAGTATGTCACACACAGCACCATCAAAACACATTTAGCTTCTTCAGTAGAAGTTTTGCACAGCCAAATACAAAGGGAGCGAGTATTTATAGATCACAATTACTGTTTTTCCAGTCATGATTCGTGGCTTAGCAGCTGTTTTACTCTTCCAAGAGCAATTATGATGGAATTGTGTGATGAATCGGGCCCACTCTTGAATAACCTGAACAACCATTATGAAATCATGCTGTTCCTATCCATCTTTAAGCACTGACAACACATATTTTTGGCAACGAGAAAATACCAACAGGAACTGGCTGACATATCAGGGGTATCCCTGCCCATTATTCCTCAAGTTGTGGCTGGTATTAACCAACTGTCAAGGCTCAAACATTACGATGCAATTTGCAGCAACGTCCAGCTTTCCTAATGTTGTTGGTGCTTTTGCTGCATGCACATTGAGGTAAAAGCACCATCAGAGAATGAAGCTGCTTTTGTTAAAATCACATACATATAGGCTTGTATAAACATGTTTCTTAAAATTAAATGTTAATGTATGCATGTATTATGTATATCTATGTACAGTGGTGTGAGAAAGTGTTTGCCCCTTCCAGATTTTTTGTATGTTTGTCACACGTAAATGTTTCAGACAAACAAAAATGATATATTAGACAAAGATGACAGAAGTATACCACAAAATGCAGTTTTTAAACGAAGGTGTCCATTATTAAGGGGAAAAAATTCAAACCTACATGGCCCTGTGTGAAAAAGTGATTGCCCCCTATAGCTAAAAACTGGTTGGGCCACCCTTAGCAACAGCAACTGCAATCAAGCCTTTGCGATAACTGGCAATGAGTCTTTCACAGCGCTGTGGAGGAATTTTGGTCCACTCATCTTTGCAGAATTTTTGTAATTCAGCCTCATTGGAGGGTTTTCGAGCATGAACCTCCTTTCAGCATCTCAATCAGATTCAGGTCAGGACTTTGACTAGGGCACTCCAAATTCTTCATTTTGTTTTTCTTAAGCCATTTAGAGGTGGACCTGCTGGTGTGTTTTGGATTGTTGCCCTGCTGCAGAGCCCAAGTGCACTTCAGCTTGAGGTCACGAACAGATGGCCAGACATTCTCCTCTCCTTCAGGATGTTTTGGTAGACAACAGAATTCATGGTTCCGTTTACCACAGCAAGTCTTCCAGGTCCTGAGGCAGCAAAACAGCCCCAGACCATCACGCTACCACCACCATATTTTACTGTTGGTATGATGAAACCCACATACACACCGGCCCTTTGCGGATAAGATTGGCCACCCCTGGTCTTCTGGATCATCAAGACGTTTTCTGGCAAAACTGAGACGAGCCTTTATGTTCCTTTTGCTCAGCAGTGGTTTTCGTCTTGGAACTCTACCATGCAGGCCGTTTGTGCCCAGTCTCTTCCTTAAGGTGGAGTCATGAACACTGACCTTAACTGAGGCAAGTGAGACCTGCAGGTCTTTGGATGTTGTTCTGGGGTTTTTTGTGACCTCTTGGATGAGTCGTCCCTGTGCTCTTGGGGTGATTTTGGTCGGCCGGCCACTCCTGGGAAGGTTCACCACTGTTCCATGTTTTCGCCATTTGTGCATAATGGCTCTCACTGTAATTCACTGGAGTCCCAAAGCTTTAGAAATGGCTTTATATACTTTTGTAGACTGATAGATCTCAGTTACTTTGTTTCTCATTTGATCCTGAATTTCCATGGATCGCAGCATGTTGTCTGGCTTTTGAGGATCTTTTGGTCTACTCCACTTTGTCAGGCAGGTCCTGTTTAAGTGATTTCTTCATTGAGAACAGGTTTGGCAGTAATCAGGCCTGGGTGTGGCTAAAGAAACTGAACTTGAACACCTTCAATTAAAAACTGCATTTTGTGTTTACTTGTCATCTTTGTCTAATATTTAAATTTTCTATTTTCTTGATCTGAAACATTTACTCATGACAAACATAAAAAAATAAGAAATCAGGAAGGGGGCATACACTTTTTCACACCACTGTACTATATGTGTGTGTGTAGCACCCTCCACAATTATTGGCACCCCTTGTAAAGATTTGTAAAAAGGGTTAGAAAAAATCCACCTTTTGGTGAAGCAGCTTTGTGTCACACTGAAAAAATGAGAAAAATCCAACCTTTCATTAACATAAATTTATTCCAAGAAAAAATAAATCCTTCATCAAGAAATAATTATCTTTAACAAAAACACATGTGCCACGATTATTGGCACCCCTGGAAATTATACTGAACACAATGTGACTGAAGCATGTTTCCCCTGTAAATTGTACATCTTTGAGTTGAACCTTTAAGCTGTAATCCATGACTTCCTGGTTAACGGGGATACAAACATGAGGTGACACAGAGCCCAATGTCCATATTTGTGTTGTGGGGTCAGCGGAAGGCAGAGTTTGTCATCCTCACAGCCTCAGGGAAGAAGATGCTCTTCAGCCTCGAGGTTCTAGCCATGATGCTGTGCAGCCTCTTGCCTGATGGCAAGGGGACAGAGCTTGTACAAAGTGGGTGGAGTCCCCCGTAATATAGGAGACCCTTTTCCCGCCCCTGCTGGTATAGGTGATCCTCTGTGCAATCTTTACTTCCTGTTGCAGCACCCATCTGTCTGCAGCAGAGAAGCTGCTGTACCACACAATAATGTAGGATGTGAGGATGCTCTCCATCACACACCAGTAGAAGGAATTGAGTACCAAGGTGTCAAGTTCAGCCCACCTCAGGAAGCAGAGATGTCGGTGTGTCTTCTTTACAGTGATGTTGGTGCTTCAGGTTCGGTTGCCTGTGATGGATATTCCCAGGAAAGTGGAGTTGGTGACTACCTGTAGAGCGGGGTGTGGGTGGTGCAGGTGGTGGTGAAGTCCACAGCCATCTCCTTCACTCTGCTTCAGACTTCCAGTTCCCTCACCTCCTGCCTGTATGCTGACTCATCACTGTGAGTGTTTAGTCCCACCACTTTAGTGTCATCTACAAGCTTCACAATATGATTACTTGGGTGTTTTCCTGCGCAACCATGAGTTAGCATCGTGTACAGATGGGGGCACAGTACACATCCTTGGGGGGAACCAGTGTTGTGGATGATGGGGGAGGATGTGATGTTGTGAATCCTGACTGACTGGGACCTATTTGTAAAGGAATCCAGCATCAAAGTAGACAGGGATGAACTTGGGTCCAAGCAGAGACAGTTCGTCTATCAGGGTTTGTGGAATGATTCTGTTAAAGACTGATTCGGTTAAAGACTGATTCTGTTAAAGGCTGAGCTGAAGTCCAGGAAAAGCTGTCTGACATAGGAATCCTTGTCGTCCAGCTGAGGGAGGGAGAGGTAAGCCACAGACCAGATGGTATCTGCAGTCGAATAGTTCTCTCTGTAAGTGTACTGGTTTGGGTCTAGTGTGACGGGGATGGCCTTCCCAATGTGTGTCATGACCAGCCATTCAAATGACTTCAATATGATCAGGGTGAGTGCTATTTGGCAGTAGTTATTGAGGTCTGATATGGCAGTACTTTTGGGAATGGGGATGAAGGAAACAGTTCTCAAACATGTGGGTACAATGCCTTGGGAAAGTGAGAAGTTGAAAATTTCTCCTTGCTGGTCTGAATGCTGGCGTGTCCATCAACTTGAATGCAGAGTCTTGGACTTTTGGAAGGTAATTGTACTTGTGATAGTAACATCATCCACACGCTTGCTGGTGTTACTGGTGATGGATACCGCATACTTTTCCAGGTCCACATGTCGATCATTTGTTACTGCCACCCCAAAGACCTGCCAGTCTATGCACTCTGTGCACTGGAGCATGGGCACAGAATTACTGTCAGACCAGTGCTGGTCTTTCTGGATTGTTTACTAAGGCCTCGTTTATCAAACTTTGCATAAATTTCATTGTGAAAAAATGAATACACACAAAAAGGAAAAAATGTGTACAATAAAAAAAAATTGGATTTATCAAAGCTTGAGTACACACATTTCCCCTTGGAAATGTTGGAACTATCTTGCAAATGTGTGTACTTACATCAGTCTGAGATCCTGACCAGTTGTCACCCTCAAATACCAACAAATGGTTAATTCAAATGGCTGCCTGCTCAAATAATATGCAAATTCTGGTTGAAAAGTCCAATGATAGCAACTGTAAATAAAAATCCAAGAAGAGAATTTTGAACAATGTGAGGTAAAGGCATGACAAAATAATGTATTTGGGGGCCTAAGCACATTTATCACGAACAAGAAAATGTTTAGAAGTATATTTTCTAATAATTTATTTATCACACCAGACCATGACATCCAGCTGGCTGAGTTCTTCTCGGTTCACCGCATAGACAGAACATTGGAGTTGGGGAAATCCAGAGGAGGTGGTGTATGTCTCATGGTAAACAGCAGCTCGTGTGATAGCTCCATTTGTCCACCTCACACGATCCCTGCTCATTCAACCTGGAGCTTCTGACCATTAAATGTCACCCCTTCTACCTTCCTCAGGAATTTACCTAGGTTATAGTCAGTGAGATTTATATTCTCTCTCAAGTGCACACAGACATTGCCTTAGGTGAACTACATGAGGCAATCACACACCACCAGTTTCACCATCATCGTGATGGGGGATTTTAGCAGTGCCGACCGCAAACACACCAAACTTTCACCAACACATCAGCTGCCTCATTGTGGGCGAAAGTATGATGACACAGTCCAGGAAACTACAATAAAAATGTTGCCCAACCAGAAGCTGCGGGTGGATAAGATCATCCGTGACGCTCTGAGACCCCACACAGCTGTCTATGATGCAGGGCTCACCATCGAAAACATGGAGGGATACAAAGTTGCATCCTACAGCTTGCGTAGAGTGGTGAAGGAGGCGAAGCGGCGCTATGGGTAGAAACTAGAGTCACAGCTCCGACAGAGTGACCCTAGGAGCCTGTGGCAGGGGCTGAGAGCGATAATGGACTATAAAACACCACCATCCAGAATGGGGAAGGCAGATGTGTCTCTGGAAGAAGAGCTTAATACTTTCTATGCTCACTTCAAAGCTGCAGCTCGCAGGGCTAACTGCGCTAGCGGCACTAATGGCCCTGTCGGGGATGATGGCAGCATTCATGTGGAAAGTATCAGAGCAGAAAACATGAGGAGGGCTCTGTGGAGAGTGAACACCAGGAAAGCAGCAGGACCTGAAGGCATCTCAGGTAGAGTCCTTAGAGCCTCTGCCTACCATCTACAGAGATATTCAACCTCTCACTGACACTGACAGTCAGTAATTCCCACGTTTTAAAAAATCCGTTATTGTTCCTGTACCAAAGAAACCCCAACCTCCTTGCCTCAATGACTATTGTCCAGTAGACTTGACCTCAATTGTGAGGAAGCGCTTTGAAAGGCTGTTAAGAGACTTCATCACCTCTTCACTCCCTGACACCCTGGACCTATTATGATTTGCATACCATCCCAATTGCTCCACCGACAACGCCATAACATACTTTATGTCCTATTCATTGCCCCGAATCATTTGGATACTAGGAACGGTCATTACGTGAACATGCTGTTTGTTGACTAGAGGTCACAATTTAACACCATAATTCCCGCAGAACTCACCAAGAAGTTAGATGATCTGGTACTCATCCCATCACCGTGCCAGTGGATTTCCAACTTCCCGACTGAGAGACCAGAAGCAGTGGACAAACATGTCTCATCCTCACTCACCCTCAGCAATGGAGGCCCTCAGAGCTGTGTACTGAGCCCCCAGCTGTACTCATTGTACACCTACGACTGTGTGGCCACTTCCAACTCTACTGCCAAGTTCAAGAGATTAAAGGTCTGGAAAACTGGTGCCAGAAGGATAACCTCCTTCTGAACATCAGCAAGACAAAGGAGATAATTGTGGACTTTAGCACAAAGCAGGAGAGGAGCTATCATCCACTTGCTATCAACAGAGCCCCAGTGGAGAGAGTGGACAGTTTCCAATACCTTTGTATTAACATTACACAGGATCTGTCCTGGTCCTGTCATACTAACAGCCTAGTGAAGAAGGCCCGCCAGGGTTTATACCACCTCAGACGCCTCAGTGACTTTAAACTGCCTACAACAGTATTAAGGAACGTTTTTCTCCTGCATCATTGAGAGCATCCTGATGTGAAATATCTCAACCTAGTTGGGGAACTGCACCATGCAGGACAGGTGATCTCTGTAGAAGCTGGTGCACTATTCACACCAAGCTCCCTGACCTGCAGTTTATTTAAGAATAAAATGCCCTTTGATTGACTACAGTAGCTTAATTATCACTCATTTCATTGTCTGCACCTACTGCTCCACACTATACTATTGTGCCTTTGATAAATTAATTTTGACGTGCCCTTATCACAATGTCAGTGCAGCCGATTGCTCCAATCACATTTGGAAAACTGGACATTGCTGTTTACGTTTGTCTCTTCACCCACAGTGCAGGAAAACATACAGCTCTGGAAAAAATTAAGGGACCACAACAAAACTGATATGTGCCTGTGTGAAATATAATTTTTTTTCAAACTCCAGCCTGGCTCTTCCCTGCTTCTCATTGATGAAGGGCTTGCTTCCTTGCTATTATTATTAATATTAATATTATTGATGGTATAAATTGTTGGCATATTCGCATTTGGCTGGTTTACCTGCAGTTCTCTGCTTTAAAATGGGCGTCGCCTTTTCCCGATGCGTCCATATATTTACTCAACTTTGAAAAATTTTTTGGTGCACAGGAAGCAGGAACCAGTATGATGGAGATGTGGTCTGAGAGACTGAGATGGGGTTCTGGAATGCCTCTGTTTGTCCCCATCTGTTCGTCTACATGCCATCTAGCATGTATACTCCTTGAGTGGCAACGGTGACAGGCTTGTGAAACTTTAGGAGAATGTTGGTTAGATTTACATGGCAGAAATCAGCCGTAATCACTAAGAGAGCCCCCAGATGTTTGTTTTGGAGTTTCTGCACCAACCTTTATATTCATGTATGCAGAGCCTAGCTCCTCAGGTTTAGCTCAGCGGAGTACTTATCTGTCCAGTTAAAACACTGAGTCTGTCATCAAGTTTTTGAGAAGAACTCGACAGTTCCTTATGTCTCAATAAATGTTCTGTCTCAGGCTACGTTCACACTGCCATGCTGAAGTGACTCAAATCGGATTTTTTGCCTTAATGTGACACAGATCCGATCTTTTCAGGGCTGTGTGGACACGCAAATCTGATCTTTTCAAATCATATTTGTGTCACTTTCATATGTGGTACTAAATCTCATACGTATCCGATTCGCGGCCATGCGACCTGAATGTGAACGCTCAGATCAGGATTCATGTGGCTTTTTGCTTATACGCATGCGCTGACATCATCAGCCTGCACCGGCAGCGCAGCAAGGTAAAAATGGAGGCGAGCTACGAAAACAGAAAAAGCTAGCCGCCTGACTTTTTTTCTCCTTTTCGACCTGCTCATGTAAAGCTGATTCACAGTTTGTCGTCCTCCAGAGCAAAGGGCGATATATGCGTGAGCTACTAACGGCTCCATTTTTAATGCCATGAGTCGTCCCACTGATATAACGTTTTTTGTTGTTGACCCATGTAAAAACGTATCAATGTGCGCATGCGTGACGTTTCGGAGGACCAATGCGTTGAAATTACAGTCAGATACAGGTCACTTGTAGTTATGAATGTGAACCGTCAAGATAGACAAATCCGATCTGAGCAGAAAATCGGAATTGAACGATGTGGCTGGCAGTGCGAACCTAGCCTCAGTTGTAGCAAGTCTATCTTATTGTCCGGTTAGCATACGTTAGCCAGGAAGAGAGATGGCATAGCTGGCTTGGTGTTGTTAGGCTTTAGCTTGGCTAGCAGGCTGCCCTGCTTTTTGCTTCTTCTGCTTCCAAGTGCACCACGTCCTCTTTCCTCCATGCCGCTGTAGCCATCTACAGCAAGTTTCTGCTACAGGGCCTTGTGTTCTCAGAAGCCACAGTCTACCAAGCTCTGCTATCAGCGTTGCAGGCAGTGCAGTGAGCGTGTTGTTTGCATTCAGAAACTTGGTTGAAATGTGCTTTCTTAGTCCAATTGCACTATGTTCATTGTATCCTTTGTAGGGCTAGTTCCCCTAAAAGTTTAGTTGATACTGCTATTTAAACTATTCACAAACACCTGTTAGTGGTAGCCAGAGAAGCCTCTGCACTACTGTGCGTCATCATTTATGAAATGCCAGAACCGGAACAAATCAAACAAACCTAATCACAGAGTAGAACCAAAGAATTGAGGGAGAAGAAACTGATTCAAAATCAACATCCAGTCCTCAGGAGTTTTCGTCCTCATCCATGCTGCTCAGCAATTGGCCCAGTCTAAATACTGTATGGCCAATTTTATGAGCTGATTAAGTACTTTACCAACTAACACTTTTGTCCCAACTAGTGGTGGGCAATATGGCAATATTTCATCATACCTAGTTGTAAATGTATCCACAATACACATTTCAGAGGTATTGTAAGAATCACAATTGTTACAATCTGTCTAGGGATGTTACACAGGGCAAGGTACAAATCGTAGTCCAGTATACAAGCAAAAGAGTTCAGTAATTACCAGAGCTTCAATATAAAACCTAGCAAACAAAACAAGGAGATAGTCCAGAAATTGTAGTCTAAAGGGGAAATACCCATCAAACACTGCAAAGTTGATCAATAACACAAAATGGCCTCTTATGAACTCTGCCTCTTATGACTTTAAAGGCTGCTACTTCAAGATGGAGGACAAGCAAAGACTTATGGGAAATGATGGCTGGAAGTGGACTGGACAGGCTGGATTGGGGTACCTATTGCACAGAGGAACCAGAGCACATAACACTCCCCCCCATAAGTGCGAGCCTGGGCAAACATAGGCTACAATAATAATTCAGCATCAGCTGGTTGCTGTTAAATATATGAGATAAAAAGACAAGTGGGTTGTGATCTGTATAAACAAGAATGGGCTTGTGGTCAAATCTAAATACACCTCAACGTGCTGCAGAGCAAGAAGCGATGCAAGTGTTTTTTTTTTTTTTTTTTCAATAGTGCTGTATGCCTGCTGATGCCTAAGAAACTTCTTGGAAAAATAACACACTGAATGATCCAGTCCATCAGCATATTCCTGTAGCAGAACTACACCAGATCCAGTGTCACTTGCACCATTTTCCAGCTTGAATGAATGAGAATAATCAGGAGCAGACAATATAGGGGACCTAGTTAAGAGAGCTTTAACAGCTGTGGACAAGGTCTGACAGATTACCAAATGAACGATACCTTTGGACGGAGAAGGTTAGCGAGACGTAAAACCACATCAGAACATTTTTTACAGAAGCATTGATAACCAGTCATTTCCAGGAATCAGGGTTCTCATTTATTTGTAGGTGTGGAAAAATCAGTAATTGCTTGTACCTTAGCATCCACGGGTTTTACTTGTCCTTGGCCAACTGTTTTACCAAGATATGCAACTATAGCTTTCCCAAACTCACACTTTGCCAAGTTTAGGGCAAGTGATGCATCACAATTTCTTACACATTGTTTCTAGCATCAACATATGGTATTCCCAGGAGGAGTAGACCACATCATCAAGGTACACAGTGCAGTTTGGCACATCACCCAATACAAGATGCATGAGTGTGGAAGATTGAGGGCACATTAAGGTCAAAAGCCCTAACAAAGTATTGGAAGAATGTATCTGTTATTACAAAAGCAGAAATCTCTGCAGCACAAGGGGTGAGACAAACTTCCTAATAACCTTTCAGTGGATCTAATTTTGTAACACTTTGCAGAATTAATTAAGTCCACACAGTCTTCCGTGTAATGTAGTGGGAGCGAGTCAGCTTTAGGTGTAGCATGTACTTTCCAGTTTTGCACAGGCCACAGAAAAGTTCCATCTGGTTTCAGAACCAAGACAAGGAGAGCTCCAGGAACTTTGACTCTGAATGCCAAGGCCATGCTCAGGTATATAGGTAGTTTCCTGCTTCAGCAGTGCTCTTACAAGCACTGATGAGATATGGGTGTTGCTTAACTGGTGGATGGTTTTCTACCTAAATATCATGTAGAATTAGGCAGTATTGGTAAACAAGGATGGATGCTGCTGAATCAATGTTATTACATCATCTCTATATGCATTTTTCAGGTCAAATAAGACTTCAGAGTCTGAAAACCGGGCAACTGGAACATAGTCTAGGTGGACAAAGATTGGTCGCATCTAGTGAGTACTCACTATACCCAAGCTAAAACTGCCAAGACAGGAAGAACATCAGAAAGACACACCAGAGTAATCAATAGAAAGCTTCAACATTTGACACTCCTTTCACAGTTTGTAAACTTACTTTTTCCAGAACTTCATATGGACCCGAGAAGCAGGCCTGCAGGGAGCCACCTAGAGGTAACAGTGCTTGGACTTCATCTCCCAGAAAAAGTGTCATTCAACAGACTGACAAATCAGAACGTTCCTTTGTTTTAATTTGGGAAGACTCTAAGCTTGTTTTTCAAAGCCATCATAGCAGCAGGGCATGGTGCACTCATAAAGTAGACAACAATCAACTTTGCAAGACAACAAAGGGGTTTATTAAGGAAACTGAACAAAACCAAGAAGGCACAAAATAAAATGGTCACACGGGGTCCAAAAATAAGGGCAAAACAGGGAAACCAAATAACTACGAGGGAACCACAGGATAACACAAATTGAGCACAGCACACCACAGGGAACAGAATTTAAAAACACACATTCTAACACCATAACCCACAAAAGAAAGGAAGACAGACAGGAACTTAAATACACAAACTGAACCAGGTAACAAAGAAGCATGAGCGAAACATCAAACAATTAACCAATTAGAGAGGGCAGAGGGCAACGAGCAATCAAGTATAACAATCAACAATCATGAGGCACAGGGAAACAGGTGGATCTAATAAAATTAATGGGTCTAAGATAGTAACTAGGAAACAGAATCTAACACTAGCAATATAACAAAGACAAGTAATGCATAACCACAAAGCAAAAACCAAAGCAAAACGCATACTACAAACTAGGAACAAAAAAAGTAATAGAACAGAAACACTGGGGACAACAATCTTATACATACAAATAAACAGAGAAAGCTGGCTTCAAACTCATGGCCAAAGAGTTTACAACTGGACGCTCTGCCCATTGAGTTATGCAGCAGTCTGGCAAGTTGGGGAAACCAACTGAGGACTTGAAGGACAAGATACAGGGTGGAGAACAGGATGGCCAGCAACGCCTGCCTGCCTGCCCAACTGGGAGGGTACACAAAGGGGTGGTACAGACCTTGACACATGCAGCTTGCAACTTTTGCTTAAGTGATGCCACATATTCTTTTATGGGCTGAGACATCAAAGAAGGTTTTGAGCATAACCAGTTCTCTTGCAAAAGTTTCATGGGACCACGGAAATTATGTCCGAACACCAACTGAACAGGACCAAAATCTAAAGATTCTTGAACTGCACTCCAGAGGGCAAACAAAACAAAAGGGATTCCATCATCCCAGTCCTTTTGGACACTAAAACAATAGGCATGCAAAGCATTTTTTGGGGTTTGATGGAAAAATTCTAATGCACCTTGTGATTCTAATCACCTTCAGGGTGATGTGGACTGGACATGATATGGCTGACGACTAGTTCTTTTAATATATGAGAAGATAATTTGCAGGTGAAATTGGAATAGTCAAACTATGCATTTTGGTAAGCCAAACGTGGTGAAGAATTTGTACAAAGCATTAACAACAGCTTTAACCTGCAAGGAATGGAGTGAGATTGCCTCAGGGAAGCAAGTAGCAGCACACATTATTGTTTATAGATATGAGTATCCTGATTTGGTTTTTGGCAAAGGGCCCACACAATCACAATGCTCTCGAAAGGTTCACTGACTACAGGAATAGGTCACAAGAAAGCCTGAGGTGTAACCTGGTTAGGTTTACCCAAAGTTGACAGGTATGACATGAATGGCGATGTTGTTCCAGGTCACTTTACATGGCAGGCTAAAAGAAATGTCCCAAGAGACAATCATAGGTCTTCCTAACCCCTAGGTGACCAGAAAAAGGGTGATCATGGGCTAATACATGCACATGCTTATGAAAAGGAGCTGAAACTACCACTTGTGCCATGTCATCAAGCTCTGAAGGCACAGTAGCCGCAGTCCATTTTCTTATCAGGACTCCATCAACAAAGTTAGTAGCCTGGTGAGCAGTAACGGGTTTCTTCACTGCAGACTGAAAACAACCAACGGGACTTTGATCCTTTTCTTTTTTCAAGACTAGTTGATCCCTGTCTACAAATAAGGTGACATTTGTGTCACGTACCTTTTCAGATGACTCAAAGGAAGGCAACTGGATTTCAGTCTTCGCGGAGTCCTTGACAAAGGATTCTGAAAACAAGTTTGTGAGATCAGGAATGTCTCCAAACCTGCGCACCTGGGCTCAAGTCAGGACACATGCTGGGTAAACAGATGGATGGTTTTGCACAAGAGCATGAGCTACATCAGACAAGGGCTCCTCCACTACAGCTGGAACAGTGCAGAACCTTGGAACCGCCAGATCATTCCCCAAGATAAAGAATACCCCCAGGACAGGAACTGTGACCATAACCATTCTGGTCAAGTCCTTTGTGCATAGGTGGATATGGTGCACTGGGACGCAAGTAATACCCAGATCAATTTCTTGTATCAGGACATCATGTTCAGCATAGGCGTCAGACAATGGGAGGACCAACTCCAGTATGAGCGACTGGGCTGCTCCATTGTCTTTTAAAATGCATATGGGTGATTCCTCATCTGTACCAAACAACAAAACAGAATCATTGAATATAAATGGAAGAAATGGCAACTCATTACCCAAGGAGCCCAGAGATGCAACAGATGCTCAAGCCAAATTCATAGAATGTCTTAACTGAAGTTTGATGTTCATTAATTTTCTTCAAGGCAGGGCAGAATACAATCAAATGTCCTTTCTCAGGAAAGGGAAAAAAAAAAAAGAGAAAGAAGGGGAAAAGGAGAGGGAAAAGGGAGAAGGAAGGAAAAAAGAAGGGGGGGGGGGGGAAAGGAAAAAGAGAAAGGAAAGGAAAAAAAAAAAAAAAAATGTCCTTTCTCATGCCGTTTAAAACACTCACGTGACTCACTAAGTGGTTGGCTTAAGTATATAGCCAATGTCTCTGAATATGGATTTGGAGTTCTTTTAAAATCCCCACCAGATACCCTGTACACATTCTTGTGAAGTAAGGCATATTTGTCTGCAAACACAGCAGCATCTTAACCTTTCGTTCATTAAAGGTACACCACAATGCTATCCACAATGCTATCCAGAACCAGCTCCTTCAGCTGCTCAAATGTTTTGACACCAGAAGCCAAACTCAACGTATTTCATAAGGCTGATTTTTTTACTTGCAAACTTCACAAAAGTTGGATTGCTTGACTTAGTCTTGCTACAGAATGCTTGACGATATGCCTCTTGCACTAATTTATAGGCCTTAAGCACAGCAGCTTTTACTGTATCATAGTCATAGCTGCTTTCGACAGGCAATGAGGAACATATTTCCTGAGCCTTGTCCACAAATTTGCATTGCAAGAGCAGAGGCCAAATTTCACTAAAGGAAACATGACCTCAAAAATGGTTTGAAATAGTTTTATTATTGAAATTATTTTTTTATAAATACATACTTAATGGTAGGAAACAAGCAACAAAGTGACCTAAAAAAAATAAAAATTAAACACTCTTTAAAGTAAACTATTTCACCTGAACTACTTCTATGGACAGAAAGGTAAGCATCCTAAATTCAAATTAATTCACCAGCAGAAATGCAAAGCACCTGCGAGCTATTACATTTTTAGAGTGAACTAATATAGTGATGATTTGCCATGTACCGTCAAGTTACATAAACACCTATATTCAACTGATCCATTGCCTTTGGAGTAAAAAAAAGTATTCCTTTTGTGTTTTTCAACAGCATTCTTATAGTTAGCAGAAAGACACAAACTGTCACAGGTATTCTTTAGCACAATGAATCAAAGGTAGGTTACCGTTAAGGCTCAATGGGTATTAATAAAGGGTAGCAGTCTGATCATTGACAGCTGAGAAATGGGAAAACGGTTTCATTATTGCAGGACAATAGGGAGTTTAGTGCTGCTAATGCTTGTACATAATGGATTTTTTTAAGATACAGTTGAGGAATGATACACATGTAAATCTTTTTGAGAGAGAGAAAAATTACCTAAAACCCAACATTTTACCACACCATGTCCCTATAATTGGAAGGTCTCTGGTTCAAATCCTGTGGTTAATCAAGTGTGTCAGCTTGAGGCTGGAACGGCTGCTGCAACTATGCCCCCCCCCACCTGATAGAGAAAGTTTAAGCCCATCTATAAAGCTCTCTATAAAGTGTTATGTGCAATTTCACAAAGTACTTTAATTAAAGTCACTAAAATAACCAATAACAACTACAACAGCAATTGCATTGCAGTGGAATCTTGAGTTTACTTCCCTGTCTGATCAATTCATAACCAAATACCATGTCTC
Source organism: Hippopotamyrus pictus (assembly GCA_026781145.1). Classification (NCBI taxonomy): domain Eukaryota; kingdom Metazoa; phylum Chordata; class Actinopteri; order Osteoglossiformes; family Mormyridae; genus Hippopotamyrus; species Hippopotamyrus pictus. The sequence continues at coordinate 22,221,714 of JAODLC010000100.1, read as the reverse complement.
AGAATTTCTTTATTAAATGCATCAGTGGAGAATACGGGATTACTAAATATGTAAAAAAAACTCTAGGTCTTTGCAATAAGAGCAATCAAAGCAACAGAAGCAGGGTAAAATGTACTCATTGAACGAGATGATTACATTCGTCAACAGCAAAAGCTCTGCTACAATCACACACCTGTGGATAAGCAGACCCTTAATACAACAGATGGGAGATTAAAATTCACCCATTACCCCTCCTCTCTGTGGCACCATGGAAATCCTGCTGGCAGATTCACAGCACACTGCCACATTCATTCACTTCGTATTAAATTAGAGCACATTCCTGTTCTCCATCTCTACATTCGTCACAGGCTCATTAGTGGTTGTTGGGCTCTGAATGAATTTTCATATACCCCTAGCGGTTCATTCAAAGTCAGAAGTATGAACTTGTCCTAGGCTTATCAGACCCACCGGGGTTCAAATTAAGCAGCTCTATCTCTTATAATAAGTGCGATAAGGTTCCAACCAAAAAAAAAAGGGCCCATTTCAGGTGATTCACAAGAATTTATGAACATTTCATTATAAAATAAGCAATCAATACAAACTGGAGAAGAACAAATGATTCACCCAAACTAAAATATGAAAATAGTATAAATTATGCAAAAATTAAATTATCCACATTGATGTAAAAGATTAGCATCTTTCTACTTTACTTAAAAACAAACAACACTGTTTGGAAGAACTGCATTAGCATACATGTGAAAAGGTCATGTCCACAAGCTAAAGTAAATTGTTTTCCTTCCTTGACCATAAGACCATAACGTCTTCCATGATTCCTTCATCTGTCTGTAGTCCCATCTTTTTCCATTGTTACACCCAAGAAGTACAATACAATACCCTTTCATCCTTTACCCACCAAATAAAATCCACTTTTACAGTTAGATTTCAATCTTGGAAATTGTGTTAGAAGTCAAGTAATTACATTTAAACAGAACCTTAAGCACTAATTTATAGTTTTATTCAGTGTACCATACACATGTTATCTGTATCTTAATTTGAAGAACATTTATTAAACATATTAAAGCACCATGCATAGTTTAAATAGATCTTAATGTAAAGTATGAGAATGAGAAGCTGAAAGATTAATGTGATGTTAAAGTACAGTATTATGGTTCCTGAATCAGAAAGGTTTCATACATTTTCCCTACATTGATTGTGTGTATTGTGGCCCTGAAGACAAAAGTCAATTAAATAATGGCTAGTGAAGAGGAAAATATGCACAAGAGCTTATAAATATTAAATGTTCCACAGCATGATAAAAATCCAATTTCTTATGTACTACAGGGCTTTTTCAAGGCCAAGTTACAAGAAATGGCTGTCTTCAAACTTTGAAAGCAGAGAGTTCAGCCTTTATGTCTATTTTATTTTTGTTTAATTATTTTGGTATAAATTTCATGAAAAATGTTTTACTGATAATTTTATGTAATTTGTGTGTAAATGAAAGTATATGTAAATAATATTGGGTTTGCTAATCATTGTGGTATTGAAACATGGATTGATCTTTCTGTCATTTACCACAGGAAACACCATTTTTTAGCTTTATAATGTTGTGCTGGAATCATCACTTTATTGTAAACCACAGGTACAGGGAGTGTTGTTCAGATCTTAAGATATCAGGAGCTTAACCCAGAGACCTAATCTGTTTGTGGGCCCACTGCCACGCCTGCTATCTCTGAAGGTACGATGCTTGTAGCATGACTACAGTTTTGAGAAATGCAGCCGTGGACTGTTGTGATGTGTGGAATTCTCAAACTGAGAGCACGGTTGTTAGAACATCTAAGACAAGCAAATCATTAAGGGCTCATTCGAATTCATGTGTGGTTTCAGTGCCAACTGGACCAGGTTCATGACATGTCTGTACAGGTGCCTAAAAAAAGGAGGGTTTATCTACTGTGCAAATAAACACGCAGCAAGAAACATGAAACTAACATTTTGTTTAGCCTTAGAACAAAAATTATTTTTTTTTCATATTCAGAAACCTAAGAATAAAGTCCCTGTTGTTAACTTTAAAATCAAACCCATGTGAAGGTTACTTTTATGTAAGACACAAGAAAGTTATGATGCTACAGACTAACATTTCAAAAGAATCTTTGAGCTGGAAGAATACAGAGCCAGACATTGGCTTAGTAAGGGTACTGAAGGCTGAGGATAGATGTGTCCGATTACATTTTGTCCTGCCTCATACATTGTTGCCAACCGGTCATATTCCATAAGCACTTATTCTGCACAGGGTCACAGTGATCATAGAACATATCCCAAAAAACACACTGACAAGTCATCTAACCATATGGTTACAGTCACCTTCACTCTGACTGTATCATGTCTTCTGGCAATCTATAAATTGCTGTCGACTTATCACTACTGCAATTGGACATGAAGGAGAAAGCGTTTTAAACATCCAGAATCAGAATTCAGTAGCTGCACCAGGGAGAAGCTTGGGAGTGCTCTAGTCCCTCCTACAATGACCACAGAACCCCTCAGAAAAAGTTATTTTTTTTTTGTAATGTCTGCAAAATCTGTAAATTACTGTATGGATACTGAGATAGACAATGAAATATGATTTTTAATTCCGTTTTCTCATGATAACGAAATTATTTTTTGATATCACAAGGAAATATACCTTGATTTCTCATGATAATGTAATAATTTTCCAGAGAGGTCACATCTTGTAAAAGCAGTATAGTGTCTATTACATATCACGGTTTACAATAAATTTATCATCTGTTTCTTTAATATCATAGCCATTATTTAATTTGCGATCCAGTGGTGAGTGTTTTTATACTGCTTCTGTTTATTCCTTTACATTGTAAAGGTTTGAGGAATGCCATTTTCTACTGTTGTTTCCATCTCTCCAGGCTCTTTTTTCGTGACCAGGCTGGGTGCACGGAGCGGGGAAGCAGGAAAGGAACAAGTTGGATGGGGTAACACGGGATTTAATGGGAGAAAGGAGCAGAGACATGGAACAGGCAGAAACAGGCAGCACTACACAATAAGACTTCACAAGACTTCGATGACAGACCTAGGGAAACATACTCGAATATGGACTGAAATACACAGGACTCAATGGAAAAAACAGGAAACAGCTGGTAACAATCGGGATTTCACATGAGGTTAATGTGGGGGCGTGGCACACAGGAGGATCGGACGAGCATGGCATGACATCTTTTCCACCTGCAATGCAAAGTGGTTTTGCTAGTTTCGTATAATCGTGTTGCTCATCTTCATGCCATGCGCGCACGTCGTCAAAATAGCAAATGATTTTGCATCCACTTTCTGCTTGTAGTGGTGAAGATGAGTGGTGTTTTTTAAATGAGGCATGGCTGGGTGTATTGTCATGTGTTGCAATTTTAAGGCAGCACGATGTCATTGTGCTTTTAACCAGCAAAAATCATGTCTAAAGGCAGTGGCGCATTGTTAAATGGTATTTAAGCAGCATTTTTTAGAAATATGCAGGCGCACAACTCTCGTTATTGACGCAGGTATGCGCTTGAGCTGCACCAATGGTTTTTGGTTATTTTAATTTATTTATATACATTTTATTATAGAATACATCTGGTCCTTTCATGTAATCATACTGAGTAATGAAACACCAAAAGAAAAACAGCACATATTAAGTAAAGAACAAACCTTATCATTAAAACAATCTTTTGAGTTAATTATCAGAATTAAGCACGTATTGCAATTGAAAGGACACTTGGATTGCTGAAAATGTGTTTCAGATATTTAGATAAGTCAGATGGAACATTACAATACAGCCCTCAAAAGGTCGCGGCATTCTTTGTGACATATTGCGTCACATTGCCGTGCATGATGGATAAAGTGAGGAGTAATGTATATACAGTGAGGGAAATAATTATTTGACCCCCTGCTGAATTCTTAAGTTGGCCCATTAATAAAGAAATGAGAAGTC
>JAODLC010000100.1:22207383-22217668 GCA_026781145.1 Hippopotamyrus pictus | reverse complement strand
ACAGACTTCTCATTTCTTTATTAATGGGTCAACTTAAGAATTCAGCAGGGGGTCAAATAATTATTTCCCTCACTGTAGTAATACTGTCCACACATTATTTTTATAGTTTGCCTCCATTTAAAGGCAAATTTAACATTCTATCAGTTTTTCCCTCCGTGAAGCAAAGACAATTAAGCAGCAGTTCACTGCATGTACTGTACTCAGAAGTCACCTATTGTTCTCCCTCTCCAGAGCAAAATACCCTGTTTTCATTAACGACACATGCAACAGCAGATGACACCTTTAATAATGGAAAGAAACTGCAGCCCTCAGATACTATGAATATCTCCATAAGGAGCTTTATGTTGTGTTTTGTGTAACCCTATAAAACACATATGTCTTATTTTGTATTATTATAATTATAATAACAATTGTTGTCGTTAATAATATTAATAATAACAATCAAGCATTTGTCTTAATTTGGCATGTTATTTGACAACTACTGTTCAAAAGACTTAAGAAAATTATTCAAATTAACATTTGGTTACCCAGGATTTTGGTGCCGCTCTCTACAAAGACCTTTTACATGATTTGCATTCCTAGTGTCTGTGATACTTCCCCCTTCTTTTGAATACAGAGAAAACAGAGATTTATTTTAATGTCCTATATTTTTACAGTAATACACAAGAACACACACAAACACACACACACACACACACACACCTTTATACACTCCACTACCTCAAAAACTTTTTGTACAACTTTTACTTTTTTGCACAACCCATTGCACTGTTGCACTTATACTTTAAATCCATCAAGACTGTATATCAGTAGCTCTGCTCTGCCTGTCTTACCCAGTATCATTTCCTCTATTGCACCCTTGTCTCATGTCTGCACTGCCTCGTGTCTGTTTTGCAAAGTTTGCACTTCTTGCACACTTGCACTTCATGTAGTCCTGTGTTGATGATGTGTTCTGTGTAGCACCGTGGTCCTGGAGGAATGTTGTCTAGTTTCACTATGTATTGTATCACTGCATACGGTTGAAATGACAATAAAAGCCACTTGACTGGCTTTTGAAAAGACATCTTTGTGCAATGCTCTAATGCTCAAGAATGATAAAAGTGCATACTGTCTATTACTGACAGAAAATCCAAATGCAATAATACTTTAAATTAATACTTCCTATGTTATTTCATTTTCACCTACACATAGGGTTAAGGGCCATAGACAGAATAACTTATATTTGAAATGAATTGTCTGCTTTATTGGTGACCTTTAGGCAATAGTGTAATATTGAAAATTGCAGGTATCTGATATTCAATAACATTCAACCTTTGACTATATCAAATCTGGAAAGTAAATTACCAAGTAATTAAACTTACAGCCATGAGAAATAGTATACTGTATGTATATTCATGTAAGCACATAACACACCAAAAACTCTTTATTAAATTGTTAACTTTAAAAGGCCACAGAAAAGAATCTACATGCTTAAATCATAACATTTTTTATTTTTTGCGTTCAACAAATAGGAACTTGTTTCAATAAATTCTGAATATCCCTTTGACCCACTGGTCAGGACTGATGCAGTCTAAAGTGAAATGCTTTCTAAAAAAATTAAAATAATGTTAACTGTGGGTCCTTACAACAGAACTGTTATATTTAGCAGATACTGCAAAGATGAATTTGTTGTGATGCAAACAGCAATTACAACTACTGAGCCTGCTAATGGGGTGTTGCCGGGTTGTGTACCTCCACTGCCTGGATGCTCCTGACACACTGAGTTAATTGGTCCACTGGCTGAGAGGTAGTTTGTCTGATAGAGAGGCAGGCAAACTTGTTGAGGACATAGTGTGGGCGGAATGAGGCATCTACCTGGTAGTGGGAGGATTCCTTCTGGCCATCACAAGCATTTGAAAACCCTTATGTTTTTGTCTTTCACCAGACACATCTAAAGTTCAGCTTACACCCCCCCATGCCACCCCTGCTGATGCTTCCAACCAAGAGCCGATGTGAAGCTGTTTTGATCTGTAGTGAAAATTGTAAAAGAGCAGGCTTATTTTTCACTCAATAAGGGGTAAATAAATAAATCACTGTTCACTGCTCTCTTCATTCTCAGCTTCAGCATGAGACTGTTATAGGGCTCTAATGTGTCACCATATAAATTATATGAATAGTGAAACTTTTAAAATATGAAAAAGGCAACATTCCAAATATAGTTGACTAATTAAGAAAGCATAACTGTTCTCAAAACCAGTTACTCCATCCATCCATCTGTCATAGTATGTGTGACAGACTGGAACCCAATCCAGGGAGTCAGTCCTTGAACCCCTTGCCACCTGGCTGAAGCTCACACCCGCTTCAGGTAGTATGTTTTGTAGTTTAGCTGTATAGTCAAAGTCCACATGAAATCAGACATCAGGCCAGTGACCAGGACAAGAGCACCTTCCATCTGCCAAATGTGAGAAAGGGGCATCAGTCCCTGTTGCAGAACATTGGTCGGTCATTGCTCTGTTTTGTGTCTTATTTTTGGCAAGTGTCTTCCTAATGGCAGAGTCTGTCCTCAGGGAACAAAAAGATTTTCAGATCCTTTCAGCCTTATATCCATCCGTCCGTCTGACTGACCCCCACGTGCTCTACTTTGGTCATGGTTGCAGTGCCCACAAATACTTGGAAATCAATATATATCCCAATTATTTTTTGCCTTTTTAAAGCTCGCTTTTAGAAAGAAATATTGTTCCAACCATTCTCAGTTTGTAAAATCCATTTCTGACTGTGGATGATACTTTATAAGAATTTGTAAATGAAATAGTTTGATTTCCCCAGGCAAATTCAAGAATTTCTATTAATTATAGCTTGTTGTACCTTTAGGACTTTTATGCTAAATGCCAATTTGCTGCAGCTACACTGATGCTGAGCTCAAGTTATTCAGATTTATATTGCGTTGACCTGTTGGTTTACCTGTATTGTGGTAAGTCATTGCACATCTGGTCAATTTAACTGAAATAAAATGACTGGTAATTATGTAGAGGAATCTGTGTTTTTTTATTAAGGGTACGATTGTCTTGCACAGCAAACAAATTAAAGAGGCAGGCATCATTTCTCCCCTTCAGATCTCTTGGGATGGAGTCTGAGGCCATGGTAGTATTTTGTTATTAATTAGTCTATTGTAGATGTTTTCTTAAAGATTGTGTTTACTTTAAAATTACACACATTTGTTAATGGTATACCAATTTGCTACTATGTAATATCTTTAATGTGAGAGAACCAATTGACCTTATAAACATTCCTATTATTAGATTTTTGCTGAAATTTAAAAACATCTGTATTACAATTAGCTTTAAGTATTTAGGACCTCCAAATGATTAATTCATCACTGATTATTTAAAACTATGAACAGATTTATTATTCATAAAATGCAGTGTCTTCAGAGAGTATGCATCCCTATTGAACTTTTTTGCTCTGTTTTAAAGTTGAATGCATGAAAATGTGCTTTTCTACTTCAATAATACAATAAATTGAACGCATGCAAACAAGTATTTACTCAATAATATTTAAAAATAGAGATATTTTGAGTGGTTTACAAAACATTATAAAAGTAAATAGGGCTATACCAACTATTGCATCTCATTCTGGGTTTCGTATTAAATAGTTTATTTCCTTATACTGAAAAACATAATAAACAGAAATCAAAAACATCCTGTATGCTTAGAATGGTTATGCAGGGTGCTCTCTAGTACTGACGAATCTGGATTTTTAAAAGCCAATGAATATGCATTGGATACACATTTTCACAGGACTCCAAAGGAATGGAATTTTCTGCCTTATAGAACAGCGAGGAATTTATGCAAAGATACAGCATTGATGATTTATTTGTAAAAAGTACTTTAAAAAGAACATAATGTCTGTTGTAAGCTCTGAAATTCCATCTCCTATGATGTGCCTGCAGCACACCACTAATAAGGAAACTGGATATATATGCGGTCAGTTTGACATATGAAACATTAGATTGCAGGTATTCTGTCGAGGAAGATATTACTTCTGGAGTTTAGTCATTATCATGAAATTAACAAAACAAAATTAACAACAAGAAAGCATACTGAACCAGAACTAGTTTCAGTGGTCTGATGAAACTACCTAAATTGCTTTGTTTTGTGAGAAACAGGCTGAACACTTTATCAACCTTGAATAAGGCATCACAAAGTATAGTAGTGAAATTCTGAACTCCTTATTGAATTTTTTTTACTGGTCCTGGCATCCTGCCCAGGGTGTACCCTGGCCTTGTGCTTGGGATTGGCTGCAGTCAGCCCCCACCACTCTAACCATTACTGTCAAACCCCAATCATGCTGATCCTTCTGTGCCACGCCCCCTCGTTAACCTCATGTGGATTCCCAGTGTTTTACGGCTGTTTCTAATTGTTGTCATTAGTCCAGTGTATTTAGTCCGCGTTTCCGTTCGTTTCCCCAGTCCGGTCATTGAAATTGCGTGTGTTGTGGAGTCTGTAATCCCTGCAATAAACCCGTTTTTTGTTCGTATTCATGGATTCTGTCGCCTGCTTCCCAGTGAGTCGTGACAATTACAAGCAGTTAGAAAATAGATGGAAGTACTGAATAATTAAATCTCAATTTTAACTGTGTTGTACTGATGACTGCATTTTCAACCACTAATAATATTTAATTACTGATCATTTGACAAAAATCAGACATTCCAAAAGAAATTATGGTTGAAATTAAATTTTTTGTCTGGACAGGTATGTGTCACTCTCAAAACCAGTTAACCATGAGCACTATAACTTGCCAGACCTGGCGAGGAAATGGACAGCCCTAACGCTGCAACATCACAACAACCCAGAAGCGCTACAGAAGTGTCATATACAGTAATCAAAGTATCAACTCAGCGATAAGTTGTTGTGGCTTTGGAATTTGTTTTTGGTAATTTCTGTCGTGCAAACGTTGGTGATTAGTTCTTATAGTGAGGCTTTTCTAGTATTCCTCTTTTAATCTGGAACTTTGTATTGTTTAGGTTGTATCTAGTTTTGCGGTTTTATTTTTTTCCATTTCAACCCATTCGTCTGTTTCCAGCGTACAGTATGGTTTGCAAATTGGTGAAGTCTTTCTTTTGAATTCATGACCCTGTCCACAGCTAGGACCCTGACCTATACCAAACTACTGACCACATTTAGACATCTCCGTCTTCCTGTCACCATCAAACCTCTGGAAATGCTGTTCCTGGCACTCCACCTTAACCTCATAATAGCACACTTGGGGAAAAGTAACACTGTACTGTATAGTTCCATTCATTGGTAAACAGAAAATGTCACTATTACAATTCTGTAAGCACCATTTCAGTCCATAACATTGAAGAAAATCAAATATTACAAAATCGGAATGGATTTAAATCAGGCCTTTAGACTATAGCAGGGGTGCCCAGCTCCAGTCCTGGGGGGCCAGAGCCCTGCAGATTTTTGGTTTACTCTCATTTAACACACCTGATTCAACTACTTGTGCTAATTACCACACAGCTCTTGAGCTGAATCGTTTATGGTGGAACAGGGAAAGAACTAAGCTACACAGGGCTCCGGCCCTCCAGGACTGGAGTTGGGAACCCCTGGACTGTAGGATACATGGGTCTGTTCTACTGATTGTGTTCCTGAGTTGAAATCCAGAAAGTCATTCTGATTGATTAAAGCACATTTGTCACATACTCAGAAGAAAGTGCACAGGTTGTTGGACAAAAAGCAATTCAGGCAAACATCCATCATCACAGATTGTGTTAAGGCCTCTTACATATTTTTCGGGGGGGTGGTGGGCAGGGGTATAGAAGCTCACCTAAGACACCACATGTGCCTTGCTGGCACTCTGTCCTGGTCAATGTACAAAGGTGTGCAGTTTCACAGCCACAGGGGGAACCCTAAGATTTGTGAAGTCTGTAGTAGATGGACTGCCTGTGGAGTGGGATAAAAGGAGAGAGAAGAGATAGGGGAGGAACTGCTGTCTCCTGAGCTGGATGTGCTATCCAAAGAATGATAAATCGACATGGTCTGGGGGTAAAGTGTTTGTATATATCACTCTCTGTCCATATTACCGCTGCAAGAAGAAGCCATTTTTGTTCATTTTTTCGGGTTTGTCCTGGGTTTGGCTAGGCAGGGGGTCAGGGAAGCGCTTGTATTTTCGTTGGGATTTTCAGTTGTTTGTATTGGTAGGACAAGAAGCTGTATTTGCTTCTGTTTCATTAGCATATTGTGTGCACCCCAGCCCATCATGACAACAGAATGTTTATTCATGTAAAATACCCATCCATCCATCCATCCATCCATCATCTTCCGCTTGTCCGGGGTTTGGGTCGCGGGGGCAGCAGCTTCAGGAGAGATACCCAGACCTCCCTCTCCCCAGCTACCTCTACTAGCTCCTCGTGGAGGACGCTGAGGCATTCCCAAGCCAGCCGAGAGATATAATCCCTCCAGCGAGTCCTGGGTCTGCCCCGGGGCCTCCTCCCTGTAGGACATGTAAAATACGTATTTAATTAATATTTTGTCAAAGATATAAATTGTACATTGATATACGATAGATATTAAATGAATATTTTGTGAGAGTTAGTTTTTTATGCATAATTCTTTGAATCAACTCAATTGAATCACGAATAGTGGTTCCAAGCAACTACTGTAGAATGAGTGTTTTGAAAAGGAAACATCCTTTTTCAGTTAATGCATTCACTTTGTGTTCTGAGAATATAACATGGATTTTCTCATATCTCATATTTTCTCATATCTAATCCCATATCTACCAAATGATTGTGGAGAGATGTCTTTCATTTCATTCATTAGAATAATATAAACGCAATATAATTTTTCATTAAGAATCAACAAACAAACGTGTACAGTATATCCTACTAAAGCCACGTGTTGTCATGTATGGTAAAATGTAAAGTTCATGTCAGCCTATAGGCTTTTCCCTTGAGTGCTTTACATGTCCAGTGTGTTTTTGATATGAATCAAGAGAAAAAAAGCAGTCTAGTGAACATATAAAAAACACAATGTGCTATCATATATAATTGAAATACCATGTGGTTTTTGTCATATGGACCTACATCGGAACAATAATTGGAATAAAATTATATTCTAGTGATCATTGACTTCTTTATCTTACTTCCATGATTTTGTTAGTTAAACCCTAGTGGGAGGGTTCCCTGGGTGGTGCAGTATGCCTAATGCAGACCTCTGAGTCAGCTGAGGTTGGCAGTGGGTCTGAGCATGGATTCCAGTGGTTTACCTTTCAGCAGTCTGTCTGAAACAGCTGGAAATGGAGATTAAACAAAAGAATTGTTAAGCACAACTCATTCTTTTGTGGGTATTGGAGGTTGAAGCCAGTGAAATTGAGAGGTTGAGTTTGGGACATGAAAAGCCTGTGTCCAAACCACATTAGATATTACATTGGTTTAGTGTCTGTATTTAGAGCATAATTAAGTTATTTTTTATTTTTTCCAACTTTGAGAACATTATAACAACATTCAAATGACCTAAGAGACATTGGTTTCTGCTATTGCTATTCAAATTATTTATTAAGGCACAGAAATCTTGCTCAGCACTTACCTGACAGAGTCCCTTACTTTTCCTACAAAAATGGTTTATACCAATTTGTATGCTTTCTCTCAGTCTGCATGGAGCACTTTTTCAGCATCTGATTTGCTGATTTTTTGTTGCAGCACACCTGAACAGTATCATCATTTACAGAAAAAACTGCACGTAGCGTTTAGCCCAGCTGCCACTGAGCGAGGCCAGTCTCACCGCTAGCATGAGAAAGTGTGCCACTGGGTAGAAAGAGCAACATTACCTGGTGGTCAGGTGCAGCTTCAGATCAAGAAGACTGCAGCATTGATCCAAGTCCAAAAAGCAGGTGAGAACTCTTTTGGGGTTGGCTAATTTCTCTTGGTGATTTATTACAAATTTCTTTGACTTAGACACCCTACTTCTAGACCTCACCTGAATAAGTGCCCTAGATCTTGTTTGGTGTGCAAGTGGCATGCAGCATTAAAATCTATTAATGCAGTTTTCTGTGCTGTTCCCCTATGGGCATCTCCTAACTTCACTCACAGACCACTACTATAAGCAGAGGGTTGTGAGGTTTCCTAGCCTAAGAAGTGGAGAATGGCCCAATGTCTCTGTCAGGACCATGCACCCCTTCACTAGCTCCACCACATGAAGGTGTTTGGCATTATAAGCCTTCAGCTTCTAGATGGTCCATCGGCTGTGACAGGACCCGGCCGGTACCAACTTCCTCTCTTGAGAAGGTGGGGGTTGATGGAAGACAGTGTACCACCAAGAAACCACCGTTGTCATCTGACCCCTTACCAGTCAATCCCCTATTTGTAATTCCTATCTCTACCCTTTCCATGCTTTCTCTTAAGCCTGAAACACACCAAGGTAACCGCAAAAAACTAGCGACCGCTAAGGCCAATGAACAGTCAGCTCCTATCGGCTGCTGTCGGGTCCCGTTATTTGTGAAAATTTTCACTGGGACACAATGGCACAATTAGAGGTGATAGGTGACATAGAGCTTAAACAGAGAACTCAGTTTCAGCAACTAGCTTCAATGCCAATTTCGCCAAATCAGCGCCAATGGGGACCAAATGTATCTGACCGCACAACAGGCAGTTACCAAGTCACTGACAACTCGGTGAATTCCGATAGCTAAAAGTCAGCTTGGTGTGTTCCAGGCTTTAAAGAAGCTCATTGTCACCTACCCAATTCAGTATTACATTGGTTTGTCCGCTAATGAATACTAATCTCAGGCACAAAACTAAGCCAAACATTTGATGATTCAGATGATATTTTAATGTTAGCAACAAAGCTAGGTGACAATTATTTTAAGTGCATAGAGAAATAATATCCTGCAAAGCTCTCTTGATAAAACAGATGAGTAAAACACCAATGTCTCTAGACATCTCAGCAGAACAGAATAAAATAATATTTCAATGCTTCTTGAGGGGACAGTAGAAACTAATCAGGGATTAGTGGTAGTGAGACTCAGGGCAGAGAGACTCATGGTTTCAAAACTACCCCATTTACCACTAGAATGAAGTCTATGAGATGGAAGATGATGTCTATTCAAAACAGTGACACACTCCCTCAGGCTTTTACTGTAGCAATCTGTGCTAATTTGGAGAAGCAGATGACAGCCACATCATTACATCTCTGCTCAGTGGTTACCCTGCATTATTCATATTCAACCCATGAAATATTTCTGTTTAACTGCTGGGTGCAGCACAAGACCCGGTAATCGAGATGAACTTTAACCTAAGAGCTGGATCTGGAGAGCAAAGACCTAAATTCATTCCCTCATAATGTAGTCAGGTGCAGAAGGATCATCAGGGACAGCTAGTGGAGAAGTACTTAAAAGTTAAGAAGGTGCTGGAACCACTCGCAAATTGAGCTCTGCTCTTAAATTTCTAATTGCAGCTGAATTACTGTACCCGATCAGGTTCACCTATAAGGAGAACAACCTGGTAAACAAATCAAGCAGCTACTTAAAAAATATTTGAATAATAAATATTATACACACACACACACGTAATGTGATATAAATATATTGATTATTTTACCCTCTCATTTGTTCCCTGTTATGTGAATAGACTGCAGTTCTGTTAGGCCCAATAATCTGGAGGAAGTTACTAGATGCATGACCTTGTACAACTCTCTCCCATTTCACAGAAAGGCCAAACTAGCCCTGTCCTCACTCAGGCTGATCACTGTCAAAAGGGTCGCTTTCATTTAGGCTGGCATGTACCGTCTGTCCTCTTCCTTGCAACCTTGTTTCCCCTGGGGAATAAGAATCTTGTCCCTTCACCAGATGCAGATTTTACAAATAACCATATACTATGGCATGATCCAAAACCACCAATTAATTCTTTGCTTTCTTTCCATTATGAACAAGAAGACATGGAAGAAATGTAATTTACCAACGGTGACTCGATTGCCGGATATCGACATGTAAATTATTTGTTTTAATTATCTATCCATTATGTAACTGTGTATCAAATGTAATCTCATCATGTGCCACGAGTCCAGCCCAGAAAGTCTGGGCACAAAACAGGGGTTTGGGCAGGATGTTAATACATTACAAGGTACACGCGCACACACACACACACTCATTATACGCTATGACACAAGCATGGCAAGGACATGCAAAAATCCATACAGGCTTTAGGCACTTCGCTGCCTGAACATTAATTATATTTATACTACGGGACCGTTGAATGCTTGAATCTGATTGGCTGACGAACGTTCTGAGGTGTGCAATTATTTTCAGG
>JAODLC010000100.1:22191317-22201809 GCA_026781145.1 Hippopotamyrus pictus | reverse complement strand
TGTAAAACACGGGGAATCCACACAGGGTTAACGAGGGGGCGTGGCACACAGGAGGAGCGGACGATCGGGGCGTGACACCTTAGATGCCAATTCCTAATGAGGAAAAAGTTAGGACACCCTGTGCCCTAATAGTATTTCCCTCTTTGGCTGAAATAACCTCAATGAGACATTTCCTATAACCATCTATCAATCTCTGACATCGACTAGCATAAAGTTTTCCCCACTCTCTGATGCAGAATTCCTTAAGCTGTGTGATGCTTGAAGGGTATCCTGCATGCACTTCCGCTTCAAATCCCCCCACAGCATCTCAATAGGATTCAGATCCAGGCTTTGACCTGGCCATTCCAGAACTCTCCATTTATTCTTACAAGCCATTCCTTGGTAGATTTACTGGAATGTTTTGGGTTATTGTCATTTGAATGGTCCAGCCCCACTACAGCTTCAACTTCTGGAAAGATATTTTCACATTGTCCTCAAGCACCCTCTGATATGATGAAGAATTCATAGTGGATTCTATGATGGTGAGCTGGCCGAGTTCTGCTGCAGCAAATCAGCCCCAAACCATGACATTTCCACCCCCATGTTCCACAGTTGGTATGAGGTTCTTTTGTTCAAAAGTCTTTGGTTTACGCTAAACATGTCCTGTATTATTGCACCTGAATAATTCAATTTTAGATTAATTTATCCAAAGTACATTATTCCTAAAGTTCCAGTCTTTGTCTAGGTGGTCTCTGACAAACTTCAGTATTGCCCAGATGTTTTTTGACTGCAAGGGTTTCCTCCTTGCACAGCTCCCACATAAATCAAACTTGAGCAGTCTCTTTCTGATGGTAGATTTATGTACCTTGACGTCAACTGTGACAAGAGCTTCCTGTATGACCTATGATGACATTTTAGGATTTTTGGAGACTTCTTTCAGCATCTTGTGGTCTGCTCTTGGGGTGAACTTGCTAGGACAGCCTGTCCAGGTCATGGTGGCAGTTGTTTAAATGTTCTCCACTTGTAAATTATTTTTCAGGCAGTGGAATGGCTGATTACACACTCTTGAGATCTTTTTATATCCTAACCCAGACTCATATCCAACCAGAAGCTTCTTTCTGAAGACCTCAGAGAGCTTTTTGGATCTCACCATGGTGAAGCCACTCACTTCAACAATTAAGAGCAAACCAAACTAAATGTCTGTGGTTTAAATAAGACAGGGTCCACCAAAATTTTAAATAGTGATGAATGTGAAGGTGTCATAACTGTTTCCTCAGTGGAAATTTTTTCATAAATAAGTGAATTTGTTTCTTGATTTTGCATAGATGATTCAGTTACATAACCTTTATCTACATATTTATGTTATGTCGCGAGTCCGGACAATCCGACAAGCAAGCAGTAGAACCATGAATATGGGTGAACAGGATTTATTCAGGGTAGCAAGGCAGACAGGAGAGCTCACAGCGAACAACGTCAATGACAGACCTAGGGAATGCGGACTAAATACACAAGACAACCAGAGAATAACAGGCAACAGGTGATACCAATCAGGAATAAACACGAGGTAACGAGGGGGGCGTGGCACACGGGAGGATCGGACGAGCAGGTCATGACAGAACACCCCCCCCCTCAAAGGTGCGCACTCCGGGCGCACCTCAGGGGAGGCAACAGAGGAGACGAGACCTGAAAAACAAAAGCAAAAACATCAACGAGAGACGGGGAACAGAACAGAAACACAGAACAAGCACAGGGGCAGAAACCAAGACAGAATCTGACACAGAACAGGAAACGCAGACAGGCAGACAAGGAAAGGAGACACAGAGGAAACACAAAGCGGAGTAACAAAAGGGCCAGGAGCGAACGGAGGGACCACAGGGGGACGAAGAGCTGAGACAGGAGGGACACAGGGACGAGGAGCAGAGACAGGAGGCCAAACTGGAAAGGATGGGGGACAAAAGGGAGCCCGAGGGAGCCACAGCGGGCTACGGGTGGCGGCGGGAGGGGCCACAGGAGACCGGGACCCTGGAGCAGGCGGGGACCCCGAAGGGATCGAGAAGACAGGGTGAGGGATAGGCGAAGGGGACGAGGAGGGAGTCGGAGGGGGCACCAGTGAAGGCAAGCTGGGGGGGAAGCTGCAGCAAGTGACGGCGCAGCCATAGCCAGCAAAGGCGCCGTCCAGCAATGCGCCGGAGCAGGAGGACCCGCAGGCGACCCACGAGGACTCGGAGGCGGGACCGAGGCCAGGCGACGAGGCGTCGGAGGGGGACCTGCAGGCGACGGCCGACCTGGTAAGGAGTCATGAGGGAGGTCCCCGAGGGGTCCCACTCAAGCTCCTCCTCTTCCAAGGATGGAGGAGCGGTGGTCAGACTGTCTGGGACCTCTTCAGGGACTGGGACCAGTGTTAGGGGGACTGGAGCAGGGACTACGGGTGTAGCCGGGACCCCCGGCGTGGGCGGAGCTACAGGCAGCGCTGGGACCTCAGGTGGAGAGGAATGTGGAGCCACAGGCAGAGCGTCGGGCGCAGGTGGAGCTGCAAGCGGCGCCGGGACCTCCGGCGTGAGTGGAGGCGAGGCTGTAGTAGGTGTCTTGGGCACAGCAGGAGGCGGGCCTTCGCAGGAGCCCCAGGTGCAGCCAAAGCAGGGAGCTCAGACAATGCGGCAGCAACTGCCAACTCAGATCCAGCAGGGGGCGCCGCAGGCTCCGCCAACTTGGGTCCGGCAAGGGGTACCACAGCCGAAGCCTCGCTGAGCAGTGAGGTAGCTAGCGGGACCTCGGGCATAGCGGCAGCATCAGGCAGGGCCACGGGCATAGCGGCGGCAGCAGGCATGGCCACGGGCAGAGCGGCGGCAGCAAGCAGGCAGGCCGTGGGCTCTGGGCCCGCAGGGGGCGCCCTAGCAGCCATCGCCGACTCGTGGCCAGCAGGGGGCACCGCAGCAACCGTAGCCTCACTGGGTCGTACGGCGGCCACTGGCACAAGCAAGACGGGCAGGACAGGTGGCGCCGGCAAGTCAGGTGGGACAGGCAGATCAGGCGCGGGCAAGACAGACGGGCTTGGCGGGCTTTGAATACTTGCTGGGGCGCTACGGCGGTGATGTCCAAGGTGATCTGGGATTTCCCCCGATCACTGGTCGGGAGAGAAGCTGCCGAGAGAGAGCATGTGCCCAAGATGATCGTCGGGACTTCCTCTGGTCTCTCCTTCGGCTTCTTCTTCTTCCTCCGGCGGGTGGCTGTTGGCAATGGTTGCACCATTCCCGAGGGGACAGACGGCGAGTTTACCTTAGAGAGAGCAGGCGGCTGGAGTCGCTTTACCATTGCCCTCTCGAACAGCTGGCGGAGGTTTTCGCGCACGTCCGCAATAACATGCGCTTCTGTAAGTAGTGTTATCTCCTGGAGGAGGGTTCCGCTCTGGCTGGCTAGATCCAGCGTTCCGGGGTCCTCCTGAACCTCCGGCTGGTCAAGCCAATAAACCACTTCCTGCAGCAGACTGATACGCAGGTCTTCAGTCTGCTGCGATGATTCATTGTGGAGGTCTGTCATTCTCTTATGTTGCGAGTCCGGGCGATCCGGCAAGCAGGCAACAGAACCGTGAATACGGGTGAATGGGATTTATTCAGGGTAGCAAGGCAGACAGGAGAGCTCACAGCGAACAACATCAATGATAGACCTAGGGAAACAGACTTGAACGCGGACTAAATACACAAGACAAGCAGAGAATAACAGGCAACAGGTGATACCAATCAGGAATAAACACGAGGTAACGAGGGGGGCATGGCACACAAGAGGATCGGACGAGCAGGTTATGACAATATAATTTAACAGAAGATTTAATACTGATATGATGATATTTCTTAATAAAGAACTAAATATTTAATGGGGTGTCCTATTTTTTTCACATGACTGTAGTGCATTGTAGTGCCTATGCTGACCCCTGTCTGACACCGAAGTGCCTACAATGAGCATGTGAGCTTCAGGATCGGACCATGGAGCAATGGAGACAATGGCCTGGTCAGATGAGTTACATTTTCTGTTACATCATGTGAAGTGCTGGGTGCCTGTGTGTCATTTACCAGTGGTAGAGATGACACCAGGATACTCCTGCAGGATAATGCACCCTGTCACACTCATAAAATTGCACAGGAATGGTTTGAGGAACGTGAAACAGAGTTCAAGGTGCATACCGAGAGCCAGTATCCATGCCTCAAACTCACACCACATTGTATAATCATGTAAAGTTTGTTATTAATGTATATTAAAGGTGTTAAGGGATGTCAGGATGCTAAGATGTACTTACATGCTGCTTATGAATGTTCTATGAATGCATAATGAATGCATTATGAAGGTGCACTTAATGTAAAGCCTTACCCTATCTCAGAGATAGAGTATTCTTTCATTACTGGTTGTTCATGTCAATAATATCCCCCTAATTTTCTTAGATTTCATTACTTCACAGTAGGCCAAAATTTAGCATTTTTCCAGCAACAACAATAGATTCATTCTGTTGAAAGGCACATGGCTTCATTATGTAATACGACAGGAAAGGCGAATGAAATTGTGTGGCATAGAGAAAATGTCATTTCTACATCCCTACACGCAGCAGGGCATAAATTCCTAGGGCAACATTTTGTTGTACTAAATCACAAAACCATGTTCTGTAAAATAAAAAGAAGTGAGAATCGCTGAGCGTTTTGAAGTATAGCACCTTTCAGTTTTGTAGCCAGCAGTGAAGTCTGTAACTCAGGGGATGATAACCTTCCTTTTTAAAACCCAGTAGTTCTTTATCTTATCAGCTAGAGAATGAACTCAGGGGAATCACACATGTGCACATAACCATTTTATCATTATAACACATGTCAGTATTACTGATTGTGTGATACCACAAAGTTGTTTTAAAATCAGTTTTATTTCCAAAGTGTATATTCAGCAACATCTCATGTTCTCACATACTGTGATGGCACTGTCAATGTTATCATGCATTTATTACATTGCAAACCACAATATTTCAACACATATCCTATACCTGAATCTGGAGAATTTCCTTTTTATTTGAGTGAGATGTTCCACAGTAGATACAAATACATGGACATCACATAAGGACTGGTGGAAGGAAGGGGACCTTATTTGGGATGACAGATTTTTTTCAACGGGAGAAAATGGATGTGAATAAAGGGGGCAGTGGGACAGCAGTATAAAATTTCCCTCCCCTCCTAGTGAGAGGAACCAGGATGGTTTCATGAACTGTTGACTGTATGTGAAAAAAGACTCATTTGACTTCTACATACATCTCTGCCTAGTCTTACACTCCTCCACCAACAGATCCCAGTTGGGGAAAGTCCCTACTGACACCAACCCATCCTCCTCCCTTCCCTTTATGCACCAAGTGCTGACCTGGTTTGTGGGCCATCTGGCAGTAGAATGGCTCCAAAAACAAATTCCAGCACTGTTGTCTTTCAATTGCCTCTTCAGGAAGTACAAATAAAGAGTCAGGGTACTTTTAATTGATTGGTAGACATGGGTGATGTCAGCTTCTTTGCTGATATACAGCACCAAGCACTCCCCTGTCTACCTCCTGTAATAGGATGGCTCCCACTGTCTGAAAGATCAGTTTGTAAAATAAAGAGGTGTGAGAAGTCAGGAGATGGAGAAGCCTTTAACAGCATTGCAGTAATAGCCAGAAACTTAACTTGGTCCACCTTTTAAAATGAGATTCATAAAGATCAGGTGGAGGCTAAATTTTGGGATAAAATGCTGCTGGTTATTAGCCAACACAAAAAAGAACAACCTGTGACTGCAACTGTATACTCCCCAAAAAGGAACCAAATAAAGAATCTCCCTCCCTCAGTTAGTAGTGAGTCCAGCCTTCAGTGACTGCAGGACTGCACAATACTACAAGAACTACAAGTGATATGTCCAATCATAAGTCGCCTACATGTAAGAATATACTTTAGATATGCAAAAGCATAAGCGATTTGGAGGATGTAGTCCATCGTACGGTGGCCCTGAAGGACAAAACACAACATTTCAGAAAACACAACAACTTTTAAAAAAACACAACGACATTTAAAAAAACGCAACGACATTTCAAAAAACATAACAAATATTCTCGTATTGTCTTCATCCATCGATTCAAAAGCGAACTTACAGTGTAAAATATTTTGCCATGGGTAGGGTCCAATCGCAATCAGGAAAAGGGTAGGACCACACTTCGTGTTCATGATTGGACAGTACCCATGTCACTCCAAGGATACTGTCCAATCACGAACAAGAAGTTTGGTCCTACCCTTTCCGTTTTCTGAAATGTCGTTGTGTTTTTTGAAATGTCGTTGTGTTTTCTGTAATGTCGTTGTGTTTTCTGTAATGTCGTTGTGTTTTGTGTTTTTGGAAATGTCGTTATGTTCTTTGAAATGTCGTCGTGTTTTTTGAAATGTCGTTATGTTTTTTGAAATGTTGTTGTGTTTTCTGAAATGTTGTTGCGTTTTGCCCTTCAGGGCCACCGTACCATCGGCTGTTAATGAAATCGAAGCTGGAAAACGAAATGGAACAGTCCAAAATCAGTGCAAGCCAAACAGAAGTCTGTTTGATGCATTCTTCAGTAACAGTGTTGGTCCCCTCCAATCACAATGGAGACTCTCCTTAAAAAAAATGGCGTTTCAAAAATCATCAAGAGTGCTAAATAAAGGTCATCCTTTTTCACAGACTAGTCATTAAGGGAAGGTAGCCTAAGTGCAACACCCCTATTGAGAACTGATAAGGGACCAGACACTATTAAGTTCTGACATTTTCTTTGAGAAGATTTACAAACTGACATGAATCACTGAAGATTGTTGGGACTTTATATGTTTAGTTCTGTGGATGATGATTGTGGAGATTTTACTGCTGTAAAATAAATCCACTTAACTGAACATCAGAGACCTGGGTCCCAGGAGACATTTAACTGAAACTGCTGACGTGCCACACATGAAATTTTGACATTCCTAACTATCAAGCCACCAATGACTAGCACCCAATCTCAAATAACAAGCATGCTGTTTATGATTTTTATCGGTGATTAGTGTGCAAGACGTCAATTCATTAATTTACATGGCTAGAAATAATCGAGGAAGAATCCTGTGTACTCAAATAATCCATTCTGCTTTTGACTGCCAACGTGCAATGACCATCTGCTCAAAGACATCAATAAATGCTTTCTCGTTATCCTCAAGTCTCTGTTGGAATCTGCATTGCCATAGGTCGTGCCTAAGAGAAGTTCTAAGGATTACGAGAGCAGGCTGGTGGCTGAATTCTTCTCCTTGGGAGCAGGTGAGATAGCTCAAAGCTTTTTGTTCCTGTGTGTAATAAAACATTATGTAACAACACCACATTATATAATAACTTGACAAAATGTAACAAATTTTCACTTCATTACATAATAGCACCCGCATTTTGTTATAATCTGCCACATTTTGTAAAAGACAGCTTGAATGCAATATGTAATGCATTTCCTCGTATTTTGCAATAAATTATAAGGTATTATGGTGGTTGTATTTCTTTATGTTGAAAATGTAATAATGTAGTGCATTATGTAACAAAGAATCAAAATGTATGTCTTCATTCACACTTAGTGGAGTCATTACATAATGCGGTGTTATCCATAATGCGTTATTACATTGTATCTACCAGACAAGCATTATGATGTGCCCTACCTTGAACATCCACATCCTCTGAATCTTAATTACCTATAGAAAACATCTTTTTCAACATTGTGCTTTTACTAGATTGAGAAGAGGAAAATAGATATTTCTTCTGGAGACTTAACATTGTAACTTCTTCATTCAGACAACTTCTCAACCCTGAAAGTGAAACTGCTGCGCTGACATTCCTTCAAGGGAAGTGAAGATGTGAAATGTTAGTCTACACCGAGAGCCAGTATCCATTCCTCAAACTCACACCACATACCCCCAGAACATACAGCATCTACATCCATAGCCTCAAACATTTGTGACATAACAGGCAGGAATGAAGTTACTGTACTGCAACAGTCGAGAAGCTTGACAGAGTGGGATCCAAATGACGCAACAGCACATCTGGAGAGGGGGAAGGAAATGGAAAGTGGTCCTGGGGGGGGGGGGGGGGGGACTGTGCCGATATGGAGGCTGGTGAACCAAGGATAGCAGTAAAACCAATATGACTGGGTCTGCAAGCCAACTTTGGTGGAACACGTATTGGAATCAAATATAGGCAGACGGGTAGAAAAAAACTCAATCCATCCATCCATCCATCCATCTATCCATCTATCCATCCATCCTCTATCCTAAAAGTATACTTGGTAATGGTAAGTTAAATGTTAGCACAAATAGATTCAGTTATCATTATGTCATCCTGCAACCCTGATCCAGGATAAATGATGGAAGATGGATGGACTAATCATTAAATCATTATGTCATAAAGAAATATCTGGAATACACACAGCCCATTCCTGTTACATCATTAAAACTTAATGCTGCAAAAACCACACACTGCCTTTTCTCCAATACAGTAAATAAACATTTTAACCTACCACAAAAGGTAAAGATCTGAAATCCAGTAGCACAGTTAAAGCAGAGTACTCTATGACAACAAACATCCCAATGACATAAAGCTCAGCTTGAGAGACAAAGCCACATAAATTTAGTTTATGCTGACAGTCTTATACATCTAGAGTTTCTTTGTGGCTCCATACAGTTTATTATTTAAAAAGCCTTGTGAATTATTTAAACAACAGCTGCACTTGTTTCATGCCTCATTGAGTTTTGCATATAAGGCTGTTTCTCTTAACTCCTGTGACTGGTTTACCTTTCCAGTGGAGTTCAGGATCACGCAGGTCATTTTCCAAACAGCAATGCAGCAGGCAGTAAGCTTTATGCCTATCATTACTTCAGATAATATAAAATGCAGTATATCAATGCCATTAATTAAAAACAAGCAACCTGCAAATAATAGACTCCCACTCCCTCTGTTCTGAGCTGAGTTCATCCTGATATTGACCAATATTTTTAAAGAAATATAGCTTTTTATCCATCCCATTCACAAATATGCATGTTGTCAGTTACCTGCTTCAGAAGTGCAACAATTTATTTGCAATTACCTTTTTCAACACACAAATGTTGGTATTAATGGTCATGCAGCCTAATGTGCATTTTAAAGAAACTGCAACCTTTTTATTATTAAATAAATGGTGCAGTTTTTGAAGGAGACTGATGTTCTGCTGTTCAGTGTCTGCACTCTTTCTTTGCCACTTGTCCCATTTTTTTACACTTTGCATAATGAAACATTTTAACTGTCCAATGTGCTGGGAATTTTTTTTTTAAAGTGAGGTCAATGTGTGGTATGACCCTTAATCACATTCCCCAGTCTCAGCCCTCTGTATAGCTAAACACACATTGGTGTTATCTCCAGCAGAGACAGTCATTTGCTTATAATATGTTTATAACCCAAATAGCACATAAACCATCTAACAGTACTACAACTGATGAAATGAGTACAGAGTGCCAGTACACGGTACCTCCAGGATACAACGCAGTAAGCACAAAGTCATCCACTAATTTGGCAACATAACTTTGCAAAGCAGTTTGCTGCAAGCTCCCTGCCTGGATTCATGTGGGTAGTATCATTAGCACCTGAGGTAGGTTATATTTGCATAAATAATATTTTCAAGGTAGAACGCAGTGCTATTCCCAAAGCCAAATGTATTTTAAAATTCAAAAATAATGAGTTCCCTTCAAATAGTTGTGCTCTTAGAAGTATAATAAAGAATTATAGCTGTAAGCAGAGATTCCCAGAACCAGGAGGATGCAGCAATATGGCTGCATTGAAAATTTGTTAATTTATTTTAATTAAAATTCTATAGGTACATGAAATTATATGGTTTTAAGCCCAGTCTTTCAAGAAATTGAATTTTGATGTACACAAGATAGCTAGCATTTTGTCAGTCAACACTGACAGTTTCAGCAGGGTTTTCTGTCAGATGTGTTAACTAGTTTGAATTTCCTAGGACGGGTTACCTGCTCTGTGGACCTGGCCTCAAGCCGCTAACAAACAAGAAAGCATATGTTTTTCATTGCTACCTTAAATAACTACTAATTGTCCCTTTTTATGTCAGTTCTTATGTCTTTTTAACATAGACTGTTATTTGGATTTGCAGATAGATTATGCCATAAATATGTGGTATAGAGAAGACTTTGCATACATCTATACATACAGTTTGTTCTGCTTAGGTTTTTATATCAGCCTTAGACCAGAGTCACTGAAACCTGAAGAAGTTTGTCTGCTCAGCAGTTTTTCCCGAGGAAACCCCTGCAGTAACCCCTGGCCTCAAACCCCTGTGTTATCTGGTTATGTTCAGCCTATTTTGTGTGTATGCCTCACTGTACTATGTTTTCTGTGCTCATGAGCTGATGTGTTTCATTACTTCCTTCCAACCTCTGTAGGATCACACATGCACATATCACAGGGCTTAAATTCCAGGTGGCCTGGGACAAGGCCGAGTCTGGTACAAGAG
>JAODLC010000100.1:22145898-22168666 GCA_026781145.1 Hippopotamyrus pictus | reverse complement strand
TTCTTAAGGCTTATGAGTGGCTTGCATCTTGCAGTGAATCCTCTGTATTTGCTTTCATGCAGTCTTCTCTTTATGGTAGACTTGGATATTGACACGCCTAGCTCCTGGAGAGTGTTGTTCACTTGGTTGTCTGTTACGAAGGGGTTTCTCATCACCATAGAAATGATTCTGCAATCATCCACCACTGTTGTTGTCTGTGGACATCTAGGCCTTTTTGCATTGTTGAGTTCACCAAAGCTTTCTTTCTTTCTCAGGATGTACCAAACTGTGGATTTTGCCACTCCTAATGTTGTGGCAATTTCTCAAATTGTTTTTATCTGTTTTCGCAACCTAAGGATGGCCTGTTTCACCTGCATACTGAGTTCCTTTGACCGCATGTTGTATGTTCACATCTCAATCTTCCAAATACAAACAAGACACCTCAAATCAACGCCAGGCCTTTCATCTGCTTAATTGATAATGAAAGAACAAAGGAATTGCCCACACCTGTCCATGAAATAGCTTTTAAGTGAATTGTCCAATTACTTTTGGCCCCTTTAAAAAGAGGGTGGCAATGATGTTAATGAGCTGAAACTCCTAAACCCTTCATCCAGTTTGAATGTAGAAACCCAAAAATGAAATCTGACAGTGTGCACTTTATGTCCATGCCCATTGTATAACTTCAATTGAAATATATTACAGTAAACAGGTAAAATAGTAAAACTTGTGCCAGTGTCCCAATTTATATGGACCTAACTGTATATGCGTAGGACATTTTTTAAAACACATTAAACAGATAAGCTACACTTTGAAAACTTGTGAAATAGATAAAGAATATTTTTTCTTTGTTCTCTGGGCATGTGTCAAACGGAAGGGACCTGAGAGTAGTTTTGCTCTCAGCTGGGTGGGTGGGCCCGTGTGAATATGGGCTACGAAAGCTGAGGAATTATGCTGTACATGTGCAAATGGCAAATAAAGAATCGTTTTATTAACAAAACTATATTGATTTAATTAATTGAATTCGTAGTATATTAGTTGTGCTGTTTTACTACATGATTGACTAATTCTGCATAAAGCTTGGGAGATCGGGGATGCGGGTGCAGAGAAAAGAGAGGGGAAATCTAGTCTAGGTATGCGCTGGGGCTGATAAGCCAAAAAATCTCTCCTGGGGTGCAGGGAAAGGCAGGCACACGCACAGTTACTGGGAAGCAGAGGCCCAAACTTGCGGGAATCAAGCTGAACAGGTAGGGGATTGGGGATCGCAAGGACACAGAAACTCAGGCACTCGGGAGAAATTGGGGAGATAGAAGAACACTCAGTAATTGCACAGGGGGCAATTCCACACAATGGGTAAAGTGGTTTGAGTAGTTATATAGCACAGAAGAATCAGTACGGCACTGAGTTGTAGCTGTCAGTATTCTGAGGAGAGTGAACATGGTTGTGGTGCGGGCAGCAAATCTGAACTAAGCCTTACAGTTGGTACTGATGTTGCAGTACTTGAGACTGGTCTTGGTCTTGAGACCAAGCATGAATGTCTTTTGCGGTCTTGGTCTTGCCTTAGAATCAACTTTATTTTGACTCTGTCTTGTCTCGGTCTTGGACATAGAGGACTCGAGGTTTTATTACAAGACCAGTGAAGACCACTCATCAAGCCTCGATATTTATCACAACGGCTTAATATTCGGTAGCGCTTTACATTAAACAAACCTTCATGATGCATTCATAGAACGTTCAGTGCATCCTCATAATGCATTCATAATTCATTTAGAACATTCATAAACAGCATGCAAGTACACATTAACATCCTAACATCCTTTAACAGCTTTCATATACATTAATAACAAGCATTTAATGATTATACAATTATAATGTTTGTTTTATTATATAATGTTTGTTAATATTGAATATTAATGTAGTCTCGCCCTGCCTTGGTCTTGGTCTTGTCTCAGTCTCGATACACCCTGGTCTTAGTAAAGAATTGGTCTCAGTTTAGGTGGTCTTGACTACATCATTGGTTGGTGTCCTGTACTGGATAATTCCCTGCCTTGTCCCCATAGCTTCTGGGCTCCCACCACCCTGCACGTGACAAGCTGTTAAGGAAGGTGGATGGCAATATTTAGAAGCTGTACTGTAGAAAACAGTAGTCATTTTCTATATCTTACATGTAATTCTCAATTATATATAAACATTTATTAAAACTTTAGTTTCATGAAGAGGTGGTCCAAGTATCCATCAAGTATGAAAGCAAGCTGCCCTTAATTATTAGTAAACATTACATATTAGTTAAAAAAAAAAAAAAAACTTCCACATCCTTAATGATAAGGAAATCTGTCAAATAGCATTTTGCAATATTCTGATGATGAAAAATAGCACTGACCCATAGGGGTTTATGATGTTTAACAATTCAAATTATGTGCTAATGATGTAATGGTTTGGAGGTGATTATTCCTGCTACCTAATTACATTGGCTTATTTAGCAGACATTTTTGCCCAAAGCAATATACAAGCTTGGGGTCAGAGCACAGGGTCAGCCAGCCTCCATGGAGCAGTTTGGGTTAAAGGCCTTATTCAAGGCTGCAGTGGTGATATTATTAATCTGCCAGGTCAAAGAATTTGAACTTCCCAACTTCCAGCCACCGATTCTTAATCTGTGGAGTTGCGCAACGTTAAATTAGTATTTACCAATAGTTATTCTTCTTAATATTCCATTTTTCTTCAAAAGTATTGTAGACAAGACTCAAACTTCCTGAAGGAAAGAATTTCTTGTGTTTTTTAAGCTATGTAAGTGTTTTTTAAAGTAGGCATCTTCATTCCCGACTGCATATTTATTTTCTTTGAATGCGTTAATGGTTATTAGCACCTGCAGAGACTATTAATTTCTTTAGTCAGCATATACACAAAGAGATAAAAAAGACTTCTGATGTAAATTATTTATACCTATTGAAAACTTAAACATGTTCTCCATATCATCTGTTCATTCCAGCATCAAAATTGGACACCTTGAACTGAGACTGCTCTCCTAGCAATTTCCAAAGCTCTCCAGTGCTTTACAGGAGCCTCTTGGGCAATCATGATATCCGACTTCAGCCCTCTTGCTAAGCCTGGAGTCAAAGGAATTGCCATGACATGTAATGAATCCTCAGGTAGGTTCTACCAGGTGGTCTAGTAGAATGTTCTGCATGTAAAAATTTTCCCACAGGAATCAGCAGAAGATCCTCCATTTTATTCATTTAATACTGCTTTTTTGGGCTCTGTCGCCTCTACCCATTTTAAATTCTGCTCTTATAAAATGTAACTATTGCTTGTCCCTTTTCCCAGAATTGTAACATGTCTTGCCAACATCTGTTCCTGGATATTAGACCAGCACTTCCAACTTAATCTATCAAAAAAATTTCCAGTCCATCATACTGGAATTATCACACCACACCACATAAACTAGTGGTGACATAATGAGAGCTGTCAAAAGTATTTTATCATCAGTGATAAAAAGCTTACTTTCTTCTGTAACATATTCCTACTATACAATATTTGACAAAAGATGCCCATCAAACCTATCTGGCTAATCCAAAATGGTTTGTATTCAACCTCATTATGTTTGCATAGTCTGCATCTATTGGCTACCAGTTGGAGGTCATCAGACCTCACATTAAACCTAAGGAATCAAAACATCACCAGTTTTCAATTTCTACCCTCTACCCCACCTGAACCCATGATGATTTAATTTAAGGCATATTCTGACATTCTGTTGTACCAAACTGAGTTATGTTTTAACCTTTTGCTTCTAGGAAAAAATGTTATGCAAAATCCATATACCTACTGTTTGCTTCTGGTTAATATTTCTAAAGGGGGTTAAAGAGCTCTTTATATAAAAAATATAGCAATGTTTAATATTTACCTGTTCTCATTTCAGATTGTTTTCATGTTCTTCTGTATAAAAGGTCAATATGCAGAGTAAATCTTCTGCACTATTGGACCCTGCAATATACATTACTGCAAATATGCATTGTTTCTTGGTGACAGATGGTTGTGCATTGGCTTGCAAGTTTGGGCACCCTTGCTTCTTTTAATTGTTTTGGTATTTTGTACCTGTGATTGATGGAAATAAACATGTAATCCTGCTTAAAATATTAAAGATGTGTCATCTTTAACTTTATGCCTTTTGGTGATCATTTCATCATTGTGACAGACATTTTAAGCAAGGGTGCCCAAACTTTTGCATGCCGTTGTATCTATAGATTTCAGACCACAGGTTTCATCCATTGGACAATCCATCCAGCACAGGGTGATCATGGGGCCTATCGCAGGCAGCGTAGAGCACAAGGCTGGGGAACAGCATTACAATATTACAATATACAACAACAACAACAATAATAATAATAATAATAATTCACGTAAGGATATAAGTAGACATTCATGCTGTAAGTATGTATTATTGAATTGATTGTTGTAAAATTCACTTGATGGATTTCACAGTAACCTATTTTTCGCTGTCTCTAGTTATAAAATAATTGTCAGGGAATAATACATCTTGAGCATGCCTTGCAGAAATGACAGGCAAGAAACTCAGGTGGTCTATTGGAATGAGGATTCCTTCGTAATTTTTAAAATGTATCTCTCCATCACCCTTATTAGGCAAGCCATGAACAGTCATATTACTGAGGTTCTCAAATCCACGTATCATTGAGTAACACAGAAGGGCAGGTGTTCAATTTTCCTTCTAAGCTACATACATTCCTTATCACCCCTTATCACACAGGAGTTCCAAGAAGACAATGATTTGTACCTATCAATGGAACAGAATTTTCTTTCATAACGTATCGTTTTATTTGAAAGGATGATGAATAGACTAGTCCAAGAAGATGTTGTAAGAACATTTATCTGCATGTTTTTAGACTTAGACTGGTAATCATTACAATACGATTTATTTCATAGGGAGACAGCAATTGACACTTCCATTACAAATGAATTATAACTGATTCATTTTACATTGTTAATGAGACTTTAACAGTCATCCGAGTTGATTGTGATCATAGTTGTGTAGCTATACTGTAAAACTGCTACTACTGTAAGTAAGAGTCTCCAGTCATAGCTATGACAGTATTTTCGCAGATCAGTGCATTATCCGTAGCCTTTATGCACAACGTGATTTGCAGGGAAAGGCATAACCTGACACCTGTGTAACTGGGGAAAACATTCTGTAAAGGTCCTTCCTGAGGCAGAGGGCAGGACTACGAGCTTCCATGCACAAACAGATAATAAGCCAACAAAAACTGCAGAATAATATGTTGCTATGTAGGTAGTACATGATCCATTTGCCTTTTATTCATAACATTAAAATCCATAAGCATGATATTAATATATTAATATGTTATTATATGGTTATTATACACTTTATTATACACACAGTTCATTTGGTCAGTCAAGCTTGATTTCCTCTCTGTTCAATTTGATTAATACCATTCTTTTATAAGACCATTAAACTGAAACACTTATGAGACGAAAGCACTTGCTCCATGAAGACACACATTTGATTGAGCATATTAGTTAAATATACATCCCAGCATGTGTTACTACAAGATATGAGAAAAAATATCATTACCATATTTTATGTGGGGAAAAATCTGACTTTTGAAATGCTGCCTTAAATAATATTATTTTCTTTAAAAATGCTTATTCAGACATTTTAATACACATGTGCAACACTTCGGAATCAGAATCCTTAGCTTTAGTCCAATATGTGATTGCTGACGAGTCAAAAGTGACAGACATTATTTAAAAAAAAAAAAAAAACATGGCACATATTTTGAAGTGAAAATAATTAGCAATTGAATTTTGATTTTTAATTTCCTTTTCTCTGTTTTTCAATTCTTGTTCTGATTTCCTGAGCACTGAATAATATTCTTGCAGTAGAATGCACTGTGTAAACTGTTACATTTCAGAATCTGAACTGAAACGTATTAGCCGTGAGTCAAATAAGAAATAATTCTGTGCTTCAGTTTAGATATGTTAACCGTGTACTATTAAGAAATAAATATATATTTATGTTTTTTGGTCATGTGAGGGTTTATGTAGTACAGTGGTTACGTTACCGAGTTAAACACATTGTAATATATCTTGGGATTCCTTTAGTACTATAGACATAACATAAACCTTGTTTTAAAAATATATGTATATATTTAATATTTTATTATAATCTGCAGTTTAATCAATATTTAAATTAATAAACATCTGTTGAATCGCTTTATTCAGTGTCCATGATCTGCTTCCAGTACGGCATGCATCTTTACTGCAGCGGTAGGCTTACAAACAGAAATATAAATTTTCTGGAAATACTAAATAGAATACATTAGACAATTCCACAGCATATGTGTCTTACGGTTGACTGTACAGCACTGCCTTGTGATGTAAAAGGTGGGTTTCTGGCATTCAGATGCTCTCAAGGGCAGCTAGAGCTTCTGTGGATTGATCTGATTCCTTGCTGTACCAGCAGACTGACTCGACACACCTGAGTAACGAAACATGGGGGGCCACAGTGAGCCGAATCAATCTCGCATGGGCAAGGCAGAAGCATCAAAACCAGGGCCACCATTGACAAACATCACACCAATATTGATTGTCTCACGTTGTGCAGAACTCAGAGACAGATACCACATAATGCAATGTAAATGAAAAGCAATAGTATGATCATTAAATGACACTCTGAGTATTCTTAACCAGTGCAAATATGAAATACGCAATTACACATTTCAGTCTTAAATGACATGCCTCAAATGAAATGCACATTTAACCCCATCATTGCCTTTCTAATAGAAGAACAGTTGACAAAGCAATGTTGTTCTTTTCTTGGAATTCATTATGTTCAAGAAGCAAATTACTTATTAAGGACACTTAGCATGAACTGCTGCAAATTTTTGCCTCGATTTTTGTACCCCTAAATATTTTGAAAATGAAATATAAAATAATCTTTCATTTTACAAATATTATTTACAATTATGGATGCCACTATGGCCACTGAAACTACAGTGCAGATTACAGGTAAGTTTTGCTTTTGACACGAACCGTTTGTGTAGTGAGGGATGATAGTCAGATTCTTTGCATCATGGGAAATCGTGGGCCAACTGGCAGTGCTGAAAGTCTTGCAGGCCTGAGAAACACTCACTGCCTCTCCTCTTGCTCCCACTGAAAGTTCTGCCCTGTCATTTGATAAAACATCATATTAAAGGGTTTGTAAAACTTGTGTAGTCTGTGTATGACGTCGGAGTCTATTTTGGGATGAGTTCTGCCCTTGGACTTGCCGAGGCACCGTGGTGCACTGCTGTCCTCTGGTTTCTTCAAGCATGGGAACCCCTTAGTTTTGTTGAAATAGAAATGTTTATCTGTCACAATGCGCTTCAGTCCAAGAAAGTCCTGCACTTTGGCCAACTCCCCACCTGGATCAACAATAAGCCTCTCTCCACTGACAAAGTGTATCTGGGACAGTGGAAAATACTGCATCCAGCTTTCCAGGTGCAGTGCATATATTCCAATTCTCAGCGCACTCCATGAGGCATCAATCAGACCCAGGGTCCTGTTCTTAAATGCCAGGACCTCAAAGGTCGGGATCTCTGGTCTCTTGGAGAGGGTCTGTGTGTAGTCGGATATGGCTCTAGTCACAGGGTTGCGGACCACGATGATGAGTTTGGTGTCTTTTGCCATAGAATGGATGCGTTTGGGGGCACTGTTAGTCACAAAGTAGCTGGGTGTCTTCTCCATGGTAATCTGGCCCTCCAGTGTCGATGGCATCAGGTCCCTGAAGAGACAAATGTTTGCAGCTAAGATCACCACTGGCAATAAAAAACAACATTGTTTGAAAAAAGTTATATTTTGCCTTTTAGATGTTAGACAACTCTAAAAATCATAAGGATGATTTGAGCTTAAAAAAAGACAACAGTTACAATCAAAGGATATAATGTAATTTCACTGATAGCATTTTCATCTCTGGAGATGCATATAAGAGATGAGCAATAAAACAGCAGAAGATGTTATCTGTGTCAGAAAACAAGCAGTGATTTAGAAATTTCAGTAATGAGTTCACAGTAAATCATGATGCATCCTCTGTGGGGGCATTTATAATTACTTTAAGGGAATCATACTTTCCCTGCCAGCTCTGATATACCAGCAAGGCGTTATTCCTTCGCGTAACATCACTGCCTTTCATTTATGGAGAAAACAATGTTTCTCCACCCTCTTTTTTAAAAGGGGTGTAGATTAAAATGCATTTGTTGATTAATTATAAAATGCTCTTTATTTGCATTTCAATTAACACTCTCTATCAGAAAGATTTATTCAAAAACAGAAACCTGTCAGTCTTAGGTGTGCTATTTTTAAACTTCTGTAAAAAATAGATGTCCTGACAGATGTAACTTCTATTATCTAAATGCAAATGAGTAACAAACACGACTTTTTGAAACATCAGAACCACGACTGTATTACTCTCCTTTCAAAAGATAACTTGTAGTCATGTGTGTCTGGTGTGCTGCATTTTTTCAGAAAAAAGGTTACTGGGGGAAAAAACAAATATTTCAATATATTTTCATGAAAGGCTGCAATGAAAGTAACAGTTTGTACTCACATTTTTTCCTTCAGTTTCTGTTCTTTTGAACCTTTGATCATTTAAATTCAGGAATGTTTTTGCATAATTCCCTGACATACATCACCCTGAGAAGCCCACTGCCCACAACAGCACATAATGGAATGGAAGCTATAAAGTAATTCCATCTATTTCCAATGAGTATTTGTTGTTTAACATTCAACACAAAGGGCTTTTCTTATCAGAATGTCCCCCCAAAAAACACAAATTCACACACATGTGCACACTAGCCACTACCTTTCTTGTATCCAACAGCTGCTCCTCTAAGAAACTGTAGGGGAAAAAGCTGTGCTTCCATAACACACACACACACACACACACACACACACACACACACACATGGACACAGGACAACAAAACTAATGGCAAGAATTAGCAAGATGAATGTAGGATGAATGTGTGAATATGCACTATTTGCTGCATGGCTAATTCCCAGTCCCACCCCCACCGCAGTCTGCTTGCCTTTTCGGGGTCATGGAGAATCTGCTGCCACTGCTGCTGACACAAATTCTAGGGGAAATGCTAATGACTGGAGCCCCTCCCATCTCACCTCAGGCCTGCGCCTCCTCACTGCAAAAATTTACAGCTGAAAATCTGATTCTCATTTCTTGTTCCTCAAGTCCTCGTTAACTGCCTATTTGGAGGCCAAATGTAAATTTAGATACTTCAAAGTTTATTGCTCACAAGGATTAAACAATGCAGCTACTTTCAAACAACAGGCTTTTTTTCTGCTATAGAGTGACACACTCTTCGTGTGTTTTGAGTGAGTCTCTCGAAACGAAATGGCCCTCGATTTGTGTGAGTGAAGAGAGCACTAGTGAGTAAAAATATCAGGGTATGGCTTCATCCTGATCCATCCTGACCACAGATTACATTGACGTTTTGTCTACACCTCAGGGGCATTTATGTGTCAAGTGAGCAATTTCTTGGGGCATTCGGGAGCCTCAAGTGCGACTCAAGTTTCCTTAGTGAAGGAAATCAGGAATAACAGCAACTGAAGCCACACTGGAGAGGGCTGGAGTGAAGCCAGAACTGCCAGTGATGTTGGCATCACTTTGCAAGAAACACGTACACTGTCTGTAAAATGTGGCATGCCATTGGATGGCACATTGCAGCTTAAAATGTCAAATCACCTAGAAAAAAAATAATCTTGGTATACAACCTATAAAATAAGAACCATCTTTGAGATGTAGTTAAGTTGTAGAAATAAAAGTAGCAGTAAAATAACAAAAGAAATACAAATAAACAAATTCACCATTTTCGGATTAATACTCAGTAAAGCTTTTTTACATGTACATTTTACATACAATTCCATCCATGCACCTTCTACCTGCTTATCTTCGTCAAGGTCGAAGGGGCATGTTTGGATGTAATTTTTTAATTTAGACTTTCCATTCAGCATTAAAAATTAAAAAATATTGAAAGAGGATTCAATATTGGACTACTCTTTCATAATATTATGGCTTGGTGAAAATAAAATACAAAACAGGTAGTTAAATATGAATGACATTGCATACCTTTTTAATTTGAAATGATCGAACAGAAATACAGTCAGGTTTAGAGCATGCTTACTGTTACCTAACTAAATGGCAAAGATCCTGAGATAAACCTAACACTTTATAAATATTGTACATTATGCAACCAGCAGGTGGAAAAAATGCGCTTTGAAATCCCTGCTTGCCATATTTCAGTACTTAGCTCCACAGCTAAATGAAAAAGACAGATTCCTAGTATGCTAAAAATTGAGCATTTTAAAGACATAAGCAAGCTTATCACTGCTTCTTAAAATCGACTCGATGTAAAAGAATGACATGTCTGCAATGAATATGTCCAAGAGCTTCCATAAATACCAGCTCTCCAAATCCGCATCCTGGCACCGTTTCCAGAGAGAAGGACCAACTGTATAGGGATGAGCAGTTGCTGTGTGAGCTCCAAAAACTGCTGGCCAATGTTCCTCTTTCTGCCCATATTTCCACATTAGCCACAATGCCTGGGTAATTATTTTATCTAGGACCGGGCAGGTTGCCCAACTCAGCATGCAACCACCTGAGGAGACCTTGAAATAGAGATTGAATACAGTTGAAATGAGCATGACTGCTTATTAGACTTACTGAATTGCTCTTTTAAAAATATTTACCGTGCACCCAGACTTCACGGTTTACCTTCCAATCTGAATGTGTTTCAAAGGAAAGCTGCAGCTATGGTCATCCTGTCAGAGCGGTGAATGAGTAGTCGTCAGTGATAGGCTGCATCAGATGAGTGATCAGGCTAATTTGTGTCACAGTTCTTCTGACAGACCAGCTGGTGTGAGAATCTTAGCGACTGCTCTGTTGACAGGGTGGACTGTGTTTGCCCAAAACAGCAGTGCTGAAATAAATGCTTGTGCTTCTCCCCCTTGGCGTGCTTACAGTAGGCAAACTGGGCCCTTAGCTGGCCATTATATCTGATGCAAACATCATCTACCCTCTGGCAAAACCAAAAGCAGGACACACTAGTAATGGCAAGGCAATGTGCTATAATAGAAGTTGTGGTTCTATTCAAACGAAAAGTAATCCAAAATTCGACTGCAGAAATATTAGCCTTAAATTGAACAATACAGAAGGGGGTCAATATCAAGTCTAAATATTTTACATTTATAGTTCTACTCATTATTATATGTTGGATATGTAGAACAGTTTAATTTAGCGTACCCTTCTCTTATTGGCATCCTCTATTGCGAAAACCATCATTCTAAATCGGCCAGTTATTATTGCGGAGAAATATTGGCAACATGACATTTGAGAAATGACAGCTGGTCCGGATAGTCTTTTGTTTATGCTGATTTTTTTTTAAATTTCTCAGTAGACATCCTCAATGCAGGATCCTTTTCTTTCTTGTTGAAAATCCTTATTAGGTCCTATTTGCAAAGCCCGGTAATGTAACTATAAAAATGACATAAGATAGAAAACTTAAAACATTTGGAGCAAATATAGAATCTCGGAATTCTGAAGGGAGCCTGGAACAGGATAATAGTCATAATAAGCAGCCTTTTAATGTGGTGTATCGTCCTTGAAGACCAAACTTTCAAGGTTGTTGATTACCAAGCAGAACTGGAACAAAACAGAAGAAACGACAGCAGGGTAATATCTTTCCAAGGCTCCCACTCAGATTTTGGGCCTGGTTTCCGTAATATGTCAAATTGTTCCTTTGGGGGTTCAGGTTTTCATCAAGAAAACATCTCATCCACAAAATAATTCCGAACAGCACAATTTTATCCCCCGAAAACCAATAAAATGACACAAAATATTCATGCACATACTTTTAAACTTGCTATGCAACACTGTTTACTGCTCTTTTACAACCAGAGCCCTTATTTTAAAACACTAGCTCTTAAATAAAGCCCTATCGCTTCTGTGGTTGAACTGAAATTAGTGATGGCTATAGACCGACAGAGGCTTTTCACGAATGTTGTTGGGGTTTTAAGGTGAAAGGAGAAAAAAATGTACTTTTGTTCATGAGAGGATTTACACAATTACTAGCACAAAGCTCTGGTGGAAAACTTTCAGAATTATAAATAAAAACTTAATTGTGCAGCCACAACAAGTAAATTAAGGCCTATAAACAGCACTGATGAACATAACCTACTGGAGTCCATAGTTTTTTATAATTATTATAATTTTTAAGATTAAGACTACTCGTTCTGCTTTGACAGATTTGCAACTAATTACCCATGAACACAGCAAAGACGCTAAATAAAGACCTCAGTGCGTTTGACAGTATAGACAGCAGAAAGCTTCCACCACGGCAAAGGTTGAACATCTGGACATAAATTGGCAAAAGATAAAACTACATTGTCAATCAAGAGCACAAAGAGAAAGCTCAAGCTGAAAAATACATCCGAAATATATTAACAGAGTGTTTAAAGCATGTGAGCCTGTTAGGTGGACCTAATGAAAAATATTTTCATCTGTAAAATCCATATACTTTAAGTAACATGCTAATGCTGTTAGTTTAATATGTACTTAACAGCTTGTGATTCAAAAGCCAAGCTAATATAGATATTAAAAAGTATAGAATATAATAACCAGCTGATCCTACTTCCGGGAGAAATTGCAGTGCCCCGTGTGGTGAGTTAAATTATTATTATTTGGGGTTTATATGGTTTAATTCATTATCACCAGGTTAAATTAATAGATCGTACACATTAACATACCATTTCATCAGTAATTTGGTCCCGAATGTGTAAACAGATCTTCAGAAAGATGAGAATGAACATCAGCAAAGTATTATTTTATCTGTTAGCTATCTACCACATAATCCCAATGCAGTGAATCGTCTTTCAAGCTTGAGACTCTATTGCTAGTATCATAACCCATCAGATAACCAAAATGATGTAAATATCATTGTTGTATAGGCCTTTGTGGGTAATGCTACACTTTAGAATGTTGTAAGTTTGTTTTCACAAAAGGTGCCAAATAGACACATACTGTTACTATATAAAAATATATTTTTCTCCACCTTCATTATGTACAGTAACAGTCCATCTTTAAGGTGAGTTATAATATATACAGCCAAAAATCTATGACATTTGACCCTGAATATTAAAAGATGTTGTTTACCTCCTATAAAAACAAAGTTGGCTTTTCAAGAATTAGACTCATCGTTATCCCTTCATGGGGTACCATAAAATATATTGATTCCAAAACATTGTATTTCAGTTAATTTGCTGTTCAAAGCCCACTGTGAATGAGGCAGTGTTCAACGTTAATGTTATATTGTCGTTTGGACAATGAAGTCATCGTGCCGTCTGAGAAAAACAGATAAATGGAACATTTGCCATGAATTCTAACTAAGGGGTTAGTGAAAATACAGCTCAATTACAAAAGATAATTAAGAAATCAATATGAGCTGTATGTCTGTGTAGGTAGCTGGGATATTCTTTTCGCTGTTCTTTGAAAAATGGGCAAATTAACAAAGATATTTTTCATGTTGGAATTATGAACTGTCTACCTAACCTCCTTCCATACCAAGGTCAAGGTGATTATGAGACTTCTAGGGCTGGGGGTTTGACTACTAAATTCACTGGTCGTGTGTGTGGAGATTCCATGTTCTCTCCGTGTTGTGTTCTACCCTGGGCGTTCCCCTGGCTAATGCCCTAAACTTCCTGGAGTGGGCTGCAGGTCTGCCTATGACCAATAGACACCAATAGACTGCTGAAAAATGGCAGGATGGATGGATGGATGGATGGATGGTAGATATTAGCTAAGTCTGATCACTAATCTGGGAAGATAAATGCATTAATACACAAGCATCGTTATATAGCACATAAATCCAATCCATATTTATTCACCATGCATTTATACATTTAAGCTTCACCTTCCAACTTCATCCTTCTCATCTTTAATTTAATTTCATGTCACAGTGTTTCAGCGTTTTGAATCTGATTTTTCCTCCACTGCTGACTGAAGCAAAGGCATTTCCTTGAAGTACGGCCTGTTGTTGACTTTCTTCAGAAAAGAGAAGTGTGTTTCAAGCTCAGATTAAAGAACAAAACCTTTCTCTTTTAAGGTTCTTATTTTTAACAAAAAAATAAACAAAACTTTATATCACCTTTTCTGTCACTGCCCTAGATTTGTTTATCTTGTTGGTAATGTGTTTTGTCCTGAGTAATCCTGATAATACTAAAGAAAGAATTTTAATATAACAATACTTTGAGTATTTAATTACATTATGGCATCAGTGATATTTATTGAATGTTTTTAGTGTTTGTTTGACTGGTACTGGTCATGACTTTCTGGGTTCAGCTAAATGCATGTACTCCTTTCATAAGTTTACATACAGTATGAGAAGGTCGTCTTCAAGCCAGGCCTCATGCCCCAATGAATCTTCAGAAATGAAAAGCTTTTTCTTTGCGTGGACTAGGATGAACTTTCCAGCATAGCTCTTAACTTAGACATCAACAATGAATTATTAAGTTCTGTAGATGGGTAATACTATAAGCTTTCTGAAATAAATGTTTGATTATACTACAAAGCAATAATATTGCCAGATAAACACAGATTAAATAAGATAATATAGAACCTTCCACATTCATATAAAAAGGGATCAAGACATGAAATATCCATTCTTTCACAAGTCCAGTAAGAACCACTCACTTTGCTCTCACCCACATTGCGTTGTAAAGGGTGTTAAGAGAACATACTGACAAAGCAGAAATAAGTGAAAATGCACAGCCTTTTTTCCAAGAATGAAAGGTTAGGGCACTAGTGAAGGACAAATCTATTCAGACGGAGTTGAAACCTTCAGTACTCACCGAAGTTGTTAGGGAAAATTACTGAAAAAGACTATGTAAATCCAACCGACTATTATGAGAAACATATTCAATATTTTTCATCTGTATTGTCCTTCAGTTTAAAACCCTAAGAAAATGGTGAAAGACTATTTGTTTTTAGTTTGTGCTTAAAA
Source organism: Hippopotamyrus pictus (assembly GCA_026781145.1). Lineage (NCBI taxonomy): Eukaryota > Metazoa > Chordata > Actinopteri > Osteoglossiformes > Mormyridae > Hippopotamyrus > Hippopotamyrus pictus. The sequence continues at coordinate 22,153,614 of JAODLC010000100.1, read as the reverse complement.
TTCCTGTATACCGATTTGCATTCTACATAGACAAGAAAGTAATAAAATGTTTTAAAATCCTTTTTGTAGCTTTTGCCAGTAAATCTAGCGTGGCAAAGCTGCCCTGACGTAAATATCATGCAATAGAAGAAAAATAGTCAGTGTTACTGAAAGTAAATTTGCCAGTGTCAGCTAGGGAGACTAAGACCTGATTTTGCAAACTATCATGAAGCATTTCTTTGCCGGAAATAAGACATATCTTCAGGCACTGATGGATGGGACTGTCGTGTTTCAGTCCCATGCTGTACATTCAACCTTGAAAAGGCTTAATTTAGGCAGCCAATGAAGGGAATGAAAAATTTTATTCTTAAGCAACATTGCCATCAGCGCACGTACATGTAAACAAACCTTGGATGTCATCCTACTGAACTGTAGCGCCTCAGGAAAAGGAAACAGGTTGATCTGAACAGACTCATGTGCATGATACTGGGGAGCTGGATCCTTTTACTGATAAATCCTGTTCCATACAGAGACAAAGGACCTGTTTTTCATTCTAACCACTATAGTAGTTGAGGAGGCAGGATTACAACCATACTAATGGACAACAGCTCAATTTCATACCAGGCACAAAAAAAAAGAAAGAAAAAAATAGCCCTAGTCTTCATGTGGATTGCAATCTCCTTAATATATTTGCTAAGACAAAAGAACATCAGGAAGTAATCACATAGAGTAGACGATGTATTAAATGCTCTGGGAAGTTTTTACTACTGTTCACAGTTGAGAAAGTTTTTTAAAATTATTTTTCTAATATAAATCTACATTTATGACATTCTACACTAATTGTTTTTTTTCCCCAGACTCTTAACTTCCATAGACTTCTCTGTCAGGAGGGTTATGAAATCCGAGGTGAAGTATTTGATTAGATTTCTCACCCATGTCCACAGGCTGCCAAATCGCACAGCTCACATCGGTTGTATAAGAGTCTGTCTCCATACAAAACCAACAAGCTTATTTTTTAAAAGAGGGTATAAAATATTAATAAGATGTATTTTATTTTGCTGTTTGTGCAAGGTGCACAGGAATTCTTTGGTCTTCGAATACCCGATGGTGAACTCCATGAAAGAAATTGTTTTTTGGGGTCAGAGCACAGGGTGAGCTGGGGCAGTTCAGATTCAGAGCCTTTCTCAAGGGTCTGGTGGTGACATGATTAATCTGCTGGCCATGGGACTTAAACCCACAAGCTTCTGTACATGGGCACATGTCCCTGACTAGATGAGCTGCACGCTGCCCCTCAATATGACATTATGCAAATCAGGCTTCAGGTGGTCATTACTCCACTTTCACTAAATATGTCAGCTTCATAACAAATTAATAATTAGTGAAAAATGTAATTTCAGTTATATGGTAATTGAATAATGGCTTTTGGCATCATTGAGACTGTGCCAGATTTCTGAGTTCAATAAATGTTAATAAATTCTACATCTATACAAATCTAATCCTGTTTTAATTCCCATCTTTGTCTTTGAGTATTCATCACATTTTAACATCCTGCTTCCAATCCAATCATATCATGATACCCTTTATGCATGTCTGTGGCTTTATTTTTGGTGCACTCTTTTAGACAAACACATTACAAGTACATTTGCAAGCCTTTCATGTTGGCGTGGGGAGGTCAGTCATTTGAATGGTGTACTTTCATGCATGTTATCAACATTAGTTTACTGCAAACTCATATATCGAGTGACGGTTTGTTCCCCACAAAAACTATTGGGGGTACAGGTGAATAATTATACAGCTACAAATATCTGTAACACTGGTAACAAGGCCATGTTTTTGGTAATTTATAAACACATTCATAACAAATAATAATGCATTCATAAAGCATTATAAACACCGAATGTCATACTAGCGACAAGCAGTCTTCATTAAGGATATACCTAAACTGCTGCAGAGTCAACATAGGTTTCCCCCTTCAGTCCAAAGAGATGCAGTTGGACTAATCAGCCTCCCAAAATGCCTCGTAGTGCATGTACTGCATGTGTTCTATCATTGACTGGCATCCCGTACAAGTCGTACCGTAGCTTACTTGCATCAATGACAAAATCATCCATCCATCCATCCATTTTCCAAGCCGCTTATCCTACTGGGTCGCGGGGATGACAAAATCATTTGTCCGAAAACTTTGGATCACCACAGATTTGGTTTAATCCATAATATCTTTTATGTGTTACGATATCAGGATGGCCAGCAATGCTGGAACGTTTTATAATTGCTATTAGGTGTCACAAAAAGGCCTCCACTGAGGCTGTTGAGTTCGTTATTGACAAGAAAGCCAACGGTCTTCTGTACATAATAGTACATCACCCTAATTGGGAGTTTCTACTCATGTACACAGTAGTCAGGATGAACAAGAGTAGCACCATATACCAATTGCCGAAAAGGCCTTTGCCCCATGCATGCATTAATAACATAGTTCTGGCCATAGGCACAAGCTCTGGAGTTCATATATCACTGTTGTGTATTAAATTGGGACTGTGGCTCCCCTACAGGGAGTTTTCACTACACCTTCAGGTAGTGGAAAGAATTTTATTGACTCCTGGTAAGATCAGAGTTGATATATGTGTCTCGTAAAGCGGATTGTCCCCTGTAGCGCTCCACACTAGATTCTCTAGATGCTGCAACACCATTTGGGATCAATGTCTCTCCCGCTACATTTAGCTACAGGCGAGTGGCATGCATTTGGGGAGTGGTACTCCAAATCTGGAAACAGCTGTGTCACTTTGGGATCTGCTCTCAGCTTTAAAGTAGATCAGAACAAAAAAATCCTACTCTGCTTCACCATCCAGTGTTCATATGCAGGAACTTGTCATGAGTGATTGCAGTGTTACTCACACAATTACAGCAGATTGCTGGGTTTTCCCAATGCGTTCTCATGATAATGCTTTTCCCGTGTGCTGCCAATGTGTAAAGTATCGTTAATAGTTAGTTAGCCGCTCCTGTATTTTTGTGATCACTTTGCTTGCTTTACAGCTGTCATAATAGGAAAAGCAGCATTACAAAATGAAACTATCTAGCATTAGCCTTGTCCTTAGCGCTGCACTGTTACCATACTATACACACAGTTCTGCTAGACTGACGGGAAGCAGTTTTGACTGACGTAAAGGCCAAGATCAGTTTGAATTTTATTCTGTCTGGTATGAATGCAGTGAGGCCTAAAAGGTTACTTTATAAATACAAGTGAAACGTAATAGTAATTTAAGAAATGTGGTTCAATTAGTTACTTTGCAATACTGACCAGCAGGTAATCCATAAGCTAAATGAGCAATGAAAAAAGAAAGGAAGAAAAAAACTTGAGTTCCTTTCTGCTTCAATGAAATAAGTGTAGATAGTATGTCTCATTACACTCCAGCAGAGCTCACGATCTCCTCACAAGCTCTACTGTAGACCACATGCGTAACACAGGTGACATTTCTTTTTAACACTACTAGATAATCACTTTCAAATGTAAAAGTCAATTATGGCTAGTCCAATTATGAAATGATTGCATTTCTAATTGCACGGCGACAGTAACCGTATTCACTTTTATATTGCTATATACACACACAAAAGCAATGTTCTTGGATAGAGTGGTCAGTGGTCAGGTGACAAACCTCATTCATTTGCCAGGATAGCATTGTTACAATAGTTATTTCTATATGCATAAGCTGAGGATTGTGCATACAGTAAAAGATGAAAAATATATTTAAAAATATACACATTATAGTTTGAATTGATGAGTTAGTATTTAAAAACAAATGCATTTGAAATAAACTTTGACATGTGTAGGGAGACCATACAGAATTGTGCACATGACCTTCTGACATTTCTTTAGTAATCCATACAAATTAGTACATTATCTAACTCTCTTCATGCCTGTCTTGTAATGTGAGGTTGGTAATATTTCAACAATGAACTATTCATTCCAAAACAAATAAATATCAGTACATGATTTAGGTTGTTAATGTATTATTCCAAATAATTAATAATGATATATTATGTGTGATAGCAGCTTATTCGTTACAGTGATGGTGACAGAAATTGTGTTTTGACAGTGGGATTTTATTGATCTATTCTCTAAGCACTGGCTATTATGAGTGGTAATGAGGTTTTGTTATTTGGGGAAAATGTTTCATTTCCAAAATGTTTGAGGGGCCTTGGTGATTTGCTCTGGCTTTCTCAGCATCTCACCACCAACCATATTTCTTAACTACTGCCGTCCTGCTTTCATCAGCCTCAGATTCATCTCAATTTGCACAACAGAATAATCCATAGCCACCAACCTGGGCTACAGGCAGAGTACCACGGTGTACCTCATTGTTTCTGACAGAGTAATTCCCACAGTCCTGTCTTACACAAAATTCACATCCATTACTATCACTAGGCTTCAAAGAGTTCCCAATTTTTCACTTACGTATGTTTCTGTTAACAGACAAAATGGGGTTTTGCAGTACTGTCCATTATTGTGGGGTCATCTGCTATATATCTGTTATTATTCTTACCCATGCATCCATACATCATCCAACTGCTTATCTAGTGTATGGTAGCACATTTTGTTTGTATTTCCCTAATAAGCATGTAAGAGATGTGGGAAAAATGAAATACACGTAGAACTGAGTTATGTTAGCATGCACTTGTTAGTTATAATTTCTCATTTTCCTGTGAAAGGTAGTAGAATTAAACAATTTTCCTGAAACTTATCTGTGATAGTATTCATTTTCCAAAAATGTTTTTGTGCAAAATAATTAGTATTCATTTATTGCCGAATGTAAACATTATTCGGTACTCGTAGATCGGTACTTGTACATCAGTACTGAATACGGGAGTAACGTGTCACGACACAGTATATCAAGCTGCGTTGTGTATGGGGTTGTGCAGCCACAGGCCAGTTAGACTGGCCATGCTGACCCCTGTCTAGCATCAAAAGCATCTACAATGGGCAAGCAAGAGTCAGAACTGGACCTTGGAGTATTAGAAGAAGGTCGCATTGTCTGATGAATCCCATTTTCTGATGCATCATGCGGACATCCATGGCTACGTAGCTCCATATGTAAGAGGCTCCATGCACAGCATCGTGACACATTACTCCTGTTTCCATGATCAAAACGATCTGCCATTTGTGCCACAGTAGCCCTTCTGTTGGCGTGTACCAGATGGGATAGCCTTCATCCCACATCGAGGAGTCTTGGCTGCCCAACAGCCTGTTGGCTGTTCATGGCTTTTCCCTCCTCAGACCGCTCTCAGTAGGTCCTCACCACGGCTGACCATGAGCTCCCCACAAGTATTCGGAGATGCTCTGACCCAGCTGTCTGGCCATAATGAATTACCCCGTGTCAAAGTCACTCAGATCTTTATCCCAGCCCATTTCTTCACATTCAACATGTCGACTTCAAGTACCTGTATATCCTCTATTTTTCCTTACACATAATACTCAATTGTAGAGTGAATTAGGAGAAAAAACTCTCAATTAATCGGTCAGTCAGACTTTATTTATGTAGCACTTTTCCTACAAACACAGTGAAACACAAAGTGCTTTACATAATAACATTAAACTTTGTCCATTGTGTGTGTGTGTGGATTAGGTTCATATTTCACTGTGGGGACCAAAATTAGCATCACCACAAACATGTGAGCAATGCATCACGCTACAATGTCGCTAGTATTTTTCCATCTTTGTTTTAATCTTATGGGACCACTGTCGTCTATGCAATCCGTCACTGACCAAAACATCTTTATGTGATGTGTGACAGTAGTATTATAGTATAGTATAACTAGAGGAAACCAAAATAATGTAGCCCAGATTATAAATTGTTATAATTTTACCTTTCTCACTTAAGCCGAGTCAGTGACCCTGGAGAAAGGAGAATGAATGATAGAAACCCTTAAAAGGGCCAGAACAGAAAACAGGATGGGATATCGGTACTGTAGGTTAACACCACTAACAGGAAAGTGAGTCATTTCCAAAGAAGCTTGGAAGGCAAAAGTGTGAATCCCATAATTTACTGAGGGCACACCAAAGCACGAGGATTTGCCTGATACCTCTGGCAGAGCACAGAGATAAAACCTATAATTATTTAAACTGATTAAGTGCTTTACTCAAGCAGGAATAATTCCAGATTCACCTCCAAGACAGAATCCAAGATTCTCTAATGCATTAACTGCTTTCAGAAAGTGTAATTTGTAAGTAGTAATTCATATAATTAAACTTAAAAAATTTTTTCAAGACTTTTTACATTAATATCATTTATAGGATATATTATCAATTATTTAAGTTTTATTAGTAAAATATAGTAATTAGAACAGACATACAGTACTGTTCAAAAGTCTTAGGCAGTCCAAAGAAATGTTTAAAGCTGTTTATCTGGGTAGCAAGAGTACTTTGGCTTAGAACAAAAAACACAATTTAACATTAGAACATATGCAAATTAAGAGTAACACAATAAAAACTAGTAATAATTTCTTCTGTTTTCTAAAAAGTTACTGATATCTGGTTGGATGGCTAGACGGTCGCTGCAAATACTGGGGTGATTTTAGCAGAGGTTCTGAAATGGCTAAGCTGACACACTTTGACAGGAATAATATTGTAGTTTTACACCAAACAAGGATGATTTAAACATCATTTTCTTTGCCTGCCTAAGGCTTTTGCACAGTACTGTATGCTAAAATAACTTAATTGTTCCATCCATCCATCCTTCCATCCATCTATCTAACGTCAAATCCTCCCTCCACTCTCTAACTTATCCATATTGTATGACTGCATGGTCACATGACGGGCTGATACCCCAGCTTTGTGTCCTGTTCTGCAGGCTTTCCCATAACCCTGCACAGGGTTGAGTAGTTCAAAGCTTGTTGGATGGATGGACAGATTTCCACTTACAAAGTTCACACTTACAAAGTCGAAGCCAAAACTAACAACACTTTACTAGACCCCATCCCCCCTGTGCACATGCAAAAGGTTAAGGCTGCAATGAATTACCATAATATTACCTTGCTCACATCAGTTGCTATTGGAGCACAATTGTATTCTTAAAGTTTATTTCAATATGAGAGCACTGCACAATCATATTCCAAGCCATAATTTCATTTAGCTAATATCTATTAAGAAGCGAAAAATAAAATAAAAAAAATCAAAATGTGCTTTTCAAATGTCAGTGTAATTAACAGCATTCACTGTTGCTCTATTGAGAAGATTTCACATTTTAGACATATTAATGAAAATAAATCTGACAGCGATTCTAAGCTTATACACAAGATATTATGGTAGAGACAAACAATCAGAATTTCTAGCATAATTAGAACTTAGCTGTTTAGTACAACCTTGTTGTCCTTGCCTAATGTCTGTTGCAAATGACTGTAGCATGCTCTAAAGCACAGGTGTGTTCGGGTAAGAAAATGTGATCCAGACAAGCAAAACACGCTTTGATGTCTTATTACCAGTCAGGTGTAGACAAAGGTGACATATGGAGAATGACAGGGCCCAGGGAAGATCTCAAACTGACATTCAGAAACCATTACTAGTCCTGACAGTAGATTTGGAAGCAACTGATGAATTGTGTGAAATTTAATGAATAAACTATGCTGTGGATGTAAAAAGCAAAATAGAGTACAGATCATTAATATAGTTATAGATTGGGTTAAGTAAATAACTATATATATATATATATATATATATATATATATATATATATATACACACACACA
>JAODLC010000100.1:22107354-22145882 GCA_026781145.1 Hippopotamyrus pictus | reverse complement strand
TAGAACTTGTGGCCATAGGTGGAAATTAGCGGGAGAACATCTTAAACTGAATTTGAGGAAGCACTTCTTTACACAGCGTGTAGTTACAGTATGGAATAGTCTTCCTGCTAGTGTAGCGGAAGCTAAAATCCTGGGTTCCTTTAAATCAGAGCTAGATAAGACTTTAACAACTCTGAGCTATTAGTTAAGTTCTCCCCAAACGATCTTGATGGGCCGAATGGCCTCCTCTCGTTTGTAAATTTCTTATGTTCTTATGTGACTGTGATTCTTTATACTCAGTTGGTGGTTTGAAACAAAATCTTGGTCTAGATTTTTACTTTCTGAACCTGAACTTTCCACTTCTGCTGTAATCAACTGACAGCCACAATTAGCATAGGCCTAATGTTTTCCACGGTGGACATCAACTTGTCAATTTAGGTTCCATCTGTGTCAACAAATCTATTCATTATAACTGAACAACACACAATGAACACGTGTACAGTACTAGTGTAGGGACCATCCTGAGTGAACCTGTGAACCTCCACTACACTGTTTCTCACCCCCCCCATCCCCCCACTGACAAACCCAACAGAATAAAATTCAGCAAAATATTCTGGTTGTAATGTGTTTGGTTTGATTTCTTGGGACTAAAAACTCAGCCTATTTCTCATATAAAAGAGAGATCCAGTGGACATTGGCAGCTAAAAGCAGCTGAACAATAATTCATCAGCCCAGTGGATGCATTTGATTTAATTTTATATCTTCTGAGAGGTTGTTGTATATAATTGTTCAGTTTTATTTAAAAAGAAAATTTTCAGGAATAATGTTTATCATAAAGTGCATATTTGTAAATAAGACGTCAACCAAATAACTGCAAAGCTTGGGTCATACTGTTAATGTCGGCCCCCAGATTCATTGACAGTTTTTAGTACAACCCTTTCAGTCACTGAGTTTGACCAAAAAAAAATAACCAATGTACATTTTTCTACTGGCAGCTGTACTACGCTGGTTTGATGAGTTTTTATTTTGGTTAAAATAAACACCTTTTAATTAGTTAATACCTATCCAAAGTCTTAATGTATTTTTAGAGCTGATAATTTGGAAAGAACTGAGATACGTCCGCTAACAACTGCACTTAGTCCCAGAGGACAGGCAGCTTCCTGTCTAAGAAAATGCAGATGGAAGCTTATGAGGGAAAAAATTGGAATACTGGTATACTGGTGTACTGGTATACTGCCTGTACTCCATAATGCATTGTTGTACAGTTCAGTATAACTGATTTCTGTTTCCTCTTAGAAGGCTACTCGTTTGCCAAATAAAGGTCCCATTCCCTGTATTTTGGCCTTTTTTCCTTGAAACAGCAGTGTTTCCATTTATGTGCTCAACAGCATAGATAATCCTTTCTGCCACTTAATCCGCACAGGGAGCCTTGTTCTGGAAACACCCTAAAGGGGATGCCAGGCAATCATAGGGTGAGGACACACACAGTACGGGCAACTTCAGTTGTTCATTTGTTTTTTGATTGTAGGAGAAAACCCCATGAAACATGTGGAGAACTTGCAAAATGAATACACACAGAGCCAGCAGATTCAGAGACATGAGGTGGCAGTGTGCTCTCCAGGGAGCCACTGTACCAACAGAGTTAATACAAAAAAGTCTATTTTAGCAAAAAGGGCTTGTGGTTTTTGCTAGCAAGAAAAACATTTGAGGCACTATCAATCTGAGGCAGCTGGGTACACTAACGGTCCATTGCTTTGAAACGTATATGAGGGACAAGATCTCACTATCAGTTTTCAAAACAAAGATAAAAGAATGCAATGCAAGCCATGAAAACGGTTCACTTTGCCTTGGGACATTATCAACATGTCAGAAAGAAATAAAAGCTGGATCAGATCTTCTGTATTCCTATATTCTTTTTGTTCTTGTGGTCTTCGAGAAGGTAACCTGTACTTTGCAAACTCTAAGAAGCATCACCAACTTTCTTCAGCACTAAGGCGGATAGAATAAGAGACAGCTTTTAATCTAGACCTGACCGATGACCTTCCTCTTCTTTTAAATTCCTGGGAGAACGTCACTGTACTACCAGACTCAACTATTTGATTGTGAGTCAGTGCTATTAAGCATGGTTGAATCCATCAAGAACATTTTGAATGTCCACTTACTACACTGAGCGTTTTCCTTTGCTGTTTATACAACATGGTGGCACAGCATTGACCGCAGCCAGTCACAGGGAAAAATCACAAGACATACCTATTAACATGGTTAAGCAAGGGAGGAAGACCATGCAAACACAGGTGACCACTCAAAAATGTGAAGCCGCTTCACTCTTGCTGTGTGGCTCCTTGCAAACAAGGAGAATATGTACGTTTTCCTATTAAAAATGCTAGTTGCGGCATAAGCTTAAATAAACAGCAGCTTTCATGCAAGCTCATTAGCCGTTCCTTTTAAATAAAAATTTCAACAATGCGAACGATTTTTAATTTCAATGAGTTGCATTGTAAAATCAAAGAACGACTGGGAAAATTCTGAAAATAAATTAGTTCTATTAAAAGACAAAGAAAAAAACACCTTGGGATTTAATTTATTCATGGCCCACTGTTCTCAAAGGATGTGGACTGTGGAGAGGAGAAATGTACAAGGCTTAATTTAATTTTCTCAACCAAATAAATTATGAAAGGTGTGTCACACCAGAGGTTGATCGGGTGGTAGCTCTCTGCTTAACAAGCTCCACTGTTCCTGAATTATTTCCTTAGCTCTATTATATCTGCAAATTAACCAGGGATGAGTATGGTGAAGATGATTTTTTTATTAACCTTTTTTTATTGTGATTTTTATGACCATTTAAAATGTATATCCACACAAATACGATTCCCAGTTATAATATTTAACTAAGACTTAAAAATACACGAAGGTAATTGGAAAAATGGAGGGTAATTTTAATAGGGAAAAATGCACTTTTTCCCACAGATGCATAACAATAAGTTTCTGAATTAACCAATGGTTGAAAGGCTCAAAAACGCAACTTTTTTGTTAGAACATTTACGCTGACATGGTTCGATGAGCAAGGCATACACTTTTGGTTTTGCTTTCCAGTACGTTCAAAAACATAATTAGCAATAATTTATTATTTATATTTCTATTAACATTGTGATCTCTCTGACATTAAATTGCATAATAAACATTCCTGAAGCCATTCTTAGACCCTGTACTCCTGCACAAGTGCACATATTTCATTAGTACTTCATTAATTTTTTTCACAACTAAAATAGCTAAAAATAGAAATACGAATTTAAAAAGTTATATAAATGCATATGATTTCTGTAATATTTCCTATGAATGATAGCAAAGAAGAGTGAAAGCCAAAGAAGAGTACAGCAGTGGCCTTGGAATCAGCGGCTGTTTGAAAAATAAGCCTCACAGTCGCCAAACAAGACAGTGTTGTGGGGAAGGCTTCTGCTGAAAACTTTCATCCACTCGTCATGGTAACCAAGGTAACGATGACGGAGACTGATATCAGAGTATCCTTGGCATGAGGACAAAAATCTGATTGATGTAGCCAGGAAATTGACACAACTTAATAAAGTAAAGCAAACTCAGAACGGAGAAAGAAGCAAAAGAGAAACCTGATATGTTCATTTAAACGTCAAGCCAAACAAGTTCCTAATCAGGGTTCTTGATCAATATTTTTCTATGAATTGTGCCATTATTATACTCGGTGATGGGTTGGCGTCCCATCCTGGGTTGTTCCCAGCCTTGCGCCCTTCGTCTCTGGGATAGGCTCTGGACACCAAAGACCGGTTACAGAAAATAGATGGATGAATTATCAGACTCCCATTATTTGCCATTAAACCTGTCTGCACATTTCTGTATTTCTAAGAGGTATATATGCTGATGTATGCTGATGCATATAATGATTTGCACATATTTTAATTGATAGACGGAGTAACATGAGATAAAATGTTCCACAGCAGCGCTTCTCAGTACATACACTTGCCCAGAGTGTTAGATAAACAGGTCTCTTCAGGGGCTCACAGTGTCTGGCCGGAAGTAGATCATTTAACAACAACAACAAAAAGCAAATTGAGAGGTCGGCAGTGCAATAAACACAAATACACAAATGAGGCATAAAATGGCGGGGGTGGTTGAGTGACAAGCCTGCTCACCCCCAGTCCTCAGCCCCACCAAGCAGCTTTGGCATATCTGCCTTCCCTCCCCACTCCCATTCCTAAATTAATCTCTTGTCCTTTCCCCCGACCCCCGTTTCCATTTGGCTCCAATCTCCATCCACCCGTATGAGATTTTTCACTGGAGCTGGTTATGTCACCTCACTGCCATGGTGTTCAGCTACATACCTTGATCCAGAAATCCACCTTAACGACAAGCCAGGTGACATAAAAAACATTTCCAAATGGACAGAAACAAATCCACCTGACACAGGGGCTAGAAGGATATAACTGAACATTTTATCCGTAGTTTAATACTTCACCTCACCACAAAACCTTCTAAGAATCATATATATATATATATATCTCTTTCAACCAATTATCCAAGTCAGGGACATCGGGGTTTTGTACTATTCAGACATTGCAAATGCCCATTGACCAATCTGCTGTCTAATAACAATTAACTGCATTCAGGTTAGAGTTAAAGTGCTTGTCCACTGGGCTTTTTGCCACCCAGTGATATCCCACTTCTTACATACATGCCTTGACACGTCAATATCATGCCTGATAACTGTTTCCATTCAAAAACACAGAGAATACCACTTCAATAATCAATACAGTTACTTATCAAATTCTAAAAGTTGTAATTTAAAGTCTAAATCCATTTGTGTCATTGTGGGAAGCACACATTTCTTAGTTTGCCTGCAGCCATTTTTTTGAAAGCAGAATTGCCTGAAGTCTTCAGCTGTTGTTATCTTATTAGTGCCAATTAAAACACTGTATGTCGACTTATCTGCTGTCACTCTGTGCTGAGTTTTTTGCTTGCCATTAAATACACATTGATTTTTCCACTGTAAACAGAAAGCAGCAAATACAGGGCACTTTATAATACCGACTTTTCTCAGTAGCTATCCTTTAATTAGGTAAACAAACAAAGGTCTTTCCAATGCTTGTATAAACAGATACACAGATTTTGTTAGGCTAATTATTAAACTTATCTCTCGAACATACACATTTCTGCTAGCTCTTTTGCTTATTTATTTTTTCATACATACCAATTACACACTGTCAGGAAATGTTCTTTATTGCAGTGTTACTGCTATATTTATTTCACAGTTAATCTAATTAATCTATTAATGTATTTTACAGTTCACATACCCAATTAAAGTATGAAGTCACTTGATTATGTTGAACTGTTAATTTATCTATTAATATAATACTCTTTCTGTGGGTGCTCAAAGTCTACACACAGACACACACACACACACCTATCTAAATGGGGACCGTCCATTAATTTCTATGGGAAAAACCCTAATCCCAGTCATGACACCCTTAACCTCTACCCATCTGTAACCATAGCCATAAGTAACCAACCCAAATACAAGCCTTTTGGCATTTTTACTTTTTTGATTGCATTCACAGATTTTTATAAAACTGAGGTTATCCAAATGGGGACCTCAAAGGATGTCCCCAAAAGTAAGGAAATTTCAGGTTTTACTACTCTTTGAGGACAATGTGGTCCTCAAATGTGATCTATGCAAACCCACACACACACAAATATACTGTGTATGTGGGTGGCTGTCTTTTAAGTACAGTAAAAAATCGGCCCCGATGCTTTGTGCATAAACAATTGCATCATATTAGAGATTAGAGTGTTGATGGTTTATAATTATCACGTCATAACATTTGTGTAGAAAGCTGTTCTGATCTCCTTGTGAAATTTGAACGAAAACAATTTCCTGCAGGATGACACTGGGGTGTGGCATTAAATATAATGTAAAAAATGATTAATGTTGCTGCACTTTTAAATGAAATTTAATCTGTTTTCTTGATACCCATTAAATTCAGCTATTAAATCAGACATGGCCTGTATTTGGTAAAGGTTTTATATGTCTGCTTTCCTGTATTTGTTTAACACAGAAAATGCATCTGCTGATGCCTGGTTTACATACACTAAAGTGTAAATCTGATATCTTGGTTACATGATATCATTCTTGGTTTTTCCATATTTTCCCCTTATCCTTTATATAGCCTTTAATTTAATTTAATTTTTTGTTTGTTGATCGTTATCTTGCTATAAACCATAACAGAAAATCATATAAATTTACCTTTGAAGATGTGTCTGGCATGTATCACTCATATGTTATTACATTTTGTTATCTCTAATATACTATTATCCATTAAATATACTATACTGCAATTGACTAGTATCCATTAAACGCTTATTTGACCAGCATTTGATACATCCAGCCTGGAGCCTATCCCAGGATGGAGAGGCAACAGGGCTGGGGTCATCTGGTACATAACAGCATGTACTCACACAGAACCACACACTGTGAACAGTACAGGCACTGGCTCACCTAACTACGTGCTTTTGGATTGTGGGAGGAAACCAGGGTAAAAACGGGGGAGGGACACGCAAGCTCCACACGTACAGAGCGGTGGGTGGGAATGGAGCCCACAAACGCTGGAGGTGGGAGGGCACTGCGTGTCACTCCATGGCTTATTCAGAGCTACAACGTTTTGTGGGCTACAAACAACCAAACACCCTGTTTATGAACAATATCTGGTATCGCTTTACAATAAGTACACCTTCATAATGCTTTTATATTGCATCATAAAATGAAGTATTCATAAAACATTCATAAACATCATGTTTGTATGCCTTAATATCCTAATATCCTGGTAATATACGTTAATAACAAACATTATATAATATTAATAAACATTATAATTGTATAATCATGTCATGTTTGTTATTAATGTGTATTAAAGCTGTTAAGTGGTGTTAAGATGTTAAGTTGTACTTGCATGCAGCTTATGAATGCATTATAAATGCATTATGAAGGTGCACTGAATGTTCTATGAAAGCATAATGAATGCATTATGAAGGTGCTTTTAATGTAAAGCCTTACCCAATATCTATTCATAAAAGTCAATATTTCTTTTACTTCCACCTGGCTAACAAAGTACTACTTGCAAGATAAATGATATAAATCACTGCGTGTGGTTAGATGTCACAATCTGATGACCAGACACTATATTCTTTACCAAAAACTTATGACAGCATGGAAACTTTTTTCGTTATGGATTTTTTTGCATTTAAACATGCTGTCTAATCCATCTGGGTCCTTTCTTGCTTCGTGCTTACAACCCAAATACTACTGCACTCCCCTCTCCCCTTGTGGGTGGTGAACCCACAGCACAGCCCCCTGTAGCCATTTCAGGCAGAGCTCCGTCAGGTTACGTGGGTGACTTGGTTGCCAGAGGCTCACCAGCAAACCCTCTGGCCCTGGTGACCCAATCCTGGGTTTGGGAACCCTCGTTCCTCTTGGTATGTTTCATTGGGGGTCTTTGTTTCAGAGTCTGTCTGGCTTCTGCTGACAGACCTGTTCAGGGAGGACCTAGCAGAACCTCAGCCTGAAGACAACAGAGCTTTAAAGTTAAAACGAGCTGAAGTCTCAGGACAGAGAGGCCTGGTGTAACCTGCTCAGCATGATAGCAATGTGACCCTCACCAGGACAAGAGGTGCAAAGATGAAATGAGATGAAACCACAGAGAGAAGAGATGCAAATATAGATGGATAATGGATGCCTCAAGTGGCACAAGATGTTTTTCGTTCTTGATACATGGATTCAATTCTGAAGCAGTTTAACGGCAATAAATATCAGGCAGGCGTAATACATAGAAATGTTATGAAATAAATGTATCATTTTAATTATACAATACAACAGTTAGTCTATAAAACATGATTTTTTTTTTTACATTAAAATTTATAAATAACCCACCCAGTCTAAATACTTATTGATCTTCAATAATAACTGAAGCTTCTTCAGCTATCATCTGGAAGTGGTCATTCTCTTTAAAGCTTTTTTTCATTTCACTAACCAGAAACCATCAAAAGACGTCATTTGTCAAATAATAACAAATCACTAATACAAGAAAGTGGGATGCTATTTTCATTCATTCACACATTTTACAGCTAAAAGCTATTTTTGATCACTTTTACAATGACATTTATAATTACAGTAATTGTATATGATGCACAAACTAATATAAACCATGTGAAGCAATATGTTATAAAAATTGTGCATTATTCTGCCATATTTTTTTTTTTGCACCTGGTACATGGATCAAATTTTGGAAACAAAATTTCTTTGAAAACAAAATTATTGTTTTCCTTAGTCTAACCCTGTAAAACTGCAAATATGTGCAATATTAAACAATCTTAATATTTTAATTGTCCACACTAGTGTCATGAGAGTACAATCCAGTTCTAGTTCAGAGACTGGACTAATTGCATAAAAACTGATAACCAGCAATTACCTGACCACAGTCTATGAGGAAAAAATACTTTACTTTGCACCGTGTATTAAAGCAGAATTAAATTACAGATGAAGATACATATCAGATATACTGTCTTTTTCACTCCCTAAAACTCTGCTTAAAATTCACATTCAGAATCCAGTTTCCAGTGAAAAGCAGGATCTAATTAGCGAATTCAAAATGGATGGTAGCTATTTGTTCCTTGAGTGCAAATTTAATCTGAAAGGCAGTACACACATCCATTTAGAATGATGCATGTTATGCATTAAAAGCCAAACCACTTGGCTTATACTTGGAATCTGATCCGTTCTATTTATTTACATAAATAACCAAAGACAAGCACTCTTATGCACTTTGTTTTGTAGCTAAAACAGTCTTACAGTATTTCAATTTAAAGTTCAACAGCCAAATTGTTTAAACATTTAAGAAAGCTATGGAATCCATTTATATTACCAGGGAAATATTTTTGCTGATTTGCTTTCTAACCAAATAAACAGTTTGGGTATTTTTTAAATATAAAATATAGAATACTTGTAAAACTGGGGAGATAGCCATTCTGCATATTGTTGGGAAGAAAAAGATTCATTATAGATCATTACAGTGTCATCATTTCTGAGCCCCTCAGAGCCTGCCTTGAGAGCCCTTGGTTCGTTAACTGCCGATGATCAATTGTGGGATTGATACAAAGCACATCTACTAATGTGAGCAGCATGGTCTTGGGTGACTGTACTGCCGTGCATCTGCATCAGCATGACTTTAATCTGAAATGGATCCATGTGGTGAGATGCCAAATGATATCTGGCAGTGGCAGCAGCACTTTGTGGAAACACACGCCTCATAAAGAGCCTCAGCTCTCAGCAGAAAACATTAAAGCTTTGCACTGCAGAGATTTTTGTATAGCTACTTCAGAATTATGCACTTTTTTTTTAATTGATAGGAACAACAGAATTGTTACAACTAGAATAACAACAACAAAATCAACAAACAATAATAATAATAAGTAAATATGTTATTTACAGCAACAGAAATTAACCATTTAAAATATTTCCCCCCCCATCTTCTTCCACATTTTAAACAGCCACTTTAATAACATTATTGGTTTATTAAATAATCTGCTTTCCCTAGGCACAAAGGCATTTTTCTAGCAGTGTGACATTAAGGAAAAGAGTAAGTAAATATCCAGGGCCAGTCAGGGCTGTACTGCTTTACCTTTATCATGCTTTTATGAGCAGCTCCTCAGACCTTCTCTTCTTCTACATCATACTCAATTGTGCTCTTGAAAAGCAGCTTTGGTAGAAACACAGACAGACTGCTCACGTTACGAAACATCAGCCATTACTGCCTTTCCCTTCTCGGGCACTGGTGTAGATGTTAATGTGGAGGAACAACAGACTTGCTGGTGACACCTGTCAGGATTAAATAGTGGCGATAAATAGCTGCCAAGTGCAGCTGCACTGTGAGCCCAGGAGATGCATCCTAAGTCTGCTCAGGACCTACGCTCAGTTTAATTATAAAGACAAGGCCCACTCGCCCCAAAGGGGTTCTTTCCTTCTCTCTCCTTATAAATACAGTACCGGTCAAAGTTGTGACACACCAAGCCGCCTACAAAGGTGAGCGCCAGAAGACTGGCCACCTGACCTAAACACAGGAGGAATGGTTTCAGTGGACCAGGGAGCGAAGGGAAAGTGGCCAATGATTACTCAGCATCTACGAGGTATGTGGAACCTCCTTCATGACAGCTGAAAAAGCATCCAGAGAGGCCACCTCATGAAACTGGCAGAGAGGAGAATGTTGGTTCTGCCAGTCCTAAAAGTTATTGGTTTACCTTTGGTTAGTGCATAATTCCATGCATGTTATTTTATAGATTTGATGTCTGTAATTATTGTAAAATGTATAGAATAGTAGAAATAAATCTTTTTATGGGTAGGTGTGTCCAAACATTTGACTAGAACTGTATATAGAAGACCATATTACTGTTGTCAGTGAGACGATTCAGATTCAATTCTTTATTGCCATTGTACATGACAGTAAAGTGAGATTGGGATAGCAGCTCCCAGAGTGGTACAGACAAAATACAGGACAGGGCATGTCACATGTAACAATATATAAAATGCATGGAATACTCAAAAAATACACGCAAAGTACAATGGATATGGATGGTATGGGGTGTTGTGGCACGTGCAGGGAGGGGGCTGAGAGTCCTTTAGTGCCTGGTTCAGCCTGGATACCATGTTGGTGTGAAAAATGTTCCTAAGTTTGGTATTGTAGACTGCATCTACTACTGGATGGCAACAGTTTGAACAAACTGTGATATGACCCAGCTGTGAGAAATCTGCATGAACGAAGATCACATCCAAGCCACAACTCTGGTGAAGAAGCAGTCACCCATTGCTTCACTGAAGGTAAGCACGAAGCGTATCATTTCCATTTTTTCACTCAATTTTCCAGCTGGATTTACCTTTTCCTGTTTTTCACATGCCTTTTGATCCTTCTCCGACATGCAAGTTTCGATTTATACCGTAACATTTACAATCTTTCTGTTGCAGCTGTCATTCCAGTTAATCATACCTCTAAAACCCAATTAATCAATTAGGTGCAGGGAAAAATTGACAGTGATATTTATATCCCTTGAAACCTACCACTTTAATCAGTGCAGGAACAAATTAAATGCCCACAAAATACATTAAATAGCTTTTTGCGGAGGTGTTAACTTAAAAGAAAATTCTGTATTCATAAAATATTGTATGCTGAGGAAATAAACTGCTAGAAATAAACACTAATATTTGCTGTTATGAATTAATTTATCACCCATCAATCCACTATTGTGTGCTGATCAGGTAAATGGTGACAAATCATTTGATAATATATTAGTAAATAAAAAGATTCACTTACAATCAAGCTTAGAAATGTTATAAAGATATCTTACTCCTATTTTACAAAGGGTTTTTTATTTTTAATTTTTAAACATTTTTTACTAAGGAGCTTGAAAATGCTCAGTTATAATTTATTTCTATATCTTATATATAACGACTTCAGAGAAGGAAGCTACTAATTTTATTATTACAGTCTGGTCAGTGCTTCTACACACAGAAAAGCATTTTGTGCAGTATGAGTTCTGGATTGCTATTAATTAGAGGTATAAATTGTTGGTCCTAAGGAGATTCATTTTGATTATGATTATTTAGGAAATTATTCGATACATCAGAAATTTTCAATTTATGCCATGATTTGATTTGATTAATCGATTATTCAATTATGTCGATTACCTAAATTTAGACCTTTTTTAACTTCGATCAAAAAAAATGACAAATATGACCACAGGAACTATCTCACACTAATCATGGAATACAAAGAAAATAGAATGTCTCAATGTCCATCTCATAAAATGTCATTTATATTATTTATATGTTTAAATACTTCTCATTTGCCTTAGGATTAGCATTTTATGGAACATAACAGTAACTGTAGACTACTTACGATGAGCATGCATGCAAATGGAAACGAAAAATGCCAGCCATGCATTCCTTGGTCGGCCCTGTCACTCTTCGCCCCCCTCCACCTCCACAGTAGGCTTGAGCAGTGTCTAATTTTTCATGTCATCACTCCGCTCATACACGGGGGAGGGGGCAAACCATAAACCAAAAATATTACTCTATTACCACCCAAGACTACCCTACTCACTCTCACCACCACTCCAAAAATCTTTATTGGAAGCCCAAATGCAATGAAATGAAAATGAAATGATTTCGGGTATACTGCAGTATAATGAAAATATTGCTGTAGTGCCACCCAAACCACCTCCCCCAAGAATCCTTATTTAAACTATATTTTAATTAATTCCCCCCACAATAAATTATGACAAGTTCCTCACAATACATTGTGCCTTACACTGGATTGCTGGCGATAAAATCTGCCGAGTGGGGGGGTGGCAACAAAAACGGGAGAAAAATGTACACTCTTCAGAAAATCATCTTGTGCGGTTTGAGAATCACTGACCAGTACAATGTTCCTGCAAAGTTTGGAAAAGTTCATTTCAAATCACTCTGATAACAAAATGGCAGTGAAGGGCTCCATTTATGCCCTCTGCCGCCACCTAGCGCTGCAGTTTCCGTCCTTTACTGCCACCAATTGCTGCTGTTTCAATTTTGCGGAGATTTGTCTTAGGTGTATCAGGTTTACATTTTCAGATGTAGGTTTTCATCCACATTATGTTTTTGTGAAGTGGTATGAAGGAACATAAAGGATCAAATAGAGTTATCCTGTTCACACAGTCAAGCATTTTATCTTAAGTCACCCTTCCCTTTGCTGTCATTAAGCACCCTTTCTTCAATTTCATGCGATTTATCTCAGAATCTGAATAGGTCTAGATATTCTCCCATATAATGTGTTTGCAAAGTTTGAAAAAGACCAAATTACAAATTACAGTAATAAGATCCATCACATACTTTTTGACTTGCCACATTCAGAAGGTCAAATGTCATCTACTTTTACCCTTCCCTTTGCTGTCCCTAAGTGGCATTGCTTCAACTATGGAGTAAGTTGTCTCAAAATTTTATCAGTTCCAGTTTCTCAGCCATACAATGTGTCTACAAAGTTTGAAAGCGATCCTTAAAACAATTTTTCAGCTATCATTTTAACGGGATCAAGTGTCAAAAAAGTGTGCTTCAATGTCAGGGCAGTCTGTCTCAGAATGTAACCAGTTACAGTTTACCACCCATACAATGCCTTCACAAAGTTTGAAAAAGATCCGTCAAATACTTTTTGAGTTATCATCTTAATGAGAAAGTGCTTGTGGTGGTGGCCTGATCCCAAAAGCATATGTATTCCCCATCATTTACTGTATGAATTATTAATAACCTTTCGCCTGCCACTTGAAGTGTTGGAAATTAGCGTGCCCGCGCTGCTATTTTCTGCATCTACATCAATGCAGCTCAGTAGCCAACTTAATAATTGATTCATCACAATATATCAATCTGAGGTGGAGATTTCAGGTCCAGAGAGTATAAAATCCAGACCAAGATTTTGTTTCAACCAATCAGTTGAGTACTCTGTGACTGTGACTGTGACTCTTTATTTTCAATTGGTTGGTTGAAACAAAATCTTAGTCCGGATTTGTACTCTCTGGACCTGAAACCTGTACCTCTGGTATCAATATTTACAGATATCAATCTTTACACCACTATTAATAAGTAGCGATATATGTGGATTTTCAGTCAGGTTGGTTAAATGCTTTTGTATTTAAAATATTGTTTTCTAAAACAAATATATGCAGGGGGGTGAGGAAGGTTTAAGAGAGCCACAGTGTGCATTTGAGGTTTCAAACCAAAGTGCTAATCAAAACTTGCCTCAATATAAGTAAACTCATTAAAACCACTGTGGTGAATCACAACAAATACAATATCACAAAATTGTTAAAGTCTGGTAACTGAAAAATAACACAGCGTATTTAGGTTACACTTCGGATTTTCTAATATATTGAAATGTTCAGCAGAAGGTACTTTTCAAGTTGCCTCAAGTGAGCTATTTCTGCAAATTAAGCAAGTTGGAAACCAAGTTGGAAACCATTTCTTTAAACTGCTGATTTGGCTCTGTGGAAGCTCTCCTATCAAAAGAATAAGCCTGCATGGAACAGGCTGATCTCCACCAAAGGACAAAGCACACAAATGCAACAGAGGCTGACCTGTAAGTATGTTAATACTGAAACTCAATTCCGAAATATCTGAGCACAGCTGTTCCTGAAATCCCAAAGGACCAGTAGCTGGCTTCCTTCTTTAATTGTGTATAAAGTTTGAGCCAAAATAATTTTTTTGGGTGGTAATTTATTCTTTAATGGGGCTTTGATTCTTCCAAGCCTGGATTACATTTTAAAAATCGCAATGCATATATATTAGGTAGTTTAAAATTAATGTTTTAAAAGGCAGGTCTTCTGCAGCTTGTTTGATCTGAAAACAATTATATTTGACTTTCACAATGTTCCCTAAGGGCATGATAGTATGACTTTCTATTTTTACTCTTCTGGTTATTGTTAACACCCTTTAACCATCACTCAAAACATGAATCTGGAGATTAATCCTCTCCATGGATAGGTTTCCAAGTTTCCCTGACACTATCCCTGTCTCCCTGAGTCAAGTCCCACCAATGCCAGTTGGAGCCCATGTGAAGCCTTAGGCAAGCTTCACTGCTGACGCACCCCGCCCCCCCGCTCCTCGAGGTTTGTCGGGGGTGGGGTGTTGGCGGTAATTGCTAAGTCGGATGATGTCGCCTCAGATGATGGCGCCCCATGTCACCTAATGGTTGGCCCAACACTGAGTCGCAAGCCAGTTCTTCCCTTTCAGGCATTAGAGACAGCCACTTTACTCTCTGCCAATGCACTCGTTCAGCCGTGGGTTGCCCCCTCGCACGACACTGTCCTTCTTAAGGTTCCATTGCTTTATTGCATTTGAGCCAGGGGACAAAGGCTTCACTTATTCATGCTGGTGTTTCGGCTGTTAAGGAACATGAATCTTCTTCACAGCAGGGGCTTAAAGTAAAAGCTGAAACTCACGGAACTCTTTGGGCGTTTCTTTTTATACAGATATTCTCTCTTCCAAGATACGAGCGAAGGGCCTCAGGTGAAGGGGAGCTAAAAGCTAAACAAGTATAGTCTCAAGTAAGAATGCAGTAGAGTATTGAAAATTGCATGTTAAAAAATATGATAGTAATGCATTTATAAGGACACTCTGTGTTGTGCTGGGGGATGTTAAAAGAGTGTCGTGTGTCTAATGTAAAAGATTCTGTTTTCATCTTTTCAAAAGGTATGGGAAAGCAACAAAAATTTATTGCTATCTTTATGAGAGAGCAGATATTTTTTCCAGTATGCTTCCTTATGCAAGTACAGCAAAGTGCAGTGTGATGGAATCAACTTCACAGAAATATATTCCATACCATAGATATTCTTCATCGTGTTCACTTTAAAAGCCAACATGGATAAAACAACATTCTGGAACTATATAGTAAGGCTGTTGGCCGACCTCTGACAATTTCATTGTAAAAATATAAGCTGTGCTTTGCATGTGTAAAACAGCCTCAGTTTATGTGGGATGATTAAAATGCATTCTCTTCGTTTTTGAAAACCACTATTAATCACAGTAGACAGACAGTTGATGTACTAGAAAGAAAGTCCACAGCTGTCCTCTTGTTAATTCCAACATTTCACAGAATAAAGGAGCACCAAGTCTGAAGCATCTTCTTTATTTCTATTTGTTTTGGAAGATCAAACGGTTTCTTTGTATTGTACTGAAATAAATAGGCAACAAGGATAATCTGATATCCATTTAAATGATTGAAAATGCAAGTTACTAAATATACCAAATATGCACTTCATTTGGACTTAATTGCCTATAAAATACATTGCAGTTCAGTCCAAATATTGACATGGGACACAGCTCCACTTTTAATCTTGACAACAATTAAGTTCAAAAATAGATATTGACAAGCATAAGAAAAATGATGGGGGAGGGGCGTGTTCATATTTAGAAATTAAAAACATACTTTTACCAATTTAACCATGGACATATGTAATATATTTCCACGATCGAGAATTTTCTTCAAAATTTGTTTCTACAGTGATCCATTGTCCCTGACTAAATGCATTGCAATGAATTATGTCATTATGTCAAGTGTCTTTCATGAAATGTTCTGCATTCATCAGTTTACGTGTGTTTATTAATGTTCTGTATGTTTTTATTATTTTGCTAAATACAAGTGCAGTAGAAAGAGCATTTGTAACAGTGATTGTTTATTAATATCAAGCACACTAAAACTAATTTGAAAAATAAAACATTGGCACCTCAGAAGATTTTCATTAAGGAAAAGAATAAATAAAAGCCTGAAATAAAATTGCATAGTTGTACAGTATAAAAGCAATGTGCTGATATCCTGTGTTTGACTTGCATCAGAAACTGCTAATACTCCACCCTTGAAGATCTGAAAGGGCAGTGAAATGAGTGACATTGCAGGTTCTGATTGGTGGAAGATTCTGATCATTTTCCCCGGGTTGTTTATTTCCTTCTGGTGATTCGATTGGGCAATCTGCTATGCTTGTGTCTTCGTCAAACCAACAGAACAGAATAACAGAACCATCTTCATATGAAGGAATATGGAAATCTAAAGATGGAAATACAGAACCGTCTGCATCAACAAAGCAAAGAGATGGCAGGCTGTCAACTGCCGGAATAATCAAAATGGCTCTAAGCCTGGAAGATCTGCGGCTACTCAAATTCATTACATACATTCAGGATTTTAATTCTGCAGATTATCCTGAACATTACCAACTTGATGCAGAGGTGTATGTAAGTCTCTCTAATTAGATGAAATTACATACATACAGTACATGCATGGGTTTATCGACATCAAGCAGGATTTATAAATAAAGGAAAAATACGTTGATACTTTGTGGAGAACAGAGAGTGAATGGCAAATTGTACCCATCACCATGCCCCAGGAATCATGCCACATAATTTTTAAAAGAGTTTTTGTGATATACAATCTGTTTGATGTGAAAAAAAGACAAAGATTTTGACTGTTAGAGATGCATGCCATAAGTGGGTTGAGATATTGCCTCTCAAGTTCAATCGTAGTACTCGCGTTACGTCTGGCAAACGTACGTTCAGAAGGTGCTGTCTCTTCAGGCAGCAATGAACATATAAGCCCACAAAATATCCCATAAAAATTTGTGTAGCATGTCATGAAAAATGTAACTATCTGCGGAATATGCAGGTCTTTACTGAAAGACCATCTGGGCAGGCATCTGAGTGCAATTAAGAAACGTACGATGCACAAGGTCATAACATAACACAGTGTAAGGTAACATAGCATAACATGAAACGTCTGCACGCGCTACCACTCTCAAATGGAGCCACGGAAGAGGCGCTGCACTGGACAGAGAGAAGAAGAATAAGCTGAACCTGTACAATGAGCATCTACAGATGAGCTTTGTGAATCACTCAATATCTCCTTTCTCTGAGAGCGATATTGTCACACCGCACTAGCCCAAAAGGAACAAGAACGTCCTTGTTATGAGCGCGACGCACAACGATGCATCAGCGGTCACAGCACCAGATAGGCCACAAATCATTCTGGCCTGCAATTCCACCAAAGGAAAGGCCAGCGTCTCTGATAAGGTGACAGCAAAACACAACCTCTAGTGCATGACTGCTTGTTGGCCTCTAGTGATTTTCCACAAAACTTTTGAAGTGTATAATAGTTACATTCTCTTGACTGAAACAAACTAACTGTGGAAGGGTGGAAAATAACATCAGTGCTGGGCATTCCATTAGGAACTCGGCTAGGCTCTTGTCAATGACAAGATCCGGCGGTGAGACTGGCTACATCAATAGCCTGCGTTCTCAGACCCTTCAGCAGTGGATATGGGTGGCAGCAAGAACTGTATCCAAAGGACTAACTGAAATCTTTTGAAATTTCTAATTGAAATATCCAAATTGAATGTAAAGTTAGACCATTTGATAATACATTTCTTACAACGTAAAATTATATAAGTTTCTGTTACTCATTTTAATACAACAAACCTGCAGGTCTTGGACTGGAGGAACCCCCCACACAAACATGGAGAACATGCAAACCCCACACACTCACACACAGGTGGGATTTGAACTCACAACCCTGGAGGTGTGAGCCACCCTACCGCCTCAAAAAAAGGAGACATAGGGTGGATTTCAGTAACATGTGGAGAATCTAATGGATTTATTTGCACCCAGTTGTTAAGCACAGTATTTAACACCTTACTGGGCAGCTATGAAAAACATAGCAGCTTTAAAACAGTATGGCTAAATTCTTCCTGCAATTATCACACACATTGGTTTTACCACAGCTAAAAGTGACACTTATTAAAAAAATAAATAAATAAATAAAACTTTAGGCTCCGTTCTGAACCCCGTGCTCACATCTTTCGTAACAAATGTGATTCTTGGAGAATGCAGTCAAATACGTTTCCTAAGGATACCAATGTCCCGTCAGATAATTAGTGTAAAGCGATTGTTAAAAAATATTAATAACATCAAATATAATTACAAGGTATTAACATAATTACCTGTCAAAGAAAACTGCCAGTTGATCTACTATAATGTCTTTGTGGGTAATTTAAATAAAAAGCAGAAATTAAACCCATTTACATATTAGAGCTATTTAAATTATTAAAAACGGAAAATGGGTCAGATAACAGAAGTCATCTATGGAATGACATTTTACCATTTAAAATAAACAAAAAACATGGGTACATCAATGCATACAAAACCCACCGCACAGCCTTAATGCTAATCAAATATATTTCCGAATGGGATGCCTTCTAGCGTATGAACTGCACTTGCACACGCCACTTATTATGAGTTTTGTTTAGTGCCATTTTCATTGAAATTAATTTAATTATATATCAAACCATAAAGCTATGAAATATATAAACTAAAAGGCTTCGTGTTAATTACACCTTTGCATGCTGCTAGGTGCATTACTCTTCTTTTGGGATCATGTACTTTGGCTGTAACTTTATAAATTGCATTTCATTAAAGTAAGAAAGTCTACTTTAAGTAAACATCTTTATTGCATGCTTCAGGGTATCCTTTCTGTTTTTACACAGCATGGGAAAACTATAATTTACATTAACCTTTTGTCTGTTTTAATGTTATTAAGTCATGGAATACTGCAGGTCTGATTCTTCTCTTCTCTGAATATGTCTGCAGTGAGGCAGCCAGGTATTATGTTTATATATATTTAGTGATACAAACATAAAGCGTTAAGTGCTCAGTGTTAATAATTTCAGTGTTGGTGTGGCTGTAATAAGATGCAGTTCCGGAGGTGGCGGTTTAGCGATTTCATGCACAATTTGTACACAATTTACTTAAGAAAATCCCTTTTTTATTGAAGACAGACCCTAATCCAACATGCTTAAGAACTCTGGCTCAGTTTCGTGCTCACTAAAGGTGGCTGCTGATACCTCTTTTGTTATTTGTAATCGAGATTTTTTTATACATTATTTTATTTACCTGATTTTTTCCTTTTATTTTTCCTTCTACTGTAGTAGTATAGATGCACAATGTACTATTGCTACCCACATTACATTATACTTTTATTCCATGTAATTACTAGAAGTTGAATTCGGACTAGTCTGGTCTTTATGTAATCTGCATATATAGAAAATGATTACATATGCTATCCTCTTCTTTTATATATTCGATTCCCTCGAGAAACTGTGTTGTCCTCCATTTTAGTTCCCTATTCCCTGTGAAATTAAAAGGTACTTATTTTATTGCCCATTCTTGACACTTCACTGAAATCCCATAATGAACTGGCGGCTTAAGCTGTAAGCAATGCTTTTTCATAACTTAGGTCATCCACACAAGCCTTTAAGCCTGAACTGTAGGATAAGATGGATGAAGGCGCAGTCTATGTGTGCTGGTGTACCTTGTCAGTGCAGTGCTGCTTATGTCTGTGCTGTACATCATGTCATCTTTACCCAAAGTGGGTCCTGTGTATTCTGTACATGGAGTGGTTCATGGTGCCCTTTAAAGGGCCTTGGAATATCACGTTATTTCAATTTAAACATACATCACACAACAAATACAAGGAAAACATGTCAAAATATATACTGCATCTGAGAAATGAAGCAAATTTAACGTTAATTAACTTGTAGCTACGTAACAATCAGATAAATTCAACAGCCCACAATAAATAACCAAGGCTTATAATAATAATAATAATAATAATAATAATAATAATAATAATAATACATAAATACACATACCAGTCAAATAGCTAAAAACAATAGCACTAAATGTAGGATAATTTTTTTTAGCTAACTGTTTAAACAGCTTATCACCAGTTATGATTTTGACTTTGAAATTGATGCTCTTCAGCTAAGCCTGACAGATTAGTTTGTGTAAAATAACTTTAATCTGAAACATGTGGTTTTAACCTCAGTCTTATCTATATTCAGCACTGTCTCAGAACAAAAGGCAGAAGGACAAGAGGCTTTATCTAATATCCAATAATAGACAGCATTTTTCAAGATAGACTTTTCAATTAACTGGATCAGGTTTCATTTTAATAGCTATTGGGGGATTTGGATTTCACTTTCATTGTGTGTAATCATTGATTGTTCTAAGAAAAGTAATGAGCCTGTAATTAGTATTCTGCAACAAGTACTGCTAGCTCTGCTTTTCATTAGATGGTGTGAATATGCATGCATGTCATACAGACAGCTAATGCACATGGACGAGGATGACTCAGGTCTTAATGATGTTATATATCAAAATTATAATTTTATTTTTAATTCTATAAGAGAAAATTACATAGGTGGTATAGGTGGCACTGTGGCTAAGCAGATAGCAGAGTTAGCGGTTCAATCGCTACCTCAGCTCACATGTGCTCCCTAGAAGTTTCAGCTTATAGTGGGGCCTCTTCTGGCAGATGGGTCTGCGGGGAGATGCCAGACAAAGTCCAGTCTAACAAAGACCTCCAATGAATGTACCATGAGGAACCAGTGTTCCCAGTCCAAGATAGGGCTACCAGGACCATTGAGCCGGATCTGGGGGTTTGCTGGTGATCCTCTGGCGGAGCTCTGCCTGAAACGGCAATGGGGTGGGCCGTGTTGTGGGCCCACCACCCACAAGACCAGACGAGAGGGGGGTGCAGTACTACTTGGGTGGGAAGCAAGAAGCAGGAAGGACACAGATGGATTAGACAGCGTGTTTAAATACAATAAAATCCATAAAGAAAAATGTTTCCATACTGCCATAATTTGATATATGTTTTTTGGACAAGAACATGGTGTCTGAGCCTCTGATTTTGACATCTGAACCTCCGGAGCTTCGTGAGGAACACACACAGCTTTGTGGGTCAGCATAAAGCATTCCAGCAGGGTGGATTTTGAGGGAGGGAAAGACACATATGGGCTCATAACTATTAACCCCTTGGAGGGCTGTTGATGCACTAAACTGGCAGTACAGAGGCTATGAGAGGTGTGGGGGTACAGGGAGTCATCTTGCTTAAGCTCTTCCTTCATCCATCGTGTCAATGTGACAGTGTGATGAGCATTGTGGGACACTGCTACTATTTGCAAACACTAATAATTGCCTTCTCAGTATTCGTAAGCACTGATTGCTACACCTACAGATAAGTACTTACCACAGTAGGAAAACTCTAAGTAATCTTCTCATTATTTCACCATTATGTTGTTCTAACAGTATGACCTCATTAAAGGGTAAGTCCTTACCCCAGCTCATGACTGTGGTTGAAGGAAATCTCCAGATCACCATGCTTGGTAATACCACACAAGACCTCATGGCTAGACAACTCTTGGTCCTTGAGTTCACTCATCTCACACGGAGGGAAATGGATGGAAATAGTTACAGCTGACTCACCGCTGAGAGGCCCTGTTGCTAAAGGCTCTGATCCACGTATTGAAATTGTCATCTCCACCAGCTGCCTGACACTCTGCTTGCACCTGCCCCCTTGGTGGGAAGCCCCCTGCCATTGGACCCAGCCTACACCTTCTGGCCCAGTGCCGGGAGCAGCTCTATGTGAGGAGCACGATTCAGGTCACATTGCCGTTAAACAAAGATACAGCTCCAAAAACTGCTTCACCTGTGAACTTAGGTAAGTCTGATTTCAGAAGCATAGTGTATTGCCCTCTATATATGCCTGATAAAGTTGTTCAAATAACTCATATGTTGGTATACTAATATTGACTGAGATACAATTTGCTATTTTTTCCATAAAAAGAAAATAGCCTTATATAAATTACTGATCTTTACACATTATCGTTCCGCATTATCATACAGCTGAAAGTGTAGATTCCAGGCCAGTGTCTTGTAGACTATAACTGGTTATAAACAAACAAACAAACAAATATCAGAACAACATTCTTTTATGTACTAGTAGTTTTTATGAAAATTTAAAGGGGAGAGTAATACTAAAACATCTATTAAAATATCTATACTTTGGTCAGATATCTATTAAATAAAAAAAATATCTACATTTTCTGTTCCAGTAAGTCTTTTATTTGATTGTTTGCCTGTTTGTATGGTTATTTATTTTAAGATAATGATTTTGATTGGTTGGCACGGTGTCCCCTGATATACTGCCTTACACTCTATATTGGGACAAGTTCCAGGCCAGGTTCACAGAGACTCTGCACTGTAACTTGTTTTATAAAAGGGATAGGTTATGATGTTTGTGTGCTTCGATATATTTTTATTCAAACATATTTCTGGCATACTGACACAGTGGGTCCAATTCCCAGGCTCAGCTCGGTGCACGCTCTCCCATGGGGCACTGGTTCCCTCCCACAGTCCAAAAACATGTGCTTCAGTGAACAGGTGTCTCAGAATTTTTCTTTAGTGTGTGAATGTGTGACCTGAGATCCCATCCAAAGTGTAGCCCAGCCTTGTGCCCTATGCTTCCAGGATAGGCTCCAAACCCACTGTGATTCGGTAATAGATAAGCAGTCATAAAAATGGATGGAAAGGTAGTTGATGTTTTGATTGAATTATAAATCATTTATGGAGGCTGTGCCAATATTCAATAATTAATTTTGTTTTTGGGGAGAATTACTGAGTGAATGTTGAAATAGGTGATGGATCTAGTGTTTTGGATGCTGCTTATATGAAAGAAAATGTTTCACCAAAGGACAACAAGCTGGGTTCTACATGTCGTTTCGGTGCAGGAGCGGGAGGAGACTGGCTGCGTGACAGGGAGGTTGGATTGAGTGCCTTTCTTGAAAGCTGCCAATAACACTATTAGGAGAAAGACAAGGACAGGACAGCCAAGAAAAAAGCAGCAAGTTCTATGTCAAGAATGCACAAGCAGAGCTGGTTCGGTATGTCAGTAGCATAGCAATGGCAGAAAGATAAGATGCATTTCTCTTAAATTTGGATGCATCATCCAGTGACATGTGATATAAACTATAATTCATGAAGACAAACATTGTCAGTAATTCAGTCATGCCCAGCTTTTATAAAATGCAGTGTTAAAAAGTGTTACAAAGATCAGTAAAGCTGTTTTATGGCTGCTAATGACACTGTATTGTGTTATGTTGTATTTACATGTGATGAGTGAGAATTACCAAAAGAAAATTAGTTCCATTAAAGAACACGCCACAAGTTTGGAACGTGAAACCCAAAACTGGAAACAAACTGACACCAAATACAGTATTTTCTCAAGCATATTTGGATAAGTTTCAGTGAGGAAATTGCCATATAATTGCATACTAAAAGTCAGACGATTACAGCGATACTCTCTCTTTTCAGAGAGAAGACTGCATAATCATATGCAAATGAGCCAGAAAGCAGTAATCTGCTACTTATATGAGTGGCATTTTGCAATCATGCTGGAATCCTTTCTGCCTTATATTGCTTTTGTCTTTCTGGAATACAGAAAAAGGACTCAGAATATAGCACATTTCTTAGTGAAAGAACTGTCAGTGGTGGTGTGTGTGTGTGTGTGTAAATTGCCCCTTCATAAAATGGGCAGTCAAAACATTATAAAGAGGGGAAATTTCCTCATTGTTAATGATAATGATAAATACATTTTCCCCCCAGACCCCGGACCATCAGCTTTGATTCTACCCAGCAATGTTGATATTTTCTTGATTCATGTAGCTACTGTTACATCTCCTGAAACATCCAAGAATGTCTGTGTCTAAGTAGCCTGATTTACTATTCCATGCAACAATATGCAGTTCTCATTAGGGAAATCAATTCTAGTCTTTGACCTATCTTTCTTGGCTTTTAGGGCTGCATCTGACAATGATGAAGGAGTAGGTTTACAGTAAATACTGAATGTTGGCAATGGGATCGTCAAGGTCAGTGCCGGCAGCTGATACGGTACAGCTGCACATCAGTGCTCTCAAGTATCACTGCGCCAGGAAGTCTACATACCCATAGAGATAAATTCAAAGTTAATCCTTTAAATTAAAGAGAACAAGCTTATAAAGATGTGTCCCAAGTCAGAGCCATAAACTGGAGTGTTTGAGTTTAAATTAACCTCTGGTGGTCAGGCTTACAAAGCACCCTGGCACCAGTCTGTGATCTGTGAATAAGGATTTTTTTTGATGCTAGGATGTAGCTCTTCATGCATGGTTTTTTTGTTGGCATTTTCCTCTGGCTCTTGAAACGATTCAGCATTCTGAAAACATGCACTGGATTAAATGGCACATTATAGCCATGACTGCATTCTTTCACACACAAAGGCAGTTATATTTCCCTAGAATTTAAAATACACAACTACAGATCCCCTTGCCAAATTCAACTTTCACTTATATATTTTATATATTTTGAGGAAAAAAAGATGACAAATGTGCAAAAGGAATTTCCACACAGGGCTGACAAGAAAACATCTTTGACGTCAGCTTGTTATTTTTATAAAAAGCCTGATTAATATGACTAATCGACTCCTATGTGGTAAACCTTTGAATATCAAAAGGAAAGGACTGTTTTGCAGACACAATGGAGGCAGCAATAGCCTTTGACAAAGCAAGCATCACTTGGCTTTAATCAACATCTTCAAGCTATTATTTCCGAGGGATGCACCGTACCGCAGGAGAGGGTGCAAACACTATGTTTTGTCATCCTGTTAATTTCATGCACTCTTCCTTTAAACTGCACATGACAGTCATAAAACCATGTCTTTCATTTGCAGCTCTGGGAGGAATGGCTTATTATGAGCTGAATAAATGAGATCTAATTTTTTCTTTTTGGAACCACATACTGTACAGCAGTTGCTATTTGGTATAAAGCAAATACTTTGCAGTGGACAGCATTTTTTTCGTACTTTTTTCCTACTTAATTCTTACATATTGCTAACTGTTATTAGTAAGTGTATGTGTTTGTTAAAATTATACAGTATATGGGGGTTCGCCCTCAATAAATTTTGCCAAAGGAAAATACTACAATACACCAAATATATTATTGTAATACCACACAAGCCTACACTTTTCCCACCACCCCAAAAATGATCATTAAGAGGCCAACTTTGTGTTACTTGCCTCAGTTTATTCAGGTCCATCAGATCTGTGCTTGTTCTTTCATGTGCCCCCACTGACTAGGACTAGGGTTAAGTGATACAATTAAATTCTCCATGGCAAATTTTGTTTGCCACTATAAATTTTACTGAATAGCTACTGGATTGGGGGGAGGCTGTTGATGAAAAACACATACAAATATAAAAATATTGTAACTTTATTTTAGAATTTTTTTAATTTTCGGGGTTATTTGTCTCAGGTGTATAAGGGGTAGATTTTCATCAATATACAGTTTTTTGTGAAGTTGTAATAGGATCTATCAAAGATCAAATAAAGTAAATAAAGATCGAAGTTATAAAATAATAAGATCGACTACAGTTATCCTGTTCACATGGTCACCCTTCCTTTCACTCCCATTAAAAATGTTAATAAATTTGTTGATATAAAAATGTTGAATCACGATGAATTGACAATATCCCGTAAGGCCTTAAGAGAAACAATTCTTTCACCAATATTTTTTAGTATCAAAACAAGGAACGGAAAGAACAAGTGTCTTTTAATGAACATAATATGAAACATCAAAAATTTTGTAACACTTAGTTTTCCACTATAAAATTATGGTCTAAGTTTCAATCTAATTAATTTCATAATTAATGACCATGCCTCCTACACTGCTATTGTGTATTGCAACATCACACATAATAACAAGACAAGGTAGCATCCAGACTCAATCTACACACAGCAGTCCTTCTCCAAAGTGACCTTTCTACCATTCTACTTTTATCTTTCACCTCGCAGTTGCAGTACAACTGCCCGGAATAATAATGTACAGACTTGGTATTCTAGGACCACGGGCCACTGTCAATGAGTATGATTCTGACATGCAATTAGTCAGAGTCACTTTACAGGTTACTTGGGTCAAACAAGTTGTAATTATGCTTAAGGTGTAATTCTATGACTCAGGATTCAGAGCAGACCTTTAGAACATGTCAAGACTGCCAGCAAATAGCAGTCTACTCTTTCCCTCAGCTATGGTATGCCATTAATATACATTATCAAGGACAAAATATACTCACATGCAGACCAATATAGCACTTACTGAAGTCTCATTTAAGCTGTTAAATATGGGCAAATCCTGGTTTTCTGGTACTGGATAAGCAGTTCTGGAAAAATGAAAGGATGTTTTTCCGTAAAATTTAAAATCATTGTTATATTGATCATTTATATTTATGTCAACATGTTCCAGTACTAAAAAAACTAAGGGAATGGTTTTTAAGGATTTAATTAGGATTTCAAAAATGATTTTTATGCAACAGAATGTGTGAAAATGTAAGGTATGTGAAGACGTTTTTTGTAGGGTACTTTTTTCCCTCTATATTGATGTATCGCTAACACAGAAAAGAAATACAAGAGGATCTTGTGAATGAAGCAAAATGTAGGTCAGTGGTCTCAAAGAGAGGATTGGGCACCCTTGTGTATTCACATGCCAAGTCTGATTGCCAAGAGAATCAGACAGCTCTACCATAAATCCCTGTATTTCTATTGTGAAAATATATATAGTTTGCTAAAACCTCCATTTTTGCTATGATATCCCAAACAAAAATCGAAGAAATCTTGGGTAACAACACATAAAACTATATCTTATTATTAGGTAGTTATGTTGTACCACTACTGTTTATGATGTTGCGTATGGTATAGGTATTTACAGTACACCTAATAGTATTTAAAAGCACGGTAAATGCAGGCAGAGATATTCATGCTCGTTTTAATCTGATTCCACCTTTCAGAATTTTAAATTGGATATTTTCCTTATTGTGCTCAATAGCAGCAGAAGGGGGGCATTCCTTAGTTGTGTGCATGAAATATTTGCCATACATTGACAGGAAAGTATCGCTAACACCATTATTGTCTCCTGCTTTCTAAGAATGCACCTGCAGATGTATTCAAGGTACTTCCAAGTCTGTAGAAGATGGGACATTAAGCAAAACTTAAACAAAATTGATGTAGTCTGGTACAGGGCTGGCCAGATTCCTGACTTTTCGCAGAGCGATTCAGTAGAGCACATATGTCAAACTCAGAGCCCACGGGCCACATCTGGCCCGCAGCACAATTCTTTACAGCCTGAAAAAATGTTAAAGATTATCCAGGAATAGTGGTGTAACAGTACACACCATTCATGGATTGGTACAAACCTCAGTTAGGGTACATGGTTCTGTACCATTTCGGTACTGCAGGGAAAAGTGAATTGATTTTGAAATATCTTATAGCTAAAACTGCAAATACAAACACAATTAGGAACAACTATAAACCAAAGGCAATGTGTCTGACATAGACGTTTCTGAATTAGATAACTAAAGGAGCTCTTATTTGCATATTTAAAAAATAAATATGTACAATAATTAAAAATCCAAACTGAATAACAGTCATAAAGAACTAAGTACTGTGTTTCATGTTACCCAGTATGGATGCATATCTGCAGGGGAGTACTAACTTTTCTGGGGCCCTAGGCTGACATGGGTAAGGGGCCCCTAAGGCAGCTGTTTGAGCTATTTTTGGAGCCAACAGAGAAATGAGAGAGAATTAACAACAATGTAACATCAATAATATGCTAATCAAAGTGCAGGGTACCAGCGGTAAAATTTACCGATGGGGGTGGGAGTGCTGTTGGTAAAATTTTCCGATTGGGGGGAGGGGGGTATTACCCTGGCAAAATGATCGGTCAAATTTAAGAACTTTAAAGTTTCTCTTTTGCAGTGGCCCTAGGCTATAACCCATGCTTTATTCCACCCATGAGGCTAAGGTTAATCTTCATTTTTTTAATATGTTCATTTAATTGTGTTCTCTCCATGTATGATTCATCTGCCACTCCATTGCGATAATATCATATACAGGGGAGATATAATATTAGTCTTGTATCTTTGCACTATTTTCTTCTTCTGATAGGCTATTTTGTGCCCGTTCACTTGGTAATGAAACAACCTGTAGCAACAGTACTAGACTAAATAACAACAATCAACAACCACTAGACTCGAGAATGTTAGGTAACATTAAGTCTCGTTCATAACATCTGGGACGGGGGGCAACTTTCTCTATCTGGAAACTGTCACCAACAAATTACAGACATTGTGCTAAACAGAACTTATCTGCCAATATTGTAAAGACTATAAAATAAGTTGTTTGTGTGGCTACATGTTGTGCCAACAGACACAAAGCAGATGAAGCGCTTACTTTTGCAACAGTCTTTATGGAAAACAAAAAACAGTAAAAAAATGTTTTAGCATAACTTATTGATGGTCTCGGTCCGTGTACATAAAACGAATCATAGTCACGTACTGTCACGATCAGCTCCGAACATTCCTCGTGTGTGCCACGCCCCCTCATTACCTCCTGTCGATTCCTGATCATTCCCAGCTGTTGCTCGTTTCCTCAGCTTGTCCTGTGCGTATCAGTCCGCGTTTTCCCCTGTTCGAGAGATCCGTCATTGTATTGTCCTGTAGTGTGATGTACCGCGCCTGCCGTTTGCCTCCGTCTGTCCTAATTAAACCCCATTTTACCTGCACTCCGCTTGCCCGCTCGCCCATACGCCGCACGTGTCACGAACAGGGACTGTTGTCTCTCCCGCTTACCCTGCCCTGTCGTCTCGCCTGCCCTGCCTGTCTCACCGACCTTACCTCCCTCTGCGTCCCTGCCTGCCCTGCACGTCCCTGCCCTCATCGTCCTACCTCCCCGATCTACCCTCCTCGTCCTTCCCATCCTCTCGTCGCCTCATCTCGTCCTTCCACGTAGGACTGACCTCTCAGGATAACGACCAACGGACCCGGACTCGACCTTTCTTTCGGATTTCCCTGTTGGCTTTTGGTGTACCCGATTATCTCAATAAACAGCTCTCGCTCCGCATTCAGGGGTCTGGCTCTTCCCTGGTTTCTGGGCATGACAGTCCCAGTCAATGTGATATAGAACATGTAAATTGGTACATCAGTGTATTTTACAAAGTAGCTTGTAGTCCAACACCAAAGCATACAGCACATATGCAGGCTTACACGCATTGTTAGGCAGACCACTGCATTATGCCAACAGCCAAAAAAAATAATCATGCAAGTTCATGCACTAATAGATGGTAAAATAATCACTGCAGGTTATTGTACTAAGGTACAGTAGGTAGTTTAGGCAGCAGTAGAAAATATTTTTTGAGGAAAAAAATAAGCTACAAGAACTATGAATCATATCATCTGATACAGCAATTTAACATCACTTTACCTTTAACTTCATTAGCTAGTCATGATTACAGTATTTGATTTTATCATTGCTACCTATACCAGACCTGAGTACCTCATTCCCTTCATGGACAAGATGCTTTGGAATGACAATAAAACATCCTTTATCTTTTATCAAATAAGAACCCAACACAAATTGTATATTTCAAATGCATTTCGATAGGCTTGGTATTAAGGTAATACGGTATAATGTGGTATTTTGGGTTTTCTAGTACAATGCTACAATGTGAGGAACCATTCCGCCACTTGGATTATTTTATCGCGAAGATCTCAAAATATGGTACACTCAAAATATATTTCAGAATACTGGAATAGCATTGTACAAAGTGCTGTACTTTAGAATAGTGCTTTGACAAACATATTTTATCAAGTAAACTAACTCAACATGAAGATGTGCTTTATTCCCATTGGTTCATATATAAGACAGTAAAAAAAAAATAAAAATTCAATAATCAGTTAAATAAATTAAGTTCTTTAAATTGCATTTTGTAATAATGTTATGATTTTCACTAGACAATCATTATTATAAATTATTTTTTTACAGAATGCAAATGTGATTACTTAAATAATTCAAATACCATTCCACAATAAAGCTGAGCTTTTCTCATTGATGTAATTCTCCATGATGGTTTTCTGAACCAGGGAGCTCATTCACAGAGACTTCGTACAAACAAAAGATGGAAAACATTTATGCTCACATTTAATGAAGACTTTGGGATTTATAAAGAAAAACCTACCCTAAAAAGTATGAATGGTCCAGAGCACTTTTACAAGCATTTGGGAGAAAATTAAAATAAGCAACAACTAGAGCTCAGATATATGCATTTAGGATACTGTATATGCAATTTTAACTCTTGGTGAAATATGTATCGATAGATACAGAAACATTTGCACTATATCTGATAAACAATCAACATTCAGCATTTGTATTGAGTGAATCAACATATTAATTGTTGTACATGAATGACATACAGACCAAGATAATGACTCAATTTTCCTGCTTAAGTAGAAGTACAGATACAACACCAAAACACTGCTGAAGTAAAAGTCATCCAGTGAAATACTACTCAAGTAAAAAATACCTAGTCTAAAAAAGTATTTAAATAATAAGTACTATATATTCAAATCTTTTTATCATACAAAAAGCAATCTATCTTTTTAAATTCACTCAAGGCAGGTTTGAATATAGCATTGTAAATTACAGTGCATCATAATAATGAAAACTGATTCGCAAGAGGTCAATTGAATTTTTTCTTTTTATTCAGAAAAAGCAGCAAATCCTGCCAGTCATGCCTCACAGATAAGAGGAATGATGTTTGTATCCTGTGGAAAATGAATGACCGATATATGGGATATACAGATCTGTTAGTTAATTATGAGCATTTTGCAGGCTGGCACATTCACCTCTTACAAGTGGTGAATGAACTGACAAAAGCCCTCATCCTCCACTATGGAAAATGCCTGAATGTCCAGTGGAACTATTACCATCACTTCACTAGTAGATCGAATGCTGCTAACTTTGAATATTGGTAAATTCATCCAGACAGCAATTTTGATATGGTAACTGATATATCATGCATCTCTACATATTGTTTGTTCTGACTTCATAAATACAATATGTGATGCAAAGTAGTAATGAAGAGAAAAAATATTGCTCAACAACTGTGAGAGAAAATCATATTATACCCAAAATTGTGCAGCCCCTAGACAGGTGCACTGCATGCAATAGTCATTTTTAATTGCCTGAGTAACAATGGTCTTGTGCAGAATGTATCTGAGTAAAAAGTCATTATTTAGCTCAGAAATGTAGCTATGTGTTATAGCACGGCATGGCACAAGTGGGGAAAAGATGACGATCCACAGGGGTTTATTAAGGAAATCGAACAAAACAGGGAAGGCACAAAATAAAAGGACCACGAGGGGTCAAAATGCAAAACTGGAAAAACAAGAACTAACTACGAGAAACTATAGGATAACACAAATGGGGAACTGAGCAACATACTGTAGGGAACAAAACTGGGCAGGGTGATAGAGCAACAACCACACAATAACATAACTCAATGACTGACTATAAAAAGTGTGAGGGCAGGTACTTAAATACACACAGGGAATCAGGACAAACAAAGGACAAGTGTAAATCATAATCAAATTTACCAATCACTGAAGGAGAAGGACAACAAGTAACAGGTAGAAAAATTAATAAGCACTGAACTAGAGAATTCTACAAACACTGAAACTAAGGAAACACTAACCACACACTGGGAATTACCACACTAGGATAATTAACATGGAACCAAAATACAAACAGGACCAGAAGGGAACAGGACACAAGCAGAGCAAACCTATAACCATTAAACAAAAAATAACAGACACTGGTGAAATGGACAACCAATACATACAAATAAACAGATAAGGCTGGCCACTAGCTAGCCTCAAACCCATGACTGGAGAATTAACAATCTCAGAGCCACACATTCAACCTACAGAGTTATGCAACAGTCCAGGGAAAAGGGAAAACATATTAGGGTTAAAAGACAAGGAGGGGAAAAACAAAATGGTCAGTGATGCCTGCAGGCCATACAGGGAAGGGTGGGGTCGGAAGGCACCAACTCTGAGACCAAGTGAAGGTAAAAAACAACATAGACACTCAAGTAAAGTACAGTTGTAGCCAAAAGTTTTGAGAATGACACAAGTATTGGTTTTCACAAAGATTGCTGCTTCAGTGTTTGTAGATCTTTTTGTCAGATGTTTCTATGGTATACTGAAGTATAATTACAAGCATTTCATATGTGTCAAAGGCTTTTATTGACAATTATATTAAGTTTATGCAAAGAGTCAGTATTTGTAGTGTTGGCCCTTCTTTTTCAAGACCTCTGTAGTTCGCCCTGACATGCTGTCAATCAACTTCTGGGCCAAATCCTGACTGATGGCAGCTCATTCTTACATAATTAACGCTTGGAGTTTGTCAGAATTTTTGGGTTTTTGTTCGTCCTCCCGCCTCTTGAGGATTGACCACAAGTTCTCAATGGGATTAAGGTCTGGGGAGTTTTCTGGCTATGGACTCAAAATGTTGATGTTTTGCCCCCTGAGCCCCTTAGTTGTCACTTTTGCCGTACGGCACGATGCTCCATCCTCATGGAAAAGGCATTGTTCATCACCAAACTGTTCTTGGATATTTGGGAGAAGTTGTTTTGGTACCATTCTTTATTCATGGCTGCGTTCATAGGCAAAATTGTGAGCAAGCCCACTCCCTTGACTGAGAAGCAACTCGACACATGAATGGTCTCAGGATGCTTTACTGTTGGCATGACACAGGACTGATGGTAGCGCTCACCTTTTCTTCTCCGGACAATCTTTTCTCCGGATGCCCCAAACAATCGGAAAGGGGAGTCATCAGAGAAAATGACTTTACCCCAGTCCTCAGGAGTTCAATCCCTGTACCTTTTGCAGAATATCAGTCTGTCCCTGATGTTTCTCTTGGACAGAGGTGGCTTCTTTTCTGCCCTTCTTGACACCAGGCCATTCTCCAAAAGTCTTCACCTCACTGTGTGTGCAGATGCACTCACACCTACCTGCTACCATTCCTGAGCAAGCTCTGGACTGGTGGTGCCCCGATCCTGTAGCTGAATCAACTTTAGGAGACGGTCCTGGTGCTTGCTGGACTTTCTTGGGTGACCTGAAGCCTTCTTCACAACAATTGAACCTCTCTCCTTGAAGTTCTCGATGATCCAAAAAATGGTTGAATTAGGTGCAATCTTACTAGCAGCAATATCCTTTCCTGTGAAGTCAAAGTTTTGTGCAAAGCAGTGATGATTGCACATGTTTCCTTGCAGGTATCCATGGTTAACAGAGGAAGAACAATGATTTCAAGCACCATCCTCCTTTTAAAGCATCCAGTCTGCTATTCTAACTCAATCAGCATGACAGAGGATCTCCAGCCTTGTCCTCGTCAACACTCTCACCTGTGTTAACAAGAGAATTACTGAAATGATGTCAGCAGGTCCTTTTGTGGCAGTGGAAATAGGTTTTTTGGGATAAAGTTCTTTTTCATGAACTTTGCAATTTATTGCAATTCATCTGGTCACTCTTCATAAGTACATGAAGTACATGTAAATTGCTTTGTGAAAATTAAAATTTGTGTCATTCTCAAAAATTTTGGCCACAGCTGTACAAACCCAGAAAAAACCTACTTAAGTACATTAACAACAAATTTTTACTTCATTAAGAGTGGTGATCAAAATTAGAGAACAAAAGACATTTTTGTTATTTACAAAGTTGCAGCTTCTCAAAGCAATTCAAAGATATTCTAACATAAATAGAGAAGATGTATTTTAATCATATTCCATCAGAGAAAGCTATGCCATGTCAAAAAATATTGTCTAAACAACAAATTTGAAGAAGGTCTGCAATCAAAATTAGACAGTTGGAATTTTTTGAAGAAGAAGCCTACAAATGAATCCTGCCAATTCTTTTGATGGTTCAGAAATGAATAGGAAATGCAGACTCTTGCTATGAATGACTGACACATCAACACCTATAAACAATTTTTTTGCACTACTCTGACACAATTTGGTAACAGTAGTGGGCTTGTTCGCCATTATTTTGTCACCAATTCCATCACCTTCCAGAGATTCTTATAGGGTTCAAATCCCGACTCCGGGTGGGCCATTTCACCACCTTGATGTTCCCAGCTTTGAGGAATTGCTTCACCCATTTTGCAGTGTGGTAGGGGACATTGTGTTGTATACAAATGGCTGGCTGATTGAGTGATGCTCACAGGGAAAGAACCTCATGTTGGTGAAAGGTTCTGATACCCTTTAGCATTCACTTTGCCATGTAGCCATACAAGAGGCCCCACTCATAGAGCAAGAAACATGCCCCACAATGACACTTACCTCTCTTAAGTTTACTGACTTCTTCACACACTTTTGGTGGAGACAATTCGAATCCTTAAATAATGTTTCCCATCTGGTCCACCTAAACAGAACTTACTTTCATCACTAAAGCTACCTTTGGACCAGTTCTTTTCTGTCCACACAACATGCTCTTCATCAAAGGCCTGGTCTAGCTTTTTCATTCTTCTTGCTGATGAGTGGCTTAGACAATGAGAAGTGGGTTTTCAGTCTATCTTCTCCCAGGCAACAAGACCCTGTAAAGACAAGTTTTTGTCCTGCCCAGCACTAAATTGGTGGACAATTCCAGTTGCAGTGTTGAACAGACTTCCCACCAAGAGTCTCCCAATCATCTTGTTCACTTGCGTGCTCATCTTATGTGGGAAAATAGCCTTTTTGGGATTTAAATTACTTTGTTTCCTTGTACAGCTTAAATATTCGCTAAATGAAGCTATTGGAATGATTAGCTTCTCTTTCTGGGGCTAAGAGGGTCATCCCATTAGCGTTCATCTGAAGAACCTGATGTCACAAGGCTTCAGGCATCTTGTAGAGGTCCACCATCTTGCAAAATGCCTGCCAATGTTGCCAAATAGATAGGGGTTGCCAGATTTTTCAAGATATTTCAGATTAGAACCAAAAACTGTCAACAACAACAACAAATTGTTCTCTAATATTGATCGCAGACCTTTTCTGAATTTCTTGTTTGACCCCGTTTTTTATGATGCGTGATACTTT
This sequence comes from Hippopotamyrus pictus, assembly GCA_026781145.1. Taxonomy (NCBI): domain Eukaryota; kingdom Metazoa; phylum Chordata; class Actinopteri; order Osteoglossiformes; family Mormyridae; genus Hippopotamyrus; species Hippopotamyrus pictus. The sequence continues at coordinate 22,110,502 of JAODLC010000100.1, read as the reverse complement.
TCACTGATGAAATATGATTACAATATACCTCAACTTACTGTAGATTTCAGATAAGCAGTGACTTTATAAATTATAAAAACGTCACTTATTCTCTTATTTTGGTCGCCACTGTACATCTTTGAAATACAGAAGCCTGTAACTATAGAGAGTATGTTAAGATCCTCGGTAACATTTTACTTAAGGCCATGTTTTTAGTCATTTATAAACACACTCATAACAAATAATAATGCATTCATATAGCATTATAAACATGGCTATAACTATTTTTCAAAAGGCATAAGATGTTATAGTCATGTGTATTATGCATTAGGAATGTTTTATGGAGCTGTTACCTATAATGCACTATAGAAACCTTTATAATGTATTACAATGGCTGGGATAAGCATAGGGATGCTTTGTATTTCATTATAAAGGTATCTATGGTGCATTATAGATGAGAGCTTGAAGACAGTCATAATGCTTAATAAACATGGCATGAATGCATTATAATGCATTATGAATGTGTTTATAAATGACTAAAAACATGGCCTAAAATAAAGGCTTACCAGATACTCATTTTAAGGTATTAGCCTTCTACGAAATAAAATTAAATGTTGCATATTACAATATTTTTAACAAGTGAGCGGTTTGGCAATGTTTTAAAATGAAATGAACCAAACAACAATGGCTCCTCAACCGCTTCCCCCATCAGATTCCCCATGACATGCTAACTGAATGGTTTGATCGGTGGTGCCACAAAGAAATCTCACCAGAAGTCACTATTGGCTGTCTGAAATGACACACAATTTGCAATCAAATCTAATTTATATACATCACATTGCTGAACGGCATCCCGTTCTCTATGTTCGCTTAGAGTTGGCTGCTTGAGTAAATGCATAGCTCAGTTACCTTGATGCATCAGTTTGCAATCATTGCTGGAGTAAGTATTGCACCATTAACAGAAAACACTACGTGCTTGGATTGTTACTATTGCTGTGATTGCTTCAACTGTAATTCATTATATACAAATATACTGTACACTATGCACAACTCTTATTAGGATTAGAATTACGTATGCAATTATCGTAATATTTTGACAGCAAAATATGATGTGCGGAACCTAGGACAGGATGTGTGGAACCTAGGATAGGATGTGCAGAACCTAGGACAGGCCGCTGCTGCTCCAAATTGAAAGGAATCAATTGTGGTGATTCAGGAACCTAACCAGGATGCCCCCTGGATGCCTCCCTAGCGAGGTGTTGCCAAATGGGAAGGAGACCCCCGGAAAGACCCAGGATACCCTAGTATGTCTCTTTACTGGCCTGGGACCACCTTCTGAGCTCTTCAGAATGTCCCGTTCTGTTACAAATGTTTGTAAACCTGACTGCACGACTAGGTATTTTATACACCTGTGGCAATGGGTCTGAATGAAACACCGGAATTAAATAATTAAGAGGTGTGTCCTAATAGTTTTGTCCATATTATGTAGATCTATCATTACTCTTATAAATGCGAGCAACACTAGACTGCTAAGAAAGCCAGATGTGTCGTTCACAAATTGGCAAAAAGTGATTTTTGGTGTTGTTCCACACTGAGAAAAGTGGTTGCCAAGTGTGTTGCTAGTCATTGGATAAGACTTTTAATCACTACGGAAGGGTAAAAGTCACTAAATCTAGCGACAAAGTCACAAAATTGGCAACACTGAGTTTGATTTTAGCTGTGAATACTGGGATACTGTACAATGTAACAACCAAAGCTCTCGGGTTGCTTACAACCAGGAAGAAATATTGATCACTTCAAAATCTTTAAAAGCCATAATTTTAACACACGTTAAAAGTAAATTGATATAAATGGTATCATGGTAATCATCATATATCTTATTGAAAAATATACTGATATTTTGATTTTAAAAAAAAAAAAAATGATTTACTAGCCAGCGCTAATGATCTTTCCTGTTTCATTGTACCAGGAAACTTCTGTAGTATCGTGGCTCCTTCACATCGTGCTGGGGGCAAACTTTTTTTGTCTTGTATGTATTTTCAGGATTTCCACTGTGTCTATCAATTTACGGTATTTGGAACATGTAGTGTGTGTATTGTCACTTTGACTGAAGTTTGCAACATGTCTATTAATGTGCCCAATGTTTGTAAATGTTGATCATGTTTTGTCATTCGATTATAGTGTTTTAAGAAACTGTACGATGTTGATACTAATTGGCCACTGTACATAAGCTTAATTACTAAATAAATAAGCCTTGGTTTGCCCACAGATTCATTGGTGGTTCTAATATGGTCCTTTCAGTGACTAAGTTTTATAACCCTACAGTAGAGTATTCCAGAAAACCTGATCATGACAAGAGGACAACTGAGGAAAAAACGGAGCTTTGACATTGATGGTGTGCTTTGAATTTTAGAACTGGGCAATTTGGCAAAATATGTAATCATAATAATTTTTTGGTATCAAACGATATTGATAGTTATCACAATATAATTGAAGTCATTAAGTCTTTACTTCAATGCTCCATTTTTCCATAAAATTCCCATAGAACTACCCTTAAACAGATTCAGAACATGAAAAAGGCAACAAAGTAAATGGACTGCCAGTTTCCTGGTCCCCATAAGGGAAAACTCAATTTTCTAAAGATCCGTGGGTGGGGGTTAAGGGTTTCATTGTTAGCATTAGTATTTTTCCCATAGGAATTAAAAGGCAGTCCACACAAAGATATGATTACAGGCCTGCGTGTATGTGTGTATACTTCAGGTACTCTGGCTTCCTCCCACAGTCCACTGACAATCACTTAGGCTTTCTGGTGTCACTAAGCATATGACTGTTTGTGTATGTGCTCTGTGATGGACTGACATCCCTTTTTGTGCTGTGATAGGCTCCAGGTCTCCCCGTCACCCTGATCAAGATATGCATTTACAGTAGAAGATGTGGAATCTACAATGTTACCTTTCAAGAGCGTCTCATATAGATTTTTTTACATGCATAAACAGGTAATCCAGCACTAAATGAACTGAGCAAATGTTAAATCACTAAATTATCTCAATAACAAAATTAAATTAGAAATATAAATTAGTGCTGTCAAACGATTAAAAATTTTAATCAGATTAATCATGATGATGGATTAATCCGCGTTAACCCGTTAATTTTGACAGCCCTAATATAT
>JAODLC010000100.1:22087567-22102453 GCA_026781145.1 Hippopotamyrus pictus | reverse complement strand
AATAATAATAATAATAATAATAATAATAATAATAATAATAATAATAATAATAATAATAATAATAATAATAATAATTACTCGCACCTTTTCACCCTGCTCTTTCCTGTGCTATTAAGCATCAAACAATAATTCATACTCTACATTGAGCTGGCTTTTGATCAAAGCTTTAAGTTGCATTTCAGGCTTCATTATCAAACTATCTAATGGGACAAATATGTGGATGCAAGCATGCACAGACATTAAGATTACAGACAAAGACAATAATAAATAGCACAGAGACAACAGAATTACATATTAGTTAACCTTCCTTGAATCACATCAGAATAATGATACAGTTGTGACACAGGAAAAACATCACACACTCAAAGGCAAAGAATGCAAACACTCAAGGGCACTCAGCTTTACATCAGGGAAGGCGCAGGTCAGTTTTCCTGCTATGCTACTATTTATTTCACTTCATTTTACATTTTCCAACAGATCTTGTCTGTCTCCCCGGCAGTGAATAATTCTCCTTATTAAAGGGAAAATGACACTTCATCCATATTAATTTCAAACACATCTCTGCTTTCATCCATAACCTGGCTGTTTCTCATGTTCCTATTGTAACATCTATGTAAGAATTTAATATGCTGTACATGTCATTTTCCTGTTAATAGACAGCACACTCAGTCACTGCTGTCTTACTAGCTACTATCTAGTACTGTCTTTATTCTCGTTAATGTTGTTGACCATGAAGAGATCTGTGCAGTAGAATTGTTGGAGTAACAATAGCTAGACAGAAATGTCACTAAAAGAGCGTTCATCTATATGTTGAAATAAATGCCATAACTGCTGGTTTTTCACTCGATTACATGATAATCCCTTTGGTCGAAGCGGAAACCATGTAACTTGGGGATTAGTGTAATTAGTGTTATTTAGTGAAAAGCAGGACAAAAATTAAGTGGATTATGATCATTATAGGTCTTAAAATTATATTTTAAAATTATTTTCTGCTCCATTAGCTTCTGGCTAATTTGCCTGAATTTTGTCAGCTCAAGGGACATAGCTTTCAGCTAACATAAACTGTTAAACCCACTGCAGCCTTTTCCAATGCCTGTGCATTCAAGCAACATTGCAGTGATCCCAAGCAGATCCTGGGAATCACGGGGAAGCCACCAAGACATAAAGTGATACTACAAAGTAGCACTAATCAAAGAACACTACAGAGGTCATAAAATACAATGACAAAACTAGCAGACAAGCATTCAATTTGACATATGCCCCTTAAAATCTAAAAAGTAAAAAAAAACTACTATGCATATTTAGAAATTTTATTTAAGTGCTTTTGAAATAAGATCCAGGCGCAGCACAGTGGTGCGCGGGTTAGTAGTGTCACCTCACACCTCTGGGGCCTGGGTTTGAGTCTCTGCCATGGCTCCATGTGTGGAGTTTGCATGTTCTCCCTCTGTTTCCATGGGCTACTATGGTTTCCCCCTGCAGTCCAAACAGATGCTGAGGCTAATTGGAGTTACTGAGTTGCCCATAGGTATGAGTGAATGGTGTGTGAGTGTGTCCTGTGAGGGGTTACCGTCCCCCCCATCCTGGGTTGTTCCCTGCCTTGTGCCAATAGGCTCTAGACCCCCTGAATAGGACAAGTGGTTTCAGAAAATGTTTGGAAATACAATCCTGAATAATTTTACACCAGTATTGACATAGCAAAAGGTTTGATATCAATTTGTGAGGTGATATCTGTCCTGCCCCAATCGTCCGCTCCTTCTGTGTGCCACGCCCCCTTGTTAACCTCATGTGGATTTCCAGTGTTTACCAGCTGTTTCCTGTTGCTGTCATTAGTTCAATGTATTTAAGTCTGCGTTTACGTTCGTTTCCCCAGTCCAGCCATTGTATTGTCAGTCTGCGTTTGCTTGCCTTCCTTTTAATTAAAACCCAGTATTTTCCCGACTCCTGGTGTCCTGCTCCTTTGTCTGCGCTCTGTGTGCCATACTACGAGACAATATCAAAGTAAAATTCCATGACAAATTTCCTTTGTGATATTCAACTACCTTTTAAAATGCACATATGCTAGCTAGAGAAGATTTTTAATCTGACTGCACATATTTTACTTAAATCTAACAGTAGTGCTTAATATAATGACAAAGGTAAAAATGATTCGGAAATAAAAAAAATATCTTTAATCATTAGCATACTTACCATGTATCTATATAATAATACAGAGAAGTCATAAACCAGTGGTTCTCAACCAGGGGGCCATGGTCCACTAAGGGGTCTCAGTGATAATAGGGTATTTTTTATTTTATTTTTTTTTTTGGGGGGGGGGGGTGGATGCGCTATTTCTTTTAAACAACATTGATAAAGCTAGGACGACAGATAATAGAACTTTTATGGTCTATCAATATTTTTTCAAAATGACATATACTGTAGGGTGACAATACCATTCATATTGGTATACTTTAATCATGCATTAAATTTAAGGGAAAAGAGAATAGTCATTGATACTTGGTTCATTTAATTTCAAAACATTGTTAAAAAATATTGCCATTTGCAATATTTGCATTATTTTGTCGAAGGTTAATACCTTAAAATGACAATCTGTTTAGTTATTAAGTGTACATTTAATGGTTGCCAGGCTTCTAATTTTTGAGCCATAGAATTTTTAGAATTAGACTTTTGTTTTGAGAGAAATAAAAAAGACATAGTGGACGCACTACAGTACTTGTTTGAATCGTGTTCAAAAGAAATTACTTTGCCATTTTAACCATATTCATATTTGCATTAATAAACACTGGGAATTTTTTGTTATCACTGCAGAACGCATACAAGAGAAATAATATCATAACCTGTATAGGGGGCCCAAGCGTGTTTTCCAGGACACAGGTGGTCCTTGGAAAAAAAAAAGGTTGCGAACCACTGTTATAAACAATGATCAACATTTCTAATTAAAACTTTTTTTTCAGTAAAAGGTGTTAGCATGTGATTCACCCTCATTTCACAAATCACGACATGACTACCTCGGCTTATCACAAAGTGTACTTCACTTACTATCCATTGTACTGACATGCGATAAACCCGCAAGTACAGTATGTAATATAAATGTTATTTGCTTAATTACGTGCCTGTGCTTATACCCATTTAACATCTTTATACTGTGTATCTGTGCATGCAAATCCATTATGATTTAGTACTTTCGTATTCTGCATTTGTTGTAGGAGGAAGATATACCCTCCCTCACAAAACCCTGGACTGGATATGCAGTTAAATGGTGAAGGGATGGATGGATGAAATTTATACCTTAATGCATAATAAAATCAAATGAAAGCTTTCTACACATTATTTTATTGTGCAGGCACATAGACGGTAGTATAATGTAAATCAATTTCCTTTCCATTTCCTTCCCACATATAGTTTTATGATGAAAAAATAAACCTAACATCCCTTTTCAGTGCAATTCAAATTCATATTACACACACACACACACACACACACACACAAAGATAGAACACGGAACAATCTACTATACAACAATACTTTCAATCCTATCTGTAATTTCACACAGCTGTTTATTTGGGGGAAAAAAGAAAAGTTTATCACAATTGCATGACTGATTACATTTCCATAGCAAATTACCTGCACTAAATTCCAAAAAAAAAATCCAGCCATGCCTTTTTAAGTAACACTAGCTATGATTCTGGAAATCTTCAGTTACTGTGAGCATTTGGCAACTAATTGGCTTGCATCAATACTGGGGTGACACAGTGAGTGGTACTGGTGCCTCACACCTCCAAGGTGGGGGGTCCAAATCCCACCTCCAATCTGTATGTGTGGAGCTTGCATCTTCAGACATGATAATTGGCATCTATAAATTCCCCACAGTGCGCAAGTGTACGCACTGGCATCCTGTCCAGGATGTACCCTACCCTTGTGCAGTATGCTACCTGCAATAGGCTGCAGGCCACCCTAAGAAGCATAACTGCTTTGAGGATGAACTGAATATTGATAAGGCTTTAAGTCCATGTACTCTTTTGTGACAGCAGTATGTGAATTTTAAGTGCATTAAAAAGATGCCTATATACCTACAGCGCCATTTTGTGATGACCTAGACCTATAGCAGCGTTTTCATCATGACCCAGTATAGCAGTATATGTAACTAAAAGCATCTTGGACCATTCAGTAGAGATATATCAGTTTGTTATACAATATTACAATTGCTGCCACAACAAAGCTGACTGCTAGATTTAAGAACATCTAAGTTCCACAACTGCTATATTACTGCACCTGCATATCTATCTATCTATCTATCTATCTATCTATCTATCTATCTATCTATCTATCTATCTGTATACTGTTCTTTGTACTGGGTGTAGTTGAACATGCACGTATTCCAATGTACTTACAGTATTGTGTGTATCCAATGAAACATCTTGAGTTTTGAACCCTTAAACTTGTGTTTGACTTGCAAATGTGACATTTCTGAGTGATTATAAAAGGAACTGATTGACAACATACTGACCAAATGTTTCCTTTTCACAGATATGCATATAGGTATGTATATATGCACATAAAGTCAACACTGGGTATTGTTTATTAAAAGCAACAGTCTACTGTAAGTTATATTGCCAAAGGGATCAAGTCCCATTCCACCAATGATCATAATTCCTGTCATTTCTGTGCGTTATTGATTTGTATATCTGTAAGACTGTAGCATAGCTTTATTTTTTTATAAAGTTCAATAAACTAGAAGACTATGCCCCTGTAGCTAAACACAGTAGTACATTGCAAAGATTGTGGGTTCAAATTCTATGGTGCACATATAATTTGTAACCCTTCTGTCTATTGTAAGTCACTTTGGATAAGGGCATTAGGTGAAAGTATTGTATATACACTGATAAATCTATGTATGAATCAATTTACTGACATCTACAGTATATGAGAGCACCCGGCAAGCAAAATAAAATAAATTAGGTGTCCCTAGCTTTATTCATCAAAAGTATTAACTGACTGTCTCAAGCAATGCCATCACTTGTAAATTCCAATGCTTGATCTTTGTGAAAGAAGAATATCCACTGCAGCTTAAATATCAGTTTCTTGGCTAGTATATTGCATCACGCAGCTCAAAAATCAGTAGAATGCAGCACTACATATAAAATGGACTTCAGGTGGAAGATCCTGTGGTGATTTTCGAAGGGCAAAAAGCAACAGCATTAAGCAAGAAACAACAGTACAGACAATTGGATAATCACTGCAAACATGCTCCCGGAGGTGAACTAATGCATTTGTGTTTGTTTAACGGAGTGAGTCAGTTGTGAAAGCCAGAGTGTTAGTACACACCTATGGAGGCACACCACAGTGCACAGTCGTAATTGAATTAAGCCTATCAGCTTGTGGTGAGCTGCGTGCCACACAAATGGTGAGGGGTAAACAAGAAGTCGACTCACCAGACTCAATTCGTCAGCGGGAGAGTCACACTTCACTCGCCCTCCATCAATGTGTTCAATTAGTTAAGAGCATCCGCAACTTTACCAATGCGAACTACTTCATTTTGACTTTTACCTCTCGGTGGGTACAAGCGCCATCTTGTCATAAATCCACCAATAGATTTCACACACAAAAACTGTTGCATACTGTGTGTAAATTGCCAAGGGTGCAGAACAAGCATGGAAGTTCTTCATTACCTATCTCTGACAACTCTTTTGTTTCTCTTGGGATAAAAATAATAATGCTGCCTCTAGTCTTTGGAGACAGAGGGGTGACCATAAAAGGGAAGAAGAAGCATGATGAATTAAAGTGAGCTTACCAAGCAATAAACTCATGTAAGTAAAGTCAATAACTTTGAATCTTTCTATAATAAATTCTGGGCTCCTGCATGGTATTTTTGCCTTGTCACACCCTTTCCAGGTGCTGAATGTTTTCCCCGCGACGATACCCACAACTACATACATATCTGCAGTTCTGATTTTAACTCGACCAATCACACGGATTCTTTTCTTTTTAAAAAGCAGGATAAAATATGGGCTGGTTTATTCCAGTTTATGTCACATGCGTTCATGTTTTTTGCACCTTTGTTGAATTGCATCTCTAAAGTCATCCAAGTGGGTGCATGTATGAATTGCAGAATAAATGTGTGTGTTTTAGCTAGATCTTTCTAAAATGAATCAGAGAAGGCAAACCCTTTTTTTCAATTGTAACTGCACAGTAAAATGATGTTAAAGCCATCAAAGCTAGCTACCAAGATAGCAAATCATCAAATGAATGTCAAAGGATAATATTCTTATCAACTAACTATTTTTTTAAGCGTTACTCCTTTTCATTACATGTGTTAATCATCAGTTATGTGCTTTAGTATGCCTCTGGATAATGTTCCTTGTTAAATGAATACACAAACCACTATACTCACAATATAATTCAGAGTAAAATTTAAGACGTAATTGTTCCATGGTTTTTCAAAAGTTTGCGCTTTTGCCACGGTTTAAATTCTAAAAATCAAGTGTTCATTATTTTAAATAGTTAATACAGTAGTTACTTCATAATAACAAATGGAAACATTCTTATTACTCAATTAGATGGTATCTGTAGAGAAAGCAGTCATGACTATCTATTTGCTTTGCATAAATACATAACTAACACAGGGTTGCACTGAACCCTCCTCCAACAACCCAGAGCAGGACATACTGTGGTCTGCTGCCACTTCATCACAAGCTTCATACAAACAATATATAAAATCGTCACACGGGGAAAACATGCAAACTCCGCATACACACAGAGCCAGGCTGCAAGGCAAATTCCACAAACCTGGCAGTGCCAAGAAACAGCGCTCCGCATTAAGCCTCTATCATGACTAAACACTTTATATTAATGCCAGCTTTGGAAGAAAGACCCGTCTTCTTTGATGGTAATGAAAAGGGCTCATCTTCCGCCAGTCGTCGACGGTTTGGGGACCGGCAGGGTGCGGACAGCATTTTGGTTTTATCCACTTTGCTGCTGTTACTGTATACTGTATCTCTGCTGTCTGAGGCTGTCAGTGTGAGTGAAGTATGAACTCGGCCAGCTTGCTTTCAGAGCTTGTTATGATGGAACATACATACAGACTTAGACATATATTTGTTTCAGAAAAGTGCTATACACTGTACTGTGCAAAAGTCTTAGGCAGGCAAAGAAAATGTAAGGTTATTTATCTGGGTAGGGAGTATATATTTACTTCCCCCAAAAAAAACAAAATTTACCATCAGCATATATGAAAATGAAATATGGAATATGAAAGAGAAACATCACCAGAGTTCCTTCTATTCTCTAAAAAGTTCCTGATATCTAGTTGGATGTCTAGATGAACACCACTTCAGTTCCCTAACCTCTCCTCAGGGGCACCTCAGCCGTTCCATGTATTCAATAAATTTCACAACCGGCTCGCCTAATTAATTAAATTAATCAGTGAAATGAAAAAAGGGTATGCCAGTGGTTAAGTCAAGAAATACATGGGTATATTGGGTGGATATTGCAAATACTGGGCTCACTTTGGGAGAGGTTTTGAAACGGCTAACCTAACACTCTTTGACAGACATAATAAACAAGATATTACATCAACATGAAGATCATTTCAGCATCATTTTCCTTGGCAATCTAAGCCTTGCACACAGTACTGTAAATAAAACTTACTAGTTAATTGTTCATACTTTATATTATGATGTGCTTGTATTTAATTCAGGAAATATTCTGAGGCTACAGTGAAACAGACAGCAGCTATTACTGTGATTAGATGGCTGCCAATACAAATTTGGTTGCAATTACAGGGAGTCTTATGCTGTGTTTGCAAATCTATATGGACCCATATTTCAGAGAAATGGAGTTAGATAAAGCACAGAATATTTCAAAAACTGAACTGACCAGTTTAAAAACTGATCATACCTGGGAACAGCTGGGAATAAATTGAGCAAAATGAATAAAAACGACCAAAGCCAAATATTTGAATTATTCAACATAAACATGTTCACGTTATACTGTGTAACAGGGAGTATCTTACCAGTCCTTAAAATGGAAGCAGATTTTAAAGGAATACTTAATGAATGTTATTTTTCAATCCTGTAATACTGACATTTTGGTATTCTTCTCTAACATCTGATATATATTTAGACACATTTAAGTTCAAGAGCATCGCAGCTCCAACTGGAAAGCATCAGTTTTCTAACTAATCATCCTGGTCAGGGTCACGGTCGGGCTTGATTCCCAGGTCATAAGGCTGGGGTGCATCCTGAATGTGACGCCAGTCCATCACAGGACCCTCACGATCATACTTGATGGGCAGAGTCACTAATCAACTTATGTGTCAGAACTACGTCAGACAACCCAAAATGACACGGGGAAAGCATGCAAACTCCAAAAAACAAACGGCTTGAGGCACTTCAAACCTCCGATCCAGGAGGTGAAAGTAAAGAGTGCTACCCACCTTGCCCCTGTGCCACCCCTCACTTGCAGATATCATAGTTCAAACACAGTGGTGCACTACCTGGGACTGTGTCAAGTGTAGTGCTATAATAACAGGACTTAATTGACATTAATCTGAATTATAGTGTTGATTAGAGCAGCAAACGAGCTAGATGTTAATATTAACAATCAAAAGAAAATCACAGTAGTACCATAGCATAAATGTCAGATTTTTTGCAATTTGACTTTTCTAGAATTTTGCTAGATTTTACAATATATCTTTAGTATTACATGCTTGCCCTGCAATGCATTTGAATATTTAAATGTATATTTAAATATATTTTTGTTCCTAGCAGCAAGCATTTTTAATTTAATATTTAGTGTCATACTCTGCAGAAATCTCAAATACTGACTTTCAAATGGGAGAATACACAACATTGTAAAAAGAAATTCCAGTCCTTCTGCCAAAGAGTGACTGATTGTCAACATTTCGTGGATAATGCCAGCATAATGTGCAGACTCATTTAAATATTTACAACTTATGCAAGAAAACGGTTATGTTCTTCTAAACAGTATTGAACCAAAGCTAAGACAATGATTTATATAACCAGTGAAGCTGTACCATAAGTGCTGCACAAAATAAGCACAGCAAAATTGCATGCTCAACTGCAGCTTACACACTATAGGTAGTGCAGACATTTTCATAGCTCTTTGATGTTTGTGATGAAAAATACGTTGTGGAACTGAACTAACTATAGTCAGCAACCCTTTAGACGGGTATCAGGAGAGCGGTGCCTCGGTGCTCCGAGTAACAGGCTCAGCACTAATTAAAAACTAAATTCCATAACTTCCCACACTGGCACCGGGGTGCCCCAGGATCTGGCTTGCCTGCTGTGCTGCGGTCTTATCTCGCGCATGCAGATTTCACCGCAGTGGGAAGAGGTGAAGGCGTGACCTGGCAGCAGAGTGCTCCAGGACCTCTGCCTGCACCGGTGTGATCTGTTTGTCTCCTGTCCTTCTGCCAGAGAGTTGCTGGGGCCTTCAGTTCAGTGGTCATCCTCACACCTGTGTGGATGAACCCTGTATGAGTGATAAGTGAACTTGCACTCAGCTGTGTATCCATGTCTACAGTAGGTTAAATAAAGCTCTGTGTATCCCCGAGTACCTCAGTGGACAGAATTGTTGCTTCTACGGTTGGGAGTTTGGGTTCCACCCCATAATGCATCTGGGTTTGTGAATGTATATGTCCTATGCATTCCATCCAGGGCTCCCCCTGACCTTCACCATATCCTGCTGGGGCAAGACTCCTTACATTTTCTAAATATATGTGGACAGGTATCTCTGAATAATGTTACTATATAATTATTCTCCATGTGATCGACAGGCAGCCTGTACCCCGTCCTTTACTCTTTACTTCTGGAATAGGTTCCAGGCCACCCATGACCCTGTCAAGGATCAGCAGTTGGAAGATAGCTTGTATATGCATTCATCGTCTGTCAGATTACTTATTGCACTCACAAATACTCCATATGTTGGCATACTAAATGAAAGTTAACTCTCAAAGTGTGTAGCAGGCAGTGTTGGTTCTGAATCAGGTTGTTTCTGCGGTAGCCAGCATGATGAAAGCTTGTGATTTTTTAGGCTTCCAGAACATACTCGATAACATGCCAAATAAAAACAAAATGTACTGGCAATGATACACAACAGCGATGCAATGCGAGACTTCGAGTTGGGTCAGTGTACATTGTGAAATAGTACTTAGTTCAGCGTTGGGGCTTTACTGTGTTGGATTTTCTGTAATTTGTGTGTTAGCCTTGGTTGCTCGGAGCCAAGGGAGATATGTTGAGGCTATGCAATGCTGTAGGCCTTGCCTAGACTATGGAGTAAAGCATTAGTAAAGTCACATACAGATAACGACTGCTGTTTAAAAGTTCAGCAAAAGGCACAAAGTGGTTTCTAATTGCCACAGAAGGATGCCCTTAATCCCTTTAGTTTTAAGATTAGGGTATGGAATCATAGGATAGACGAGGTCAGCCCATAATTCTGTAGAATGCTGAATCAATCATTTTCAAAAATACTCTCCACCAGAGTGTTATCCTCATGAGATTCTGTAATTCCACATGTTAAAAAGTTTGCCAATATTTTTATGTCAATCACTTCTGCATGCAGCTGACAATGTCAAAGACAACATGTATGGTAAATATCCACATTCCATTGTTCAGAATACATTAGGGGAGAACTGCCTGGCACTGCCCTGTAATTTCTGCTGTATTTTAATAAAATGCAAAGTACTTTGCATGATGGATGATATGCATATTGCCCATACCATGGTGAGGGTTTCTTCCAGGGTCTTACAGATGGACCCAAGGTGCCTTTCAGGAGTTTTATCCAGTTTCTTACTCCTGAAGCACATGATGCAACCGGGTGGAAAGAGGTTCTCAGGGTTACAAAAAAATTAGCAGGAAAAGTAATTAGAGCGTCCAGCAAAACCGGATCATTCGTACATTCATTAAGCACTGGTTTGAATCTGACTTGTGATACTGATGACACCAATCTATACTGACACAGTGTTACATCTTGGAAAACATTGTATATGTGGAAATGCCATATGCATTTTGGAAATAAACATAATAGATTACTTTTGAATAAGACATTTAAGATACTATGTGCAGCGTTTTTTTTATTATTATTACAAAACTGCATCTCAAACTTTATGATTTTAAATGTATGTGTTTGCAAACAATGTTTAATCACTTGCATTTTATTAAATTTGTTTGTTAGTGCTTGGTAGTTAATTGTATTGCTTCTACTTGTAGATATAAGACCTTTAAGGATATAGGTACAACAATCAAATTGCTGGAGTATGTTGAGAGAAAAAGCTCCCAGTTTTTATACTGCTGTTCTTTAACACATATAATAAGTACAGCAAACAACAATTTGACATCAAAAATAAATACAGAATGTAATTACTCTAAATGACCTATTAATTCCAGAGATAAAGGCATCATTGATAAAATTAACAGGTATATAACAATGTTTGTATCGTGCTCTAAATTCCCTAACCGTTGCACCTTGATCTAATACAAAGAGAAAACAAAACCACATAAGAAGAAGCCTTCCAGTGTGGAGGGAATGATGCATGGTAACTTAAAATGAGCACCTACTGTAGGTGTACTTGTGGAACAAGAGGTCCTGTGTCTTACTAATTTTCTCTAAAAGCTGCATACATCTAATATTAGGGCTCAATTTACCCAAAAATTCAGAGTGTAACGAAATAAGAAAGACAAGAATTATTGAACAACAGTAGAAAATACAGAGTATTACAATCATATATAATGTTGTAATGAATTAATACCTATACAACTATATATTTTCTTGTGCGAATAAAACTTTACAGTCTTATGTTTCTGCCTGCAAGTGTTATAAGACAAAATATATGGGGTTAAAAATAAAGATATGTACATAGATTTATGACGGCAATAAAATAAAAGTTTGTACTTCTACAAATCACGGCTGCGCATTTTATTGCTGCACAGTAAAAAAAAAAATTGCCAGGTGGGGTATGGAAAGTACTTTCTTATCCTACTATCAAAAGCATATAAGAATCTCAGAACGGAACACGGCCAGGGTCAAGCCTGTATCGGCTGATCCTTCATTTTCATTTAAAGCGGGCCTCAGTCACAGACACACAGCATGCGTGGTTTGTCATTTCCTGCCAAGAATCACTCTTCCGTAGAAAGTGCTAGAGTTATCCCGAATCCTTTTAATTGTCCAAAGGGCCAATTTAATAATAATAATAATAATAATAATAATAATAATAATAATAATAAAGCAAGCATACACCACAAGTGAAAAAGCTAGCTGAATACTTATAAGCAAGGATCATGTACTAATTGTGTTATTTAAGTAATTTAATTTGACTGATATCTTTGTTGTAAAGGTTGTGTCTTTGGTGCAAAGGTTATCGTTATCCAGAAGAATTGATTCCATAATAATAAGGTATTACTGATTTTATCTTGTACCATCCATCCATTATGCATACTGCATATCTAGCACGGGATCATGGTGAGCTTGGAGCCTTTCCAAGGCAGAATAATGTGGAGGGCTGGGGACACCCTAGACAGGCTGCCAGCCTTCTGCAGCACACATAATTATACAGTCGCTTGCTATGGGCAATTCACAGACCCCAATTCACCAAACCACATGTTTTTGGCCTGCGGGAGGAAATGGAGCACCCAGGGGAAACCCAGGGAGAGGAGGAGAACAAGCAAACTCCACACATACAGAGCCAAGGGCAGGAGTCAAACCACAACGCTGGAAGTACAAGACTGTGGTGTTACACACTTACCTGTCGTGCTGCACATATCATCTGCCAGTGTAGGAAAATCTCTGCTTTAAATATGTATAAAGAATCTTTCGGCTAAATTACAAATGGTTCTTCACTACCGGTCTACTGGCAGTGCTCCATTGAAAAGAATTCCTGTTTTAAAACTGCTATCCATACTGAGTTCTTCAATGGCAAGGATTCATTTATAATTAAGGCAAATCAAGCTCTTGACAGATGCTGTATGGTTTCCTATGTAATCTTATTTTATTTTGCATAGTTTATTTTTTCGACTAGTCCCAATCCTTGATCAGTAAGGCTGCAGCTTTCGATTACACTAAACACTTATTCGTAACAGTCTCGTATAACAGAGCTGACAAAGAAAACGGGTTTCAAAGTGTTTAAACACATAATTTCACTTATCCCAATATTACATAATTCAGTTCTTGAATTACGTTGTTTCTTCTTCTTCTTCTTCTTCTTCTTCTTCAATATTCAGAACATAGATTTAGGAAGGATCTTTAAAAGGGATTTCTTATATATATTAAATTGAAACCCAGATTAATAAAGTGGCAGGAATATGGATATTGGGGGTTTTCGCAATATTGAAAAATTGCAGTAGGATGTCTTTCTAAGATTACATAAGTTGTTCAACTACAGCCTCTGGGGGAGCCATAAGCACTTGAACACCATCTAAGTACCTTCTTCAAGCATCTATGCATCTACAGAAGAAGAAGAAGCCAACAATTTCAGCTGCTGTGACTTTTTTGCACATAAAATGCTACGACAACAGGCATGCAAGGTTCCTTCACACAAACAAGAAGACTCCGCACAGAGAAAGCACTAATATTGGATTTGAATCTGTGCTAATGGTTCCGTTACACTCTTTTTTTGTTACACAACACAGAAAACAAGTCTTCTCCTTAGCTAATCTTAGTACAATTTGTACCATTAGTAGTGTGCATTGCTGGATTGTGTCAGAAAAGGAACTTCAACTAAATTCTAGCATTAAACGTCTAAGACCAAATTTCAAAATGCAGCATCACTGGTGAGCTTATGACAGCTCACAAACAGATCACACACACATGCAGAGACATAAAAGGCCTCAAAAATACGATAGCTATAATTAATACATCATCCATCATTGACAACACTCATTCCATGTGATGTGATTTCAAATAGCCAAATAAGATAGCATATTATATTTCTACTAAACAAATTAATATACAAATATTAAATGAATAAACATTTCATAATAATAAATAATAATAAATAAATGTTATTCAGTATATACCACTAAAAACCCACAAAGATAAAAGAATGCACTTTCTACACTGAAAGTGTGTGTCACTAACATCTGTCACAAAAGCAGCTTGATTCATAGCAATATAGAAATTTGTGATTGAATAATTATAGGTACATTTTTATTTTACAGATATGTGAAAAGGACAGCATGCCATATTTATGCAATATTAATATTTATTAGACTTACATGATGACAGCCAATTAAAGTGGCTCTTCATCAAATCTGTGACGGAGTATTAAAATCTTCCCAAATCAATGGATGTGTTAAACTGAGGTACTAGACATAGGCCTGGTAGATAGGCCCCAACCCAGTGCTGTATATTTCTGTTTATAGTCAGCTTTGCTATCAAACTTCTGCTGATGTGAGAGCTACAAGTCCATTTTATCTATAAAAGTAAATTTTATATGGACCATCCCTGCAGATGTTGCATAAACAACAAACCTGCATATAATCATAGTTATAAATACACTTCTTCCCCTTCTATGGACATGTTAAGCTCAGAAACCCCTTCCTGAGTATGTCAATGCAGAACATTTGAAAAGGAAAACCATTTCAGCCACATTTATCACAAACAAACCCGTTAATTTAAAGTTAATAACATAGATAACTCTTTCCTGTTGGTCGAAGTATCGCCCAGAATGATTTTATGTCAGTGAAATAAACATTCGAGTTTTCATACTTAATCATTAGGTGGCAGCAGTGTGCCACGTGTATCTTATAGGCCTATATCTGTAAGGATCAAAGAAATTGAACAGAGGCCTGTTAGCAGACAAATCATGGCTAGAAATATACAATTGCCATGCCATTTCAGTGGTGATATAATGTAATTTAGGTAGTGTGTGTACTG
>JAODLC010000100.1:22051404-22078241 GCA_026781145.1 Hippopotamyrus pictus | reverse complement strand
GCGGTCGGCATCCAGCTTAATGGTACTTTACTGCCACCGCGGTTTTGGTTAGCTTACTGCTCCCAAATTAGGAGGTCGCCACTGTACTTATGTGTATACCCAGGTAGCATTCCCATATGGGGCCCATATGGGAAAGACATGGGCCATCTGGGCTGGTCCAGCTCACATGTTACCCATGTGGGGCCCATATGGGCAGGATCTGGGCAAACCCATATGGGTTAAACGTGGGCTGAGTAGACCCAACTAATCGATTATTAAATTAATTGGCAACTATTTTAATCGATTTTAATTGATTAAATCGATTAGTTGTTGCAGCCCTAATATATATACTGTATATATCTGGGTAGGTGTGTGTGAGTGTGTGTGTGTCCTTCTTATTGACGAAGGGCTTCTTCCTTACTTTATGGGCCTTCAGTCCTGCTTCTAGGAGCCTGTTATTAATTGTCCTTGCAGTCCACTTCACTCCACTTTTTGAAGGTCACTTGATTTCATCCTACGAATTATGAGCCACTACCGGATATGTTGACTGTCATCTCTGGCATTAGAAAGTTGCTGCTTCTGCCCTCTACTTGGCTGTATTTTGTTATTGCCAGTGTCTCCTGCTTCACCTTGTTCTTGTATACTGCTGTTTGAGAGACTCTGAGCCTGGGAGCAGCCTCCCAGAACCAGCATTAAACCAAGATCTAAAAATGCAGATTAGAAAAATATATATAGAGTGGTCTTTAAATTTTTTCCAGAGCTGTGTGTGTGTGTGTGTGTGTGTGTGAAGGTCCATATCTGTAGCCAATGAGCTGCTGTTGTCAGTTTTAATTCCATGTCATTCTTAATTTTATGAGTTCTAATTGTTGCTGTAATTAAAAGTCTGATGATCAGTGAAGACAAAACACTGAAAACAGATGCTTCTGTGAAGTATTTAACTTTTAAACACATGTTCATAATACTTTGGGCTAGTGCCAGCTTAATTTCTTAATATTGAATGCAAATTAGGATAAAGCTTCAAAGGGATGAATTTTATTATAATGTGTTATTATATTCTTAATCACGTTAAAGCATAGGATATTTTGTTACCTAAAGAGGAGAATTATATGAGCAAAGATTCTTCATAGAGGCTTATATTTCTTCTTTTCTTCAATATTTCTTCAACATTTTTTCCTTGTACAGAGCAAAAAATATTACCTTAAGTTTTATGTTTATTGAAATTATGTCATTTATTGTTCTGATTTGATAACTTTTAAAAAAAAGATATTTTCCCCAAATATGTAGCCAAAAATCAAAGCACACAAAACTAGATAAAATGTTTTTAAATCTTTCAACTTTATTGCATTTAATCCACTATAAACAATCACTCTGTATGATAAGATGTATTACTGTTAAGTTTATGGTAACTCTTGTCCTGGATTTGATTAAATACTTTTGTTTACTACAGAAATAAAATTAACTACCCCAGAGGAAAAATTGACAGTTTAAAAAAATTGAGAATACTGATATGTTGCATACTCACTTAATGAGAATGCTTGATATACTCGCCTTTGTGTTTATCGTTAGTTTTAATGTTCGCTGCAATTGATCGTGATTAATCACAGAACACTGTACAATTAATTAGTTGATTTTTAAAATGATGCCAGTGGCTCATTCTCCATTTGGAGTGAGAACTGAGGTGGGTAATTCAATAAATAAATAAATATTTCATTAACCACAAATGTCAGCCACCTTAATATGTCTCTCAACATGTCCTATTATCATACAATATAAGAGTTTAATTCCAAATGTGCTTTGATGCAAAAATGCAACATTTTACAATGTTATCATATCATGAGGCATTCATTTTGTCATAAATTTATTTTCAGTTTATATTTCAATGTGTCTGTACTTAATGACAGCTCAAGTAAGATGCTCTTAGTAAGAAAAAATAAAGACCTCATCATAGCTGAAGTATAACAGCAGTGACACCAGGGTATCACCAGTGACGGAACTAGCAATGTAATTTTATTGTACAAAATATGAGTGTCCCAAAAACACCAGTACCCGAAATCTCTGCGGCAAATGTATTTCTTTACATAAATATACTTCTGAATATAATGCAATGTTAATGATATATACAGTACAAATGGAACTCATATATGATTTCATAGGTTACACATTTTAAAAATATTGTTTTACATGAAAAATATTGGATTGTGTGACAAGCTCTTTCATGGGTGTAGAGCAACTTTGAAACAAGATAGAAATTGAAAAATGAAAAAATTTATGACGGAAATGTTTTATCTAATCATACATCAGCTGTGTGAATGTACAGTACATGCTGACTATTGGAATTGTGCCCAAGATTTTAAGCACGTTCTTAAGCCCATGCTTCATGGGAAATAATATGGCTGCTTGTTCTGTTTAAAGTGTTTTTGTTTCACAATTAAATGCCTTGTACTGTATGTGGCGAATGCAGTTTTCAAAGCACAAAATAAATGGAATTGACTGCTGCTAAAATGAATCTCTTGACCTTTTATGTACTGTAGCAGTGCCCCTCCTAGAACTCAAGGTTTCTTCCTGTTCTGTATTTATGCATCAGCTGCACACTTTTATAGCTTTTTGACTCACATAGCAAGAATTGAATTGGGCAGGTTGTATCATAGTTGCCTACAGACCTGCATGTTAGATTCCAACCTCAGAGCAATGCGTGCAGAATTTTCAAGTATTCTTCCCATTTTCCAGATTGCTCACACAATCCAACAACACAGACATGTTTCAAATGTTTACTTATTTTTATTTTATTATATTTTGTTGGGCACTTGTCTAAAACGCTGTAGGTATCTCAACGTTTGTTCACTGTTTGCAACACCATACTTTCTAAAGATTAATTTATTGACTTGAATTATTAATAACATGTATCTGTTTACATGACACTTTAACTCAGAAAAGTATGCTTATACTTATTTATACACTTTGATATATTATTGGGTAACTACCTTTGTTCTAGGTTTGGATTTTGTAACATTACAGTGTCTGACCTGAGTCAACATTAATTTGTAAAGTTATAGCGACAGAAGGTCTATTGTTGTGTGACCTGTTAAGCTGTGTGTGTTTTTTTTTTCATCAAGACCTACATACCATCTAATTTTTTACTTTATTTCATTATTTTTTGTGGCATCAGGAGCCACTTTTCAGCATTGAAAAAAAAAGCCAATATTGTTCCAGTTGCATTATAATTATTTAATGACCTACTGGGTTAGAACTACATCACCAACAGAATTGCAGCAAGCAGCAAAGAGGCACCATTAAAATAGCTATTACTCGCAGAAGAACTAAAATATAGCCAGAAGACGGAGATTAATATGGCAAGTTCTTTATTAACATGCAAGTTGCACAATAAGACACAGTATTAAATGAATTAATCTACAATAGCAAGCCAGATCATGTACGGTATGAAAAAAATAATGCAGAAGAAATTGAAATGGCATGGTCAAATATACAGGTAAAATTTAGTATTATATACACAAAAATCGAAATAGAAGGGCAAAGCATGTAATGAATTTTACCAACTAACTAGTGAAATTATTCTTCAGGTATAACTTGATCACATCCCTGAACAAGAACAATGATAATCACCAGTTTAAAACAGAAAACTTTACAGTATAATACATTGACAGATTAAACATTAAGTGCTGATTTTAATGTTTATTCTCTACTTCAATCTAGGAAAATTCATCCACCATACTTTACAAGTAAAAGCTTATTTAATACTAAATACAAGATATGGAAACTTCTGGCAAAATGAAAAAAATAAAATCTCATGTAAAAAGACATTTTCACTAGTTTCTATTATCAGTGGCTTGTGTATACAATAAAAAAATGCAGAGCAATCTCATATTTGTTGAGGCTACAAGGGGGCATTCTATCACAATAAATGACCAAGGGTATGCGTATTCTAAATTTGCAAACTGTCTGTCCTGAACAGAGTCTGAAAATCAGATCTGGCTAAAATGCATGTAGAGGGAAATGCTACTTGAATCTGAGTAGGGATATGTAAGCTCAAATTGCATAAGTTTTATATGAGTCATCCTTCTTGGTGTTATCTTGAGGCTGAACTTTGAATGCCGATACCGTCAAGCAATTTGAGTTGCATTTGCAGTGGAACTCATGAAAGCAGGAGAGGATAATGGAAGGTAGCTGTCTTGACCCAGAGCAGACATTCAAAATAATTTTATAATGTTATTTCATCTCAACTGCTTGGAATGTGCCCCCCCCCAGCCATCGCAACATGAATTGGAGCCTTATGCTAACAACAGTGTTACTGGGGCCTTCCACTTTTGAAGAGGCTGTGAATCACTTTCCACTCACCGCCAGGCCCAACAAACCCATATTCAATGAACTAGGGCAGAATGATAGCTCACTACCCATAATAAAAGTAGTCAACACTTTAGTACGACATCAGTGAAGCTCATTTCTCACAGGCATTGGTGTTCTAAAGAAGTGCTCTGCAGTGGCAAGGGTCACACACTAGCTGTGGCGGGTAAATCAGAGACCAGCAAAACACACAAACATATACATGAAGGCAGCTACATACTTGTAGTGCGTGAGAATCCTGCTGAACGGAAAGTAAAAAAATGTTCCTCACAGCACTCCTGAATTTCATACGGACGCTGGGTCGGTCATCACAACGTGCTGAGTGATATTTGAGGTATACGCGTGCTTGTTTTCTATTCTTTATCCAAACTGCAACACCATGTGGTTTATGTGTCCCTTGGCAATGAGAAGTGCTGTGTTTAGATATTAACTTTGCATAAAAATGAGTTGAAAGCCCCTTTCTGAGCCCATAGCACATCCTGGAAAAGTTTTGGAAAACAAAATCCCAGAACTTTACCTTTGTTCCTTAGACTGATCCCATCTGATCTTTCTACCCTCCCAACCAAGAGGGTGGCCAATAAGAACAAGTCTCCACTAAATAAAGTTCTGACACATAGATGTTTATTTCACATATCAAAATATTATGAATATGTATGAGTGTAATTCTCAGATCATTTTATTGCCACGTCATTCAGGCTAACTCGTAGCTCATGTTCCTTATTAGAATCTAATTATAAGATGGCACTTTGCCATGCAACATGCTATAAGTTGCTTATTCCTGACTTTGTATGTTTTTATTGTGATTCATCATTTTTACATGTGACTTGCCGTTTTATTGCCTACTGAGCAGAGGAGGAGGCAGGGAAATGACGTGTTAACTAGGGTAAGCCAGCATTCACCCTAGCCTTCAATCCCCACTATCCTGCTGGCAAACCTGCAATCTCGGGATAACGAGCTGGATGAACTACACTGCTGCTTCGGCTCTCAGAGGGACCTTCGAAAGTGCAGTGTGTTCTGCTTTACTCAGACCTGGCTGGGAACAAACACTCCAGACAGTGTTGTTCCACCCCTGGGCTTCACCACAGAAAGCACTGACAAGACAAAGCGTGCAGTGTGTTCACCGATGCAGAAACAGTTTCCAAGTCCTGCTTGCCAGTGTTGGAGTTCCTAATGATCATGTGCTGGTCATTATATCAGCTGAGGGAGTCTTCCTCAGTGCTGCTCACTGCTGTTTACATCCTGCTGTGCTGGAAAAGCTTTACGCTGATATATGTAAATAAGAGAGCCAGCACCTGGAAGCGATCACTATTATCACT
The DNA here is from genome assembly GCA_026781145.1 of Hippopotamyrus pictus. Lineage (NCBI taxonomy): Eukaryota > Metazoa > Chordata > Actinopteri > Osteoglossiformes > Mormyridae > Hippopotamyrus > Hippopotamyrus pictus. The sequence goes on along the minus strand of JAODLC010000100.1, from coordinate 22,072,587 downwards.
TTAACCACTGTAGCATAAAAAAACTCCCAATATACCACTAGCATATCACCTGCCTCACCAGGGGTAACCAGACCCTCAAACTCTCCTACATAACATTCAAGGGTCCCTATACTGTACGTCTTTTGCACATCCACACTTGGGCAAGTCTGAGGACTCGTCAGTGGGTCTGCTCCAACCTACAAGCAGGAACTGAAGCCAGCCCCCTGGCGATGAGGAAAGTACAGTGCTGGACATCCAAACACAAATTCAGACTTCAAGGCTCCTTTGGTTCGACCTATTGGTCCATCTTCAAGGTTTCCTCTGTGAGCTTGAATGAGTACAGTATGGCAATTCAGTGATGGTCCATGTCAGGTTCCAGAAGGACTTCTGTACCCTCCTGGACTGTCTGCTCTTACCCCAACCAGAAGCCATGGCACTGTTCACCTGGCACTGTGGGAGTAGACCATGGCTTTCACTTTACCCAGCATGGACTAGGACAAAATTGCCACATACAAGATATTCCGGACTACTAAGGCCGGAAAAAAAGACCTGGTGTGGACAGATGTTGGGAAACGACTATGATCTGCACCCTAACCCAGCTGAACAGCTTTTATGCCTGGTTTGAGTGCCATGGTTCAGACACAGGGGCGTGATGGGTTTCCAGCCCATAGAGCTGCTACAGTATACAAGATTAAATCTCGGCAAGTCATCGGCCCTGATGGCATCTCAACACGTGTCCTGAAGGCATGTGCCAGCTCTCTCTAATGTATGCCGACATCTTCAGCTTGTTCCTGTCTATGTTCACGGTGCCGGTGTGCTTTAAGTAGACCACAATCATGCCTGTGCTGATGAAAGCTACTGTGTCCGTTTTAAATGACTACCGCCCTGTTGGTTTATCCTCCATCTGACTGTCATACATCATCCTCAATATCCCCTCTCTGGATGATGCCATCTCCCCCATCCTGCACACCGCTTTGGAACATTTAGAAAAGAACACCTACATCAGGATGCTATTCATTTACGGTCTAAGGGACTTCAGTCTAAACAGCTCCATTTGTAACTGTTTTTGATTTCTTAGCTAACTGACCCCAGACAATGAGAATTTTGTACAGGAAGATTTCCGCACTGATCGTCAGCACTGGCATTCCACAAGGCTGTTACCTCAGCCCACTGCTGTACGGTTTAGTCACGACAATTTGGCTATGAACGAGGGGGAACAGCATTATCACGTTTGTGGACAGGACTGGCCTCGTCAGTGATGGTGATGAGGCTACCTACAGTACAGGAAGGAAGTAAAAGAGCTGACTGAATGGTACCATGACAACACCCTCTCCCTGAGCATGTCCCTGACTTCAGAAAGGCCAGACTCCTCATCTTCCTACTATACATCGATGGCTCTCCCGTCGACACAGTCAGCAGCTTTAGGTTCTTGGGGTTTTCAGATCCCCGACTACCTTCCTTGTTGTTTTAGCATCAGTTGCATCCTCAAGAAGACTCAGCAGAGGCTGTTCATCCTGAGGAGGCTAAAGAGGTTTGAATTGGCAACCCGAGATCCTGGTGAACTTCTACCGCTCCACCATTGAGAGCATCTTGACTGGATACATCACAGTGTGGATGGGAAACTCACCCTGCAGCAAAGGACTGTCTGAACAGCCTTGAAGATCCTCAGCACAGACCTTCCCCACCAGTAATCCATGTACCTCTTCCTCTGCCAGAAGAGAACTGAGTCCATCATCAGGGACACCAGTCACCCAGCTTACACGCTCTTCACACTCCTGGCCTCGGAAAAAAATGCATTAGTAGCTGCACCACCCATTTCAAGGACAACTTCATTTTGCAAGCCGTCAAGTTGCTAAATGACCAGTTACCTGCATCTGTCCCTGCTGTGTCGAATTGCACATTATTGTCAATTCCACTTCTGCACTTTTTATAGCACTGTATACCTCAGTAGCTATCTGCACATCCTTTCCCGTTGCACTAACTATCCATTGCATATTTATTATTGTTGTCTTTTGTCTTGCACTCTCTCGTCTTTTTTTGTACTGCTATTTTTGTCCTTTATTGCAGTTTTATTTGTCCTGTTGACCCACTAAGCACCTGTTCCCCCTCCTGCAATTGTGTCACAAGAATTTTCATGTGTTCCTAATATATTTACGTGATGACAATGATAGCTAGTTTGCTCAAAGATCTGTCACAATGTCCCCTTTATGTTTTAGGATAAGAAAACCAGTTTCATCCAAACTTTCTATTTAGTCTTCTGTATATATTCCATTAACTAATTGTACATAATTAAAGGCTTTCTTACCTACCCTCCCACCACCCAATCTCTTTGATTAAATGATCAGTTTCTTTACCACCTATTGTATTAGTTTTTCATCTATATTTCCTTTTGTGCTGTTTCCATCTTTTCATATTTTCCAGTTATTTTACTTCCATTACAGTTTCTTTTAGATACAGACTTTACTTTTGCTATTTCTTCACAACGGCTTCCCTGTTGTTTATTTGTAGTTGGTAGTGTATGCAGAGTAATACTGAACATGCTTGAATGTGTACTGTTTTATTGCTTAACTAACTTACTAAAAACTAAAAACTAAACTAAAAAAAGGCTATTAAGCCTTTTAGTTTCCTTAATGATGAAATTCCTTAGATGCTGTGCTTTTCATGTTATAGAGAAACCTAAAATGACATTGAAACTTAGGAAAGTTGCTCAGAACAAAGCTAGATTTAAAAGATTTTGAGGTACTCCTGGGCATTGGGATATAGTTCTTCCTATGTCAAAAAATAAAATAGCAGGCAGAGCTCAGATAACCCACATTTCCACTTTATATACCTCTCTGGATTCACAGATGTAGACATTCTTGCCTTTGCTAAGGTCCTGTAATGAACATCAATGAAAGTGTAGAGTGGTGATACAAATAATAATGAAATTTTCAGACATTATTAAAGGCATATCTTATAAATGGATAAAGTAGCTAAATAAATTAATGAAAAAAGCAAATCTTGCTTTCAAAGACATTCCAGTAGCCAAAGTTGAAATTAGCTTTTACTGATTTTGCTGTTGTTGAAAAAAAGGTTTAGAACAACATTTAACATGCACAAAACAAGCTCTGCTTGAACTTTCAAGTAAACCCCAACCCTCTTGTTTCTGATTGCAACGGCAATTATGCATTTCTAAAGTCCTCCTCAATTGGATTGCTGAAAGCCACATGCAGACAATGCACTTAATTTTCCCTTTGATTTGTTTCTAGTGAAAGTAATTTCAGTGATGTAAAAATGTATAATTGCCTTGTTCCATAATACTTCTTGATTAGTCAGGTAGCATGAGTCCCACAGCAAAAGAAAAAAAAAACTTCAAACAGAACTATGAAATTATTGTTGTCAAGGATATTGAATGTGGTTTGAGGTAATTGAAATAATTACTAAATACATTTCATATATCAGGCTGACAACACTTATATGTGTGATTATATAAATTTTAATAAGCATCGAATCTGATGCAGGCAGCCAACTCTCTGTTGGTATGGATTGTCAGAACTGATCTTTGCAGAAATGAATCTTGAAAATACTTTTTAGTTCCTATCTCTGGGAAGAGTGCCGTGGAATCTGAGACAGCTCTCTATCCATCCATCACAATGATGAGCACAGAGAGGTCTATAGAGTTTCAGAACTCATTTGTTTCCATGGAAGACACGCACCCTATGTTATACAGAATGAAAGGTTTTAATGTGCAATATCTAAAAATGTTTATATATGATATTATGAAAATATGAATAAATGCATGCATCATATGCTTTACAAGAAATTAACTACAGAGGTTGCCTTTCACTTTGATTAACAAATGGCCGCCACTATAAAAGATTTTTAAAAGTCCTTTTTAGATGAGACTTTTTTTTGCATTCAGCGGGGTGACTCAGTAACAGACAAGCCAATTTCCAGTTCTTGTAGATGTACCTGGAAAAAGAAACCGTTATAAAAACAGAAATATGAAGAAACAGGGAAAGTACAGATATATCTGTGTGAAAGCGATATCTTAGAACTGAAACACCAGTCACTTTTTATTTTACAAACCCTAAGCTGCCCCTTAATGTATCTCCGGATGACTCATGAGACATAAACAATGTAAATGTGCACCTGGGAAGCCAGAAAAAAGGGAGAATAAAAACACAAAAGCCTGGAATCGGGGCTGAGGCCCACTGTGGGAGCAGGACCCAGGTGCATGTCACCAAAGGCAGAGCAAAACAGAGCACACATTTATAAAAGTCACAGGGAAAAAGGGACACCTGGAACAAATTAACATGAACAGAACTGCATTCTCACATATGCCTTTTCAATATACCATAGTGCCATAGAAATGGATTGTCTAAGACATAATATACATTTTTAAGTTTGGAATTTGAGGTTAATATTCTAAGTGTCATTGGTGGCAGCCTCAGACAAACCCATATCGGCAAAGGATATCCAATCTCACAACAAAATCCATTTGAAGAATGGACTTTGCAATATACAATTTTTGATAATCAAACTGACTTGGTCATTGGGTGGACAGACACACGAGTGACTGACATATAGGTATATAATATAGGCATGTAACGTGAAAACTGTCAACTGTGGAATTTCAGAGATTGCAGAGCATGGCTGTGATGAGAGTTAAAAGCCTTGAACAAGCTTCTTGAGCAAGGGCACCTCAAAAGCCTGTCTGAAATGCAAAGTTGCATTGATAGCTCGGATCTGTAAGGATGCTTTGTTCTCCTGATCGCCCAGGAGACCAGCATGCCGGACAAAGTTGTAGACCACAACTTCTGAGGCACAGCTGAAATTGACTGGTGACCCTGTTGCGATATAGCTAAAAGAAAGACTCTGTGAGACCAGTCTCAGCATGGAGCTCAGAATACCATTCGATATCTTTGACTGTTTGACATGACTGTTTTCAAAAACAAAAACAATCAAGAAAAATCTATGTAAGCATGCAGCACTGAATGAGCAGTATATTTGTGGACTGTGATTGTCTCACTGACACCTAGTTTTATTATTTTCCCAGAAATAAAACTGCAATGAAAAAGTACAGTGATGCTGTTAAATAGAACAATTGATAGAGTTAAAAAAAAAAACAAATGTCTATGCATTTGAAGAGTTCCAGTGACTGACATTGGATTTTCATTATATCAGTTTCCATTGATGGGAATTTGTTTTACTTTAATCACAGTTCTGAATGGTGCATGATTGTGGACACTGGGTGCAGAACAAGCCAAGCAAAGCATTTACGTTTAATCAAGCTAACACAGTTTAATTGAACTCACACGTTTTAATGTCAGGAAGGGCATATTTAACAATTAGGACATAGGGTAGCGTAGCTTTTTTTTCTTCTTTAATAGCAATCTGTTAAAAAAGGCGGCAAAGCAAAGAAGCAACAGTGAAATCCACTAGAATAGAATGAAAGAGATACAAATTAAAAAGCATCCCAAACATCCCCATTCACAAGCCCTGTCAGAACTGTATAGAAAGGCATGCACTCTTCAATAACCATTTTATACAGAATAAGCACTTAAATTCACATGGTTAGAATGATATTATTGTAAAGCAAGATGACAACATTTTGAAATTTTGGCATTTTTATTTATTCCTTTTCTGTAACAGCTCGTTTCATCCAGAGTTGGAGGGGTGGGGGATCCGGAGCCTATCCTACAGGCTATGGGCGCAAGGAAAGGGAACAACCCAGGATGGGGCATCAACCCTATACAAGGCACATACACCACTCACACGGATGGGCAATTTAGCATCTCTAATTCTTCTTATCATGTTTTTGGAATGGGGGGGGGGGGCGGGTAGGAGTACCCGGAGAAAAAAACCCACGTTGACAGGGAAAGAACATGCAAACTCCACACACATGGAGTCAGGGCGGAAACTCAAACCCAGAGGTGTGAAGCAGTGGCGGGACAGCTGTACACTAGGTCCTGGGGCAAAAATGTACTATGCTCCCCCCTTAGAAATTCACACCTATACCCTACCTATGCTAGTTGCTGCAGTTGCAGATGATGAAATTTAAGTAGCATCCAAATATTGTATCCATCATGCACTGCAGTAGTTTGCAAATTCCACAAATGTGCTTTTTTCATTAAATACACAGCTTAACAATATAGTTTGCCTACAAAACATTACAAACTATTACATTTCAAAATTGTTTTAAGTGTTATACCATTTTTTTTTTTTTGTATTATGACTCCCACCATAATGAGATTGTATATATAAGAATGAGAGATATAAAAGAGGCATGTCACAAATATTTTCAATTTAAATGACATCAATGTCATAATCCTCGAGAACACATATGAGTACTCGTGGGGGGGCCCAACCCCAGCTGTTCTACACACCAATCCGCTACTACTGTAAAACAACTGTGCTATGCTACCACCCACGTCTTAATCTGGATGTTTTGATCTATAAGAATCTATGAACACATTATAAAGCATTAAAATATGGCTATAGATGTTTAGAAAGAGCAGTAACACATTATATCCATATTTATTATGCTTTGTATATGCATATATGCATATGTAGTTGTAGTGGTTATAGTGCTCTATAATGCACTATAGATACCTTCATAATGCCTCATACAGTAAGCCATCCTTAATTCTTATCCTGACCATTATAATGCATCATGTAGGCATCTATAGTTCATTATGGATGACACCTTTAAGTAAAATATTACCATTTTATCTTGTATATGTTAGCTTTTTGTACTAGTTTTATAGTTTTATGTTTTTGTCTGTAAGCCATTACAATGTAATGGAAACCTGACTTTTTTCCCTCAACTTTATATGTGATGAAACAAGCAGGTATAACATCAGTTAAGGTGAGTAGAATTTGTGTGGAAGGTGCAAAACTCAGTGGCTACTGTCAGCGCTTGAAATATTACATTTCGGCAGCCTAAACAACTGCGTCCACACCTGCAGACAAATGAAATTGCGACCATCGGGGCGTGTGACACCACCGTTGTCCATGCCGAGGAATGTGTCGTTGCATTTACAAAACACTTAAGTGCTACAGTGCTGCAATGTGATTTGTTTACCAGCGACAGGATTTGCCAATACTGCACACTGTAGGCAGACAAATATTCTATAAAGGAAACTTTCCACAATGTTGACTCTCTACCAGCAATTTTTGGACAGCAGTCCTCAGACCCCTGTAAGGCTCCTGCACATATACCCCAGAGCACCAGCAGTGATGTTCCTCCACAATGAATGGATTTTTTGAGGAACTTCATGACCCAGGATTTTGTGGCAAGATGTTTTTTGTAGAATAGATTTAATTGACTCGATGCAATTCTTCTGAAAGAGGGTCACTGTAAAGGTGTATAAATAATGGTCTGATTAGTAGTCTGACTCATCCTTGCTCTTTATGAATGAAGCAAAATAACATTGCTTGTTCAATTAAATATCTTCACAAATGTTCAAGCATCTTAATATTGGTATGAATAGTCTGACATCATGTACGGAGCATTAGAGTACACGTGATTCATTAACGACATCGACAGACCAAGAAATGCACAGATCGTCCCCATCTTATGACTGGTCATATGTCAGAATGGACGCATGTCGGAATGAGACTGGGAGATGTGTGTGAGGCTGGGATGGTCTCTGCTGTTTCAGTGAAGTACTTTCAAGCAGCACCTACCATACAGTGCACAGCATGCACTAGGTAGCGTAATGCTGCCAGGCATGCAGCCACCCGAAATTTATTTTCACATTTATTTGTTTGTTTATTTATTTTTTCTTAAGCCTCGGTCATAAGTGTGAGTCAGCATAAGTATCATTTGTAACCCAAGACTGTATAATGTTAAATCTATTTTTCTTCTTCGTTCTTTCTTCTTAATGCATTTGACTTTTCATATTGATTGTATTAGCTATTCTTGAATAGCTAATACAACGACAAAATGTAATTCAGAAAATATGCAGTTACAAACAGAACTGTAAGTTTGCACAGTTATAAGGATAAATTTACAGCTGAATTTATGCAGTGTAAGTGTCCTGTTACGCATTGCCATCCCATCCAGGGTGTCCCTGCCACATGCCCTGTGCTTTCTGGGATATCCTCCAAGCTCAATGCAGCTGTGATTTAGATAAGCACTTACAGATAAATGAAATATATACAGCGATGTATAGTGTAACAAAGACAGTGACTATTCAAAGCATTTTTATTGAGATTTTTATTTTCAGTGGAGTGGGCTATGCCAGCAACATGAAATCACTAGAATTGGAATTTAATGTATTGAACTGAAAAATCAAATTCCATTACATAAGCAAAAAACACAATTTAGGTAAATGATTGTTCACAGCAAAAACTGCAGACCCTAATGGCTCATCCTTACATACTATACACTAATTACCTTACTCAAGTATGCCTGTTTGACTTTGTTGAAATTAAGGATGCAAAAAAAAAACAGGTAAAAAGTCGGTTTCTTCAAGCAGTCTTGACCTAAGTCCGTATCTAAAAGCTAAACAATGTCAATAAATAAATGTTGAGTCCCACACTAATCCCAGGCATTAACCTAGCAGAGTATTCCACTGCAGGTTCTCTCTGGTAGAGGCTTCTGCTCCTACTCTATTCCCATACCCTCCCCCATCCTGAATAAGCAGCTTCTTTCCTTGTCCTGGCCTTTTCCCTGAAATCCTGCCAGGTGCACTTCAAGCCCCAGGGTCCAAGAGGCTTCCACTCTGGTCCCATCATCTTCCCTTTTGTCCAGTTGCTGGTCTGACACAGCTGCTGACACACCTGCTCCCCCCTACTGGGGCCTTAGCACAATCTACTCAATGTTCTCGCCCTACTTTCCACCACTTCTGAAGTCTTCTCTGTGGCACCTTGAATGTTCTCCCAACCTTTTGCTGCCTCCCTGTACACTTTTCAGATTTTTTAGCTATTTCTTGCCCCCCCTTCAAGCCCCCGCTGTAGATATTGAGGGGGTGTCATTTTCTGTGTGTCGCACATCTCCAGCATACTCCTGACAGCAGTGGCAATCAGCTGCCACCTCCTCCTCCCACATTTCCAGTGCATCCGCCTCATTCCAAACCTACCCTTAACTCTTCACTTTCCTTTCATTCAATTGCTTTTTTGTTTCAATTCCACATAAAATGTCAACTGTGACCTCATTTCAGGTCACATGACCACACAAGTGCGTAAGTGTTCATATGACAGCCCCTTAATTATGCGTATAAACTGAAACACAACTGTTGTACCACCTTACTGATAACAGATTGAAGCAAGTACTGCAGACAGGACTTCGGAAACCACTGCTGATCTAGTCCTTGAGCTGTTCAGCTGATTTAATCCTGCTCCCTGTTCTTACCGGTATGTGCCTATAGACTTATGCTATAACTCTATTTATGCCAGGACCTGTCTGGATCTAACTGACGCCTTTGTATTACGTTATAGTAAAATAACGTTCTTTACTATGATGTGTTTTTGTTGTATCACGTGGCTTTGGCTATCCTTTTAGGATTCATCCTTTCATAAGGTGAGCCAGTGCCTGTTGATTTTGTTGCGCTGTGCTATTTCCACCATAATCTAAGGTCGAGGCAGGAATAAATATAGTTTTTCACATACCCATTTCTATTTCAGTCAATCCACAGATGTATTTTGTGGGTGTAAAACTTTGAAGGGATCATAATCAGTCCATTAACACCTGACAAGAAAAGCATTCAAACAGTACAGTAATATCAAAAAAAGTATTGAAATGACATTCATAGCAGAAATTTGAAATGTCAGATTTTAAAATCCCCATCAAATTTATATACATTAATAGCACCACTACCCCATGTTTCTGTCCCATCTGTCCTATACTGGCTGTGTTTATGTGAATAACAGGATAACAAATCACCCAGTGAATATGGGTGTCATTTGAGGTGGTATTATTGTTTGAAAATTGGTTTAGTTAATATTGCTTAAAAAATCTCATTCTGTACCATAATAGTTTGTTTGGAAAAAATATACAATTGCACTTTACTTGACACTGTCATCTATAATACATTATAGATACCTTGATAATGCATTATAATGGTTGGTATAAGAATTTGTAAAGCATTACAGCATCCGCTATTGACAGTCATAAGGCATTATACTGATTATTATAATACTTCATAAGCACCAATGAAACTCTCATCTATAATGAACTACAGATACCTTCATACAGTAATACATTAATATGGCCGGTACAAGAATTACAGATGATTTGTACGGCATTATGGAGGTAGCTACAGTGTATTATAGATGGGAGCTTCATAAAGCATTCATAATACATAATAAAGATGGCTATAATGGGTTATCCCTTTTTATAAATATTTATAACCATGTTTATAATGCTTTATGAATGCATTGTAATGTGTTATGAATGTGTTCATAGATTCTTGGCATTCATAGAAATTGTCACCAATAAACTGCTTTGGTCTTAAAAAGTGAGGTCTTTTGCATTGTTAATGGCATATATTTTTATTGTTTTTCATTTTACAAGCATAGTTGTTGAAGAATACCTATAATTTTTATTTGGTCATTAACTTGTTTCGATGGCCACAAAAGATTTAATGGCCTATTACACACTATCCTAGCTTGTGCCTGACAATGTTTTCTTTATATTTCTTACATGACTAAATTAAAGACTGCCTTTTACATACCCTTTTTTTTTATTAACAAACATATTAATGACCGAGAATAACCACCTCTTAATGACACCATTCAGATACAGACAGCAGGATCCACAAATCCTCGTCAGGGTCTTAACAAATGTAAATATTGCACTGTATGATTCTTATGATACGGTATTTATATTCTTGCAACAAATGTGTGATAGTGACATCATGTCCCCAGTGTCCCCAACCTTGTGGCCTGTGTCTCCAGCATAGGCTCCAGGCTCACTGTAGCCATGTATTACATAAAGAGTTACGGGAATTGACTGGCTAGGTGGATGGAGGCTCCATCTTTGTTTTTCTCCCATTTAATAAATACATTTTTGAGCAGCGTGATTTAAAATTCAACAATGGTCATAGACAATTGTCCATTGCATGTAGTGGGCACTGAGCACAGATTTGATGTGGTAAAAGCCTAAGTGATAATTTGCCTCCTAATAATCTTTTATTGCATTGTAACATAAGTGGACATCCATACAGCTTGAATGCATATGGGGGGGGGGGGCAACCACCTTTACAGAGTAATTTTCACTCCAGTTATGTGATCAGCCATTTTAGTGTCCATAACTTGGGACACATTTATATGTAAAGTAAAAAAATTGCAAAAGTTATACTCAACAAAAGTTAACAACCACCATAGTGCTGAAGATTTGTTTGTATCTTTCTTTGTTTGATTGTTTGTTCTGATTTGTGCAAAAGTAGATGGAGGACAGCAGAGGCTGTATCCAATTACAGATTATATTATATTATAATAATATACTGGTGAAGCTCTCTGTACATGTCATTCACAATATGTAGCAATCATTATGGGCAGTGGATATATAACTTGAAACCTGAGGATTATGTACTGTCAGCATTAATTGAAGTACAGTGTTAACTGTACTGTGTTGTTACTGTGTCAACATCCTTTTATTATGTTCTTTACTGTCGGTTGGCTGTTGAAAAACTTCAGTTTTTTAAAATTTTTTGGCAGTTCCTGCTACAGTGCTAACTTGCACTTCCTCAGTTACACTTTTACAGTATGCCTAGCTGATTGCTTGAGAGCTTAGGTTTGTAATGTACTCTCCGACTCACTTGTATGTCACTTTGGGCAAAAGCATCTTCTGCATAAATAAAAGTAAATGTAAAAGGGAAGGAAAGAAGCATACAGGGACACAAAAGTAAAAAGGTGTCAGACCTTTCATTTTTACTTCTTTGAGTTCCCAAATAATGCAATGATAGAACAGACACTTACCATATATTTAGCTTACAGCTTGGAAGCATTTAAAATTAAGCTGAAAATCTCAGGAAACCTGTCAGGTAATAGCTGAATATGACTACTGATCATTTTGACAAGTTTAAACATTATTTAAAAAATATAGGCTATTGTTCAGGTTAAGTATTTTCGACAACACTTTACTTGAGGGGGCAGTGTAGTAGTACATGCTAACTTAATGCATTAATTAACCAGTAACTAGTGTCTTAGTTACATACTGATCCCATGTTCAATCATCATTAATCAATCATGAGGGTTCATGTGTTTCATGCATGATATATATCTAAATTCATGAGTTGTTCTTCAGTAGTAACTGAGTAACAAAGTTATTTGTGTCCTTTCAAGTAAAGAGTTACCATATTTTCTTTCTAGCACAGTTCATTTTTGGGTCCATCCTGGATTTGTTGACATCCGCAGAGATTCTGTGTTGTCTCTTAGTAAGGTGAAGACATGTACAGAGGCACACAATGCCCCACAACTTGTCACTGTTAACTTCTTGCATGTTCTTGCCAAAAGTTAAGTCCTTTGCGTCAACCATTGTGGGGTGTTAGGGTTACGTACAGTATGTCACGCTTCTGCACAGTAACTGACACAGGGACTGACAAGCAACGGAAGCAGAAATTGCACACGTGGCAAGTGGAGCATCTGCCTGCTGCCATATCAACCTTCTACAAAACCTTTATTAATATACTGTATGTTGAACCCAATCTCTTTAATGAGCTTAAAGTGTATTACAGTATGCTTGCATTGCCTGTCAGCCCCTGAAATGCAAAAGTTAGCTTTAAAAGATACGTAACTTTTGAATTAAGAAAAGTGTTTGATACTAGATTTTTTTCACTGTTATTGTCATACATATTCTTCACAGTGTTACAGTGTTCAAAGGAAGAAATAGGCAAGAAAATGAATGTGATCGTCTTCAAATTAGTTTTTTTTCTAATAAATTTTACAGACAAGGCACACAATTCAATATTTTCCCCAGGATAGAACAAATGCTCATAATTTCCTTCTGCATGTAAGGGAGCAGTAATATCTTCACCGTTAAGTACTTAGTTCAAAGTAAAGAACATTTTATATTACGTTTACTTCCTTTGTCAAAAGCACTTAGTGGTGGGCTTTGTAAGCCACCTAGACTGCAGATGTTGGCATTTAATGGTGAGTCATGTCATTATTACAAGAATAAATCATCCCATTAATTTTCAGGGAGAAATCATCCGCATGTTAAATGGTAGCTGTTAAAACATATTTGATTGACTAATTACTTAAGGGGGTATGTATTTAAATGTGGTTTGAATCGCTCTGAAAAAAGTCTAATCCATTATATAAAAAACTGAAGGGATATCCAGTTATTTGCAATAAACAATAACAATATTATTATTATTATTATTATTATTATTATTGTTGTTGTTGTTATTGTTATTACTATTAGACTCACTAGTCGTTCACATTAATTTCTATGCTTTCGCCTAAATCTGCCCCACTGTCTAGAAAGTATTCATGAAAGGAGCACTGCAGTGCGGAAGGAAACGCTTGAAGTGGTAGAGAATAATTTAGCTAGATAAGGAAATTTACACTGTGGTAGACTTTCTTTGCAAAAAAATAAAAAATACAAGCAGGCAAGACAAAATGGCAAGTCATACTTAAAAGTGATGCATGCTAGGATATATAAATAAACAATAAGGAGATTAGAAATGTAGAGGCAATTTGGTAAGAACTGGAAGCTAACGGACAGTAAACATAGGCAGAAAGCTTCTACAATAAAATATCCAGTAAGCAAAATCAGGCCTGCTAGCAATAATGATGAGCTTATAATTAATATGGTAATCAGCTATTTTAAGCTGCCTGATCTTAGGTGTTGTGGACAGTCTGTGTAATGTTTTCATATAAACAATGTATAAACAAAGTTTACTTTGTTTAATGCATTCTTAGGGTGGTATGAGTCAATATATCTTCAAAATCATTGAAACGGACCAGAGTTGTCCCCATGGCCCCAGTAGTACAGTTTATCTCACTTGGTTGGAATACCGACAAATACTGTTGCCTGAGGTTTGCTCATTAAAAAGTATGAACATTGTGTACTTAGTTGTAAAATTTACAAATCTTCAGAGAAATCTGTTAACTACTACTACTACTACTACTACTACTAATAATAATAATAATAATAATAATAAAACCTAAAATATTCATCCACCTTCTAATCACTTATTTTGGTCAGGGTCACAGGGAACTTAAAGTATCAGATGTTTTAATTAAGGTATATAGTCCTATATTCAACGTGACCTTACTGTTTGTAGTATAGATTGTAAGGAGTAAATATTGACTGTACCCTTGTTTAGTGTAGGAAACTGCTTTAGAGAAAAATCTGTAATTAATCCTGCTCTCACACATAGTATAGTAAGCAGCCCAAACTTGCCTCTGCATTAAATCAAAATGCCACATAATATTTCTGCATGGGTAAAACCATTATGCATACTTTATGCATCATAATACTATTATGCGCTAAGTAAGGTGACATTTAACATATATATACACAGCATTCATGATTGAATTATAAACACCAATAAAAGGGTGTCAGATTGAAAACAAACAACGGAGCCAAACTGCAGGAGCTATTAGTGCTGTAGTGAAATGATAGATCCCAGGCTAATATCTAATCAATAGCATTGCTTCACTTCTTCTGCTTGGTCTGCCTTCCTGTGGACTAATTAGATGAGAAGGCGTGATGAATGTGTATTAAATTCAGCTTCCCCATACCTATTCCTTAGGGCTTTCTACCATTTTCCTGCTGACCTTTTAGATCCCAGCTTTATTGTATGTGAATTCAATTAAATCAATTTGTCAGATATTTGTTATGCAGCAGTTAGCTTGGAATTTAATTAATCATGGTTGTTTTCATTGAAGAACGAAACCGTGCTCACCAAGGTTGAAAATCTTTTACAATAATAGATTTGTATAGAATATTATTTAAAGGAGTCATACCATATAACTTTTAAAACCATGGCTACAGTATCTTTTAGCTGTGAATATCACATCCTGTCTGCCACATCTGCCTGACCCTCCTGTCTCCTCCCTCACGTGGCCCTAATGGGCCCATATCTGATGCTTGTTGCCCTTCATCAGTCTATGTTTTAAGTACCTGTTTGTCTCATCATCGCTAGTCCAGTCATTAATGTCGCTCCTCTAGTCAGCCTGTGTCCTTCCTCGTTTTAGCTGTCTTGTTTTCATTCCTTGCAGTTCTGTTACTTTCCAATTCCTGTTTGTTTCGTTTTGACCCAATTAATCCCCTTATGTTACGCCAACAGGCCTGTCCTTTGTCCATTGTCCCGCAACCCATGACAGAATGATTGGACTCCACCAGACACCCCACAACTGTCCCCGGGAACCTCTGTCGCTGCATATTTCCACCCGCATGCTTTCCTGACTTCGTCTTGGTGTCAGAGCATGGCTTACAACTTTGGTCAGTGGACAATCCCCCTTGAGTGGGAGTGACCCCGAGGAGGCTCCTGGCATGCAGGTCACCCTACCCATGTGGAGGTCATACTGGGCTTGCCTTCACAAGGTAGATGAAATGCCCACATTGATCCCTCTGGAGCCCTGGGATTTGGAGGTGGGCTGGTTCTCCACCTCTCTACTGCATCAAAGCTCTCTGCAGATTAAATACAGATTTAATTCGGCTCCCCAAATTATTGCCAAAGAGCTGCCCACTGGCTCCCCGAACTTTAGCACAGAGCTGACCACTGGCTCCTCGAAACTCGCCGCAGAGCCAGCCACTGGCTCCCCGAAGCTTGCCGCAGAGCCAGCCACTGGCTCCCTAAAGCTTGTCGAAGACCTGCCCACTGGCTCCCTGAACCTCAACTCAGAGCCAGCCACTGGCTCCCCGAAGCTCGCCGCAGAGCCGACCACTGGCTCCTCGAAGCTCGCCGCAGAGCCAGTCACTGGCTCCCTGAAGCTCACCACAGAGCCGGGAACTGGCTCCCTGAAGCTCTCAGCCACCTTCAGCCACAGGAAGCGGAAGAAACGGGTCAAACCCGTGCTAGTGCTCATCTCATATGATCCAGTTTTGCCAGAGTTCAGCCCAGAGAGGGTCGCTCCGCCCACACTCCAGGCTCCAAGTCCATGAAGGGCTGCCCGCATTTGACCCTTCAGCAGCCATGCCATCCTGCTTGCCTCCAGGTGCCTCGGCCATGGCCCACCTGGCCATGCCTCACCTCCCAGTGTCCCTAGCCCGTCCCATCTCCTGATGTCCTGCCGGCTCCAGCTCAGTCTCATGCAGTCCTACCAGCGCCTGCCTCACAGCCTCCTGGCTTGCCACCAATGGTCTACTCATACCCTGCCAGGCTAACTCCCAAACCCCCTGGCCACCGCCAGATCGACACGCAACTCCTCGGCTGCTGCCAGGCCAGATTGGACTGATTCAGATGATGCCTAATCAATGGGTTTGGAGTGGGACCCTTGGGGCCTTGCCCTAAGTCCTGCTCCGTGGGCTCCCACTTCAGATAAAAGTTTGCACAAAATCATTCCGTTTCAGCATGGTAAACGGTGCAAGCTGAGGTCCAGAAGAGGGGCAGACCAAGTTTACGTCTCCTGCTGTGGCCTTGGGGAGAGAACGCTTGGCGCCCTCCTGTTCAGTCCTGCAGTCCCCTCAGCGCCCACCTGTTCCTCTCCTGGAGTCCCAGTGGCACCTTCTACCTCTTCTGCATTGTGGTCCCTGTTGAGATATAGTGTTTGTCGCTGGTGCGTGGTCATGTCCTGTGTCTATTCTGTTTTGTCGTTATGGTGTTGTCTGTTGTTCTTTCTTGTTGTCTGGTTGGTCCCTTGTCCGACCATTGCCTGTTCCATGCCACTTGTCATGCTGCTTGTCCTGCCCTGTCATGTCCTACCTAGTCCAGTGGTTCTGTCCCTCTGACTTCTGACTTTTTGTGGTGTCTGTCCCATATTCCCCATTGGTCCTGCCGTGCCCTGTTGTCCTGTCTGTTCCTCACTCCCTGTCATTTAGTTCAGTTCCCTTCTCAGTTCGTTTTTTGTGCCTGGAGGGCACACTTTGTGGGGGAGGGTTACTGTCAAGTCCTGGTTACCATGTCTGCCTGACCCTCCGGTCTTCTCCCTCACGTGCCCTTGATGGGCCACACCTGATACTTGCTGCCCCTTGTTAGTCTATTTATAAAAGTTCCTGTTTGTCTCGTCATTGCTAGTCCAGCCATTAAGGTCGCTCCTCCAGTCAGTCTGTGTCCATCTTTGCTTCAGCCCTCTTGTTCTGATCCCTTGTGGTCTTGTTACTTTCCAGTTGCTTTGATAATCCTTATGTTTTGCTTCAAAAACTTTTTCTCCAAGTAATTACAAAAAAAAGGTTCCAGCAACTGTACTCAGACTTTAGCTTGATACTGCATATAGTCAGGAGCATAGCATTTAGGGAGGGGCATGGATTTAGGGATGGCAGATGGCAGATTTAGGAGGCCCAGCACTTATGTCACATCTACACTATTTTACTGTGAAGACACAACAGTTTATATGACAAAGGTCTGATAATAATAATAAATGCGAAACTAATTAACTGAAGAAGCTGTACCCTGCTATTGGCCTTATGATTCCTGGACAGATTGTAGCTACCCACCACCCTAATCGAATGAATGGCGATTTGTGGTTAATAGTCATAGTAAATCAATTCCCGATAATGCTGCTACATGAATTGAGATGCTGCTAAAACTATACTTGTTTATTCAAATACTGCCTGTGATTGTGACCTGGTTTGAAGGAGCAGACAGTCAGAGATAATAATTCAGTACTGTCAATGAGCACCTAGTTTGCAAACTGCAATACAATTTGAATGATTTATGGTCTTTAGTGCAACATTATCTGTAGTTCATCTCATTACCAAACAAAATATGTTAAAAAATGTTCTTTGCTACTGTCCTTAGGACCATAAAACTCCATTACCAATACAAAAAATCCATTCCAAACAGTACAAAACACGAAAGAACTTATTAAACTCAACCCTGCCACCTGACATTGCAGTTTGGATCTACTGTATTTCAGTTCATGTACAATGGAATAGAATAGAATAGAATAGAATAGAATTTTTGGCACCGTACATCATTAAAATGAAAAAATTAAAATTAAATAAAATTAAATAATACTTATATATACAGTGGTTAGCACTGTTACCTCATGCTCATGGGACCAGAGTTCAAGTCTCCGCCATGGCTGAATTGCCCATACTGTAGGCGTGCATGTGCTAGTGAATGGTGTGTGAGTGTGCACTGCAATTGGTTGACGCCCAATCCTGGGTTGTTCCCTACCTTGTGCCTGCAGTCTCCCAGATGTATGTCCTTAGTGGCCACTTTATTATGTACACCTTGTTAGTATTTGGTTGGACACCCTTTTGCCTTCAGAGCTGCCTTAATTCTTTGTGGCATAGACTCAACAAAGTACTTGAAACATTCCTTAGAGATACTGCTTCATGTTACCATTATAGCATCACGCAACTGCTGCAGATTTGTCAGCTGCACCTTCATGAATCTCCTGTTCCACCACATCCCATATGTTGTCTTTTTGGTTAATGTATGATGACTGTGGAGGCCACTTACAGTACAGTGAACTCATCATCATGTTCAAGAATCCAGTCTGAGATGACATAAGCTTTGCGACACGGCATGTTATCCCACTGGAAGTAGCCTTAGAAGTTGGGTTCATTGTGGTCATAAAGGAATGGACATGGTCAGCAGCAATACTCAGGTAGGCTGTGGTATATAAATGATGCTTACCTGGTACTAAGGGACCCAAAGTGTGCCAAGAAAATATCCATCACACCACCACCAGCCTGAATTGATTATTCAGAGATAGTCTTCTGCATAGCTTGGTTGTATTGAGTGAGTATTTGAGTTGCTGTTGCCTTTCTATCAGCTTGAGCCAATCTGGCCATTCTTCTCTGAAATTTGTCATCAGCACGGCATTCCTGCTCAGAGAACTGCCATTTTTTCTTTTTTGGCCCATTGTCTGTAAACCCTAGAGATGGTTGTACATGAAGGTCCCAGTACAACAGCAGTTTCTGAAATAGTCATATCAACCTGTCTGGCACCAAGAACAATGTCACATTCGAAGTCCCCTAAATCACCTCTCCTCCCCATTCTGGTGTTTGATGTGAACATTAACTGAAGCTCCTGCCCTGTATCTGCAAGATTTTATACATTGGATTGCTTGTATATGATTGGCTGATTAGATATTTGCTTCAACAAGCAGCTGAACAGGAGTATCTAATAAAGGGGCCAATGAGTGTAGAGGTACAGTATCAAGCTGAACAGTAAATATACATATTCAAGCAAATATACAAGCCTCTGACCTTCAGAATGTCAGCAAATATCAAGTTGAAGTGATTTGGCATTGTTTCTAGAAACATTGCAATTCATGTTAAAATTTTATGACACGAATTGCCATTACTGGCAAGTGAAAGCGAAATTAATAAATGAACCTCTGAAACAACTTTGAAGAAGTAAACATTCTAGAATAAATAAGCTGATAAGGTGGCAAATGATGTTCTCTGAATAATAAGCTTATACATGCTGTTAGTATTTGTAATAAATGCTTGTCTGTGCAGTTGGGTTCATTTTAATTTTCTGATTTGCTATACAATCGATTGCATGACAGATGATAAATGAGGTTATAAATTGGACCAGGCAGTGGGGTCAAGGTTGGCCACAAGCTGGGACAAAGGTGCAGTCTAAGGACAATGAGGACAATTATGCGGAAAACTAAGCATAAATGGAGACAAAACACAAGGCACAGAAACAAAAACATAGAAAAACGAATACATGATAAGACAAAGGGCCTGATTTTAGTCATCCAAAGTGCACGGTCTGCAGTTCTTTTACGGTCTGGCCAACCCACTTTTGCTAGTTTACCATCAGAAAAGACAATTGCAGCCCCGGGTGCAAGGTCCAAAGTGATTGAACTTAGTCTCGTAATTAGTCATGGTGTGTTTGGGGAGTAACATACGACAAACCAATCAGAGTGTCATTTTCCAGTCCTAGATCATCTTTGGCAACTGCCAGATTCCCCCAAAACTATCTAAGCTTTATAATAATAATAATTCATCCATCCATTTTCTGAAACTGCTTGTCCTATTAAGGGTTGTGGGGGTTCCAGAACCTATGGGCTCAAGGCAATGAGCAACCCAGGATGCGGCTCCAATTACTCAAGGATGGGGCTACTTACATGCCATTCACTCACCGATGTGCAATTTGGTAACTCAAATCAGCCTCAGCTTGTTCTTTGGACTTCACGGGGGAAACTGGACTACCATACAGCAACACAGGGAGAACATGCAAGTTCCACCCTCATGGAAACCCTGCAGAGACTTGAATCCAAGTCCCAGAGGAGTGAGGTGACAGTGCTGGTAATAATACTAATACTACTACTTATCCATCCATCCATCCATTTTCCAACCCGCACTGGGTCACGAGGGGTCCGGAGCCTATCCCGGAAGCAACGGGCACAAGGCAGGGAACAACCCTGGACAGGGGGCCAGCCCATCGCAGGGCACACTCACACACCATTCACTCACATATGCTCACCAGTGGGCAATTTAGGAACTCCAATCAGCCTCAGCATGTCTTTGGACTGTGGGAGGAAAACCGGAGTACCCAGAGGAAACCCCACGATGACATGGGGAGAACATGCAAACTCCACACACATGTAACCCAGGTGGAGACTCGAACGCTGGTCCCAGAGGTGTGAGGCAACAGTGCTAACCACTGCACCACGATGCCACCCACTACTACTACTTATTATTATTATTATTATTATTATTATTATTATTATTATTATTATTATTATCATCATCATCATCATCTACCATGGATAACTGTAAAGCAGTGGTCCTCAACCGGGGGGGCGCGGACACTCTCGCGGGGGGGCACAAGTAGACTACAGGATGGGAGGGAAAAAAACTGAAAAAAAAATTGCAAATTTGTGATTTGTTTGGATCCATCGGATCTATTTTCGCTGCTAAAATAGACCAAAACAGTCATTATTTCATCAAAAATGTAAGTGACTTAATATTATTCAAATGTTATAAATATAAAAACACCACATTTTGAAATTTAACTGCAGTATGTGTCACGAGTTGCGGGTGAGCAAGCAGGCAAGCAGGCGAGAGAGTCGGGAAGTAGGGCTAAACGGGGGTTTATTGGCAAACACCGACAAACGTCTACAAACATCAATGACAGACACTCAAACCAGGAAGACGCGGACCTATATACACAAGACGGGTTGGAAATAACTAGA
>JAODLC010000100.1:22039941-22050894 GCA_026781145.1 Hippopotamyrus pictus | reverse complement strand
GCGGAGGGTGCCTCGGCAGCAGCAGGCGTGACCGCGGAGGGCGCCTCGGCGCCGGCGACAGCAGGCGGTGCCGCGAGCAGAGCGGCCGGTGGATCTGAAACGGACAGATTCTGGCTTTGCGCAAACATTATACTGTGCACTTACACAAGCCTAGTTGGTATAGCCTGCTATGCACCTGGGCTACAGTAAACATACTTTATAAGTAGAAAGAGTACACTCTAAAATAACATACACATCAAAATATGAACCAGTAACATAGTAATTATCATTATCATGTATTATAAACTGTACATATACTTAGATTTGACTGGCAGCATAGTTGTTCCGTTTACCCCAGCATCACCACAAATATGTGAATAATGCGTTGTGCAATGAGAGCACTAGGCACGAAGCACAGTCCAATATGCAGTCTGTCGTTGACCAAAATGTTATGAGGCACATGACTGTACATGCTGACGCAGCAGATTCTACTACAAGCCCTACCACTCAAGTACAATCAGAGCTAGCTGGTTTTTAATACTGTAGCATCGGCAGGATGGCTTCCATGTAACGGAGCTCATTAACATTTCCCAGCATGCTCCCCTTGTGTCGTAAATAGCCCTTGTTTGAGTATTTGTTGTAACCAGCTGTGCTGTGTATCCAATTGTCACATGTGCCCTTACCCATGTTTGTACATGATCCTTTCCTGATCCTCTCGTGTCTTTAGCCACATTGTAGTCACTCACCGTGCATGCAACCTACTGTACGCAGCGAGACCTCCCCACATTTCTCTATTGCGTGTAATAGACTGGTATTGCTTTGTTGTATGTCGCCATTCACTGTTGTCTGTGTGTTAGGCAATAGTTTATATAAGGGCTGTTAATAGAAAAGCTTTGTGTTTGTGAAGAAGCTGCCTTGCTTCTGCTGTTCTGGGGTCTGAGTCTGCTGAGTATTACAATACTTCAAGAATCTCTGGCGATAGACCTGGAGATCAATCACCATGGAAACACAAAAGCTGAACTACAAGTGGTTAAATTTCTGTGCCTTTTATTGTTGTCGCTGTTGGTGCTGTTATTTAAATGTACATAATGTTACTGCACAGTAGGCACGAATATGCACAAGAGTACATTATGAATTAAACTGGGGCCTTTGTTATAATTATTATCATAATTATTAAAGGTAAATTACACAAGGAACATCATTCCACACGCATATTGGTATATTGGCACATAATGCATGTTTTCATCTAACATCTAAATAATAGTCTGTCAGTCTTCCAATCATTGTCATTAGTGCCAAT
This sequence comes from Hippopotamyrus pictus, assembly GCA_026781145.1. NCBI lineage: Eukaryota > Metazoa > Chordata > Actinopteri > Osteoglossiformes > Mormyridae > Hippopotamyrus > Hippopotamyrus pictus. The sequence goes on along the minus strand of JAODLC010000100.1, from coordinate 22,049,615 downwards.
CATTGTGAACACTGTATGAATCCCTGTTAAATTCACTCATTTCCCTTTTGCTTATGCTGCTAATTTGCTTTATATTATATATATATATATATAATCAATTTCCCTTAAAATAGGCAGCTTTACATGGTCTACCCCTTTCCTGTCCTGAACACTTCCACTACTTTTGTCATTTTCTTTACAATATTAACCCTTTCTCAGCTGCGTCATCCTAGGTAGATGGAAAGAGATCTTTTGGTCAGCATTATGTACATTAATGTCAAAAACTCCTGTTTGATTCTAACTGGCTCCTTGAATTGATTTTATGTGAACAGAAAAGCCTTTGGTTCAGCAAGGAATGGCTCAGCTTATGCACTGTATGTTCCAATCAGTGATGCCACATATTTGGCCACTGTGCAAAGGCAACAGGCTGCCAGAGAGGACAAACTCAGTCTCCGCTGTGTTTTACTGGCCCTATGTTAGCTGCTTTCCAACAGATGAGAGGAACAAATCAAAATTACACTGCTTAAGATCACTGGAAATCGTGTTGAGCCTTCCTCCAGTGAGACAATTGACTCAATTCACATCGTGTCTCTGCTTTACAGCTTTTAAATATGATATTAAGGACTCACAAGTTCCAATAATTTTTGAAGGACTGTTGTTACAGTTTAAATTCTGTAAGTGAAGAACTGAAGAAGGCATTTTATCAAATCACAAATCATGTAGATCATCCTCTGTAACCGTTTCTCCATCAATATTTATCCTTATTATAAACAGTTTATCACAAACACTCATGGCGTCATTGAAAGATTGATCTACTGATCTTTCTGTTCAAACTATCGTTCCATTCCACAAAGATAATAAATGAATTCAGGTTACTTGATGAATGTGTTGACAGAAAGGTAAAACATGAGCTAATATTTTGTTCTCTCTTTATTACATTATACCACATATCTGCTCAATCATTGGAAATTCAGCCTCAAAACAGCACAATATGTCTAAGCCATACTGTACATAAAAATCGACTATTAATAACATTAAGAACATATAAAAGAACAGCCAAATCTCCACAGCATTCTATATCCTCCTGCTAACTTAATATCAAGTTACAGAACCAAGGAGTCTCACATTTACACCTTTAGTTGAAATGCAGAGACACAGCCTGTTTTGTGAAATGAATAGAATATTACCATCCATCCATCCATCCATCCATCCATTGTCCAAGCCGCTTATCCTACTGGGTCGCGGGGTAGAATATTACCAGCTACTTTATTTTATAAATCTCCAATAAACCCAAAAACCACAGCATAAAAAAATCATCTATGATATTGCATGTCTTATAAAGAATATAAAGCATTAGCAATGCCTGGGCATGAATAATGCTGTAACTAATACTCATATGTTCCCCACTACAAAGCAAACATTTGTTAAAACAGTCAAGGATTTCTCCAACACCAACCAGCTAGAAGGGGTTCTGTGGTAATAAATTGGGATATGACGAGTGGAGTGTATGATAATGAGATCAGTGTTATTAGAGTTATTATCAAACCACATTCAGTGTACACTCAGTGTTTTAGGGCAGTGTTTAAAGACATCAATGCACCAAAATACACAAAATCTGGTTCTAATTTAAAGAAATATTATGCATACTTTGCCGTATGGCATGAATTGTCCTTATTTCTTTATACACAGATGTGTGTGTATAACTTTAATAGAAACAATTCCCTTCTGAATTTGAGTCATATCAGCTCTTTTCCCAAAGATATTATACAGAGACGGGATTCAATACATCATTTCTGCTTGGTTGAAGAAATAGATTGTCACCATTTGCCGGGTGAAAACAAGTTAAGAGGAGCTGCATGGAGACTTACCTGTGAACTATTTCTTTCTCGGGAATCTAAAATGCTCTGGATCTTGTCCCTGCCTCCTCCCATGACTATCACTAAAACGACTCACCAATCATCCCTTAGGTGCGATAACTTCTGCATAATTAGAGAAGGATCCACCAGGGCTTTTGGTCCGGTGTAATTTATCTACTGTTTCCCTGTGAAGATTAATTTTCCCCGTTTCCAACACATTGCACTGAATTGCTGCCACTTGCTGGGATCATTAAAGCAAACCGCATACACAGTTAAAGAAACACCACTAAGTAGAGAGGATGATGTACAGCTTTGCATACAAAATATATTGTCCAGTATTGCCTAATTAAGGGATTACTGAAGACAGTTGAACCCACTCCTACAGTAAGTAATGCGAAGCAGAGCTAATAGGAGACATGGGTTTCGACAAAAGATGGTGGGTTGATTCTAGGAGTGACAGTTGACTAAACATTTATCGAGGCACAGTTCAATAAGATAAGATTCAATGTCTTTATCAGCCCATATGCAGGTGATGACCTGAAGTGTGTAAATCATAGCATACTGTATATTGTTACAACTTTACTCAGTCAGTGCTATGCTACACTACTGCATATAGGATAACCTACAAAGACATGTACATAAAGATAAAGATACAAACATAAAGATAAAACAAAGTGAATACAAAATCAATCAAGAATTCAAAATAATTATCTTTTTCCTACAGTAGAGCATTACTAGATGAGTACCTAATCAAGCGCTTCACAATGGATTAAAGCAGTGTTTCCCATTCCAGTCTTTGGGGGCCAGAGATAGTCCATGAGGACTACCTGGCAGGGAGCTGGGAGGGAGCAAAAACACGGACAGTCTGTGAGTCCCCAAGGAAAAGGTTGGGAAACATGGGACTAAAGTTTGGCAACATATTACGGCAGTGTATTGTTACCACCATGACCAATGTTGAGACGGTCACTTTTAAAATACATTGTATTACAGATTACTGAATATGTGCTCTATACAGTAATGTGTTTTGCAAGCGTATTCCATTTGATTACTCCAAGTTAGTAGGGAAACCATGGAGTGTTGTAACACGGGGTTACCCACGTTACCTCTGTGCATTGCCTCTTAGGATATGTTGGGCTGTGATGGATTTCTCTAGTTTCTCTAGAATAAAATAATCCTGATGTACATTGTGCGCATGGAACACTTTACAACAGGGGTGGCCAATCTTATCCGCAAAGGGCCCGTGTGTATGCGGGTTTTCATTGCAACTCCCGAATTAGATTACTAATTTGAGGACTGATTGGCTGAAGCTCCTGGGTTTGAACAGCTGACCTACTGTACAGGTTATCCGAAAAACCTGCATACACACCGGCCCCTTGCGGATAAGATTGGCCACCCCTGCTTTACAAACTTAGGGCCAAACGAATTGTGGGTCACATCCATATACTGTAGTGTCAGTTCTGGGCTCACACAGCCTGCGCTCCAATGGCAGCCATCTAAATTTGCCACAAAAACCACAACTGTGATAGCGATTGAACTTTTTAGTGACATATACACTTTTCCAGAATATAGTCCACACTTACACAAACACACACACACACACCTGTTTTGTGCTAAGTTAAATATTTTTGAAGAAATACTGTATGTTTTTTGTCCTGCCCCGATCGTCCGCTCCTTCCGTGAGCCATGCCCCCTCATCTACCTCGTGTGGAATCCACATGTTTACCAGCTGTTTCTTGTTGCTGTCATTAGTCCTATGTTTTTAAGTCCACATTTAAGTATGTTTCCCCAGGCTGGTCATTGTATTTTAATTCTGAGTTTGTTGCCTGTTCCTTGTCGCTACCTATTGATTAAACCCCGTGTATTCCCTGAAGTCTGTGCCTCTGTCTCCGGTCTGTGCCCTGCTTACAGCGAGACATTTTTTTTTGTCATTTTACATTGTTCCAAAGTGTTTATAGTTTTATAAAGTTCTTCCATGAATTGGAATGTGTGGATCTTATTTAAGCAAATTACCAATCATTGTTACATCTATTACCAGCTAGTAGTTAGGTTGTAACAGTTTAACTCTTTATATTAACTTACATAATCTATGATTTTGTACTAGACATACAAGAGTTTTACTTGTAGCAGACAAATATCAATACCCTGTATCAAAGGTTGAGAGATCTAGCACGAAGAACCGCTGGGTTAATGATGCTCAAACAATTAGTGTTATTACCATCCCCATTCTACCTATCGTAATCTAAATACTTTGGATTACTTTCCAAAGTTTAACATGAAGCTCGGGAAAAAAGTAAGAGACCACAGCAAAATGTTTTGTTTCATTCATTTCTCAATTTATGGGTATGCGGCAGTGTAAAATACATTTTTTATGCAAATTCCAGCCTGACTCTTCCATGCTTCTTATTGATGAAGGGCTTCTTCCTTGCTTTATGTGTCTTCAATCCTACTTCTAGGAGCCTGTTGCATCTTAGCAGTGCAATTCACGCCATTTAATTGTCTCACAACATCACTTGGTCTCACAACATCAATCAGCTGGTGAAGAAGTCTCAACAGCGTTTGTACTTCCTAAGAAGGCTGAGAAATTTGGAATGGCAACCAGAATTCGTTAAAACTTCTACAGAAGTACTATTGAGAGTATTATCACCAGCAACATCACAGTTTGTTTTGGGAACTCAACTGCGAAGGACCGGAAAGCCTTGGAACGGGTGGTGAGAATTGCCCAAACCATTACTGGAGCTGCTCTACCATCACTGGAGGACAACTGACACTCTAGAGTCATCAAGAAAGCCCATAGCATCATTAGAGACAATAGCCACCCTCACCCAACTGTTCACACTTCTGCCTTCAGGCAAACTCTACAGAAGTGTGAAATCAAGAACCATTCAAAAGCATTTACTTTATTACAGATGATAACTGAAAAACTGTTAACATACATAACATGTTAACCGCACAATAATTCAAAGTGCATCGGTCATTTGCATTCAAGTGTATGTAGAATAGCAACTGAAAACACAAAGAGACAGTATAAAATAACTACGCTGTGGTCCAAAAAAGACAACTGTAGCACAATAAAAGTCAACTCAAAATGTTCATGAGTCATATGAATGTGATGTGGGGTGAAAATATGACCTCCACTACCAAAAAGACATTAACTGGGGCATTGATGTTAGACTGGTGTTGTCTTTCATGAAGAGGACCCTGATCATTGGATTCATTGATTGGGCCTTCAATTAATTTTGAGTCTTGCCTGAATATTTGCGTTATGTCTGTATTTAATCTTTTATTTGCTTGAATATAAGTTATTCATGGCATTTCCACAAATTAAAAGTATTGTGATGTGCAGGCTCAGGCAGTTCCATCATTGGTTCTCTTTTGTTGGTGCACATTTTTTTTTATTCTGGGGGCAAGGGTGACATCTACAAATAGACTGTTATTGGATAAATTTTGAATGTCATAAATTTAAAAATTAAATAAAGCGCAGTGAAACTGAAAGCCATCTCTTGAGTAATCTATATGTTTTTGAAAAGTAACTGTATTTTGACCACATCAATTTATATGGTAACTGTAATTGAATAAACTATTCATATTTTGTAATTTACATACGTAACACTATTGCATGTTTTCCATAACTCCCCAACCCTGGCCATGACAAAAATAAAACTTGCCCAGTTGTTCTTTTTATAATGTAATTGGTTATTATGGGAAACTGCAGCCACTTATTTCTTTATTTAAACAGAGAAAAGGTTTTGCATTAAAATGACATGTGAAATTATCTTGTGAAGAGGAGAAATGTTATTTTTGTCTTGTTAAAACAAAAATGTTTTTAAAATATTTGATATAATGACAAAGATTTCTTGTTATAATGTAATAGGTAAGAAAAAAGGTCAAAGCAAAAGAAGGGAATCGATCAAATAATGACTCATTTTATAAAATTTGATTTACTTCATGCTGGGGATGAGACTGTGAAATTCTGCTGTTATTGAGCTCCGTAGATGGTATTGTCTTAAGTATGTATACACTTACTGTAGAGTTCTATAAAGTTCGGGCCTGTACAGAAGAAATAATCAGTCAGACCATAGAGGTATCATTGAACAAAGTATCCTTTCTCACTGATCAGCTACAGAAACCCGAAAGGCTGTATGGACACAAATCCATGAAACACTTTTTGTCATGCCCCGATCGTCCGCTCCTCTCGTATGCCATGGCCCCTCATCAACCCCGTGTGGATTCCCCGTGTTTACCAGCTGTTCTCGATTGTTATCAATTATTCCATTGTATTTAGTCCACGTTTCCGTTTGTTTCCCCAGTCCGGTCATTGTGATGTCATCCTTTGTATTTGTTGCTGCCTTCATTAAACCCCTTGTTTGCCCTGACTTTTGGCATCCTGCACTGTTTTCTACACTCTGTGCACCTTAAAGCGTGACAGAATGACCGGACTCGCTAACAAGACACCTCGTCTATTCGAAGAGGAATACCTCAACCTGACAGACGAGGTGATCTATTGGCTAGAGCAACCCGAAGTTAGGGATGATCCCGGGCTTTGGGCTCTAGCCCATTGAGGCCGGGACATCTTGGAAGACATGTCCCTGCCCGGAGACACGCCTCTGGCTGAGAAGGTGCGTTTGATCGTGCGGCAGCTTCGGGAGGGAGTTGGCAGGAGATCGATTAGACGGGTAACTTTGGACTGCGGACTGCCAGACATCGAGCTACCCAAAGTGTCTCTGACTCCGCCTACCACAGCGCGGAGGAAAAAGTGGAAGAACAGAAGATGGGAAAACGCGCAGGAGATCTGTCTGGGAACTGTTTCTGTTTCTGCCGCTTACCTGGCTGCGCATTGGGAGAATCCCCACCCGATTCTCCACCCGGCGGTGTTCGCGGGTGAAATCACCGCCGCTTCGCCTAGGCAGACACCCGAAGCCCGTCCGCCCACCGCTTCGCTGCCTGAGCCAGCCGCCTGCCCCTTCATTGGGACGCGCCTGGCCCTTAAAGGGGCCAGGTCCATTCAGGACGCTATCCCGCAGGTTCCGCGGTTTTGGAAGCGTGCAGCGCCCCCCGTGTTTCCTGTGGCTGCAGCACCCCCCGTGTTTCCTGTGGCTGCAGCGCCCCCCATGTTTCCTGTGGCTGCAGCGCCCCGGGTCTCCTGAACCCGCAGCGCCCCCCATGTCTCCTGAACCCGCAGCACCCCCGTGTCTCCTGAACCCGCAGCGCCCCCTGTGTTTTCTGAGGCTGCAGCGCCCGCAGCGCCCCCCTTGGTTCCTGAGCCACAGCCTGGCCTGGAGACGGCTAGGAGGTTTTTCACCCTCCTGGGACTATACTGGTGGGTGGTAGGGGAGCCCGCCGTACCCTCATGGAGCAGCTCCGGAGGGAGTTTGCTGCCGTCACCCCCGAGTCCCCGCTCCAGCAGCTTACTAAGGCAGAAGTGACCCTGAGGAAGCTGCTCCACTTGAGGTTAGAACTGGCTCCTCCCGCAGAGGATATGGTCCCTGCTGCATCGCCACTCTCTGAGGCTCCTGCAGTCTCTGCTCAGCTCCCCGTGGCCCCTGAGCTCCCTGTTCAGCCCCCAGTGGTCCCTGTGTCGCCCCCCGCTGGTGCCGAGTCGGCGGTGCCTCCAGCCTCACTTCCTGAGGCCCCTGTGGTTCAAGCTTCATTTCCCATGGTTCCAGGTTCAGCCCTCGAGGTTCCTGCTCCTGCGGCGCCCCCAGAGGCGCCGGTGGAGTTGGCGTCGCCTGCAGCGCCCCCTGCTGCGCCCGGGACGCCGCCACCCGAGGTACCTGCGGCGCCCTCAGAAGTGCCTGTGTCTCCTGCTCTTGTGGCGCCCCTAGAGGCGCCTGTGTCCTCGGTTGCTGCTGTGCCCCCTGAGGCGCCTGTGGTGTGGGTTGCTGTAGCGCCCCCCACTGGCCTGGAGTCGACGGTTGCGGCAGCACCCCCCAAGGTTCTTGTGGCGCCTTCTGCAGCGCCCCCCAAGGCTCCTGAGGTGCCTGCTGCAGTTACGCAGCACCCTGCTCCAGCTGCTCATCCCCCTGCTGGCCCGGAGTTGGTGCCCCCTGCTGGCGCGCTGCACGAGGCCATTCCTGTGCCTCCTGCTTCGGCGGAGCCTGCAGCGCCCCCTACTGGCCCGGAGTTAGCTGTGCCTGCAGCGCCCCCTGTTGGCCCGGAGTTGGCGGTGCCTACAGTGCCCCCTGTTGGCCTGGAGTCGACTCCTGTGCCCCCCGCGACTCCTGTGCCCCCCGCGACTCCTGTGTCCCCCACGACTCCTGTGCCCCCCGCGACTCCTGTGCTCCCTGTGACCCCAGTGCTCCGTGCTGCTGCTACCCAGTCCCCTGTGCAGCCCCCAGAGCTCCCAGTGACTTCTGTGCTCCCAGTGACTTCTGTACTCCCCACTCAGGTCCCCAAGACTCCCGTGCTCCCCGCTCGGAGTCCCAGGGTCCCCATTCCAGGGGTAACTGATCCCCTGGAGGCTCCTGCGGCCCCTGCAGGGTCCCTCGAGGCTCCAGGTCCAGCCCAGTCTCCCGAGGCCCCTGCTGCTGCACCACCCGTGGCCGCGGTCCCCACAGTTTGGTTAAGACACAAGGAGGATTGATTCCTTGAAGTGCTGCCCACGAGGGTCTCGCCTCGAAGACTAAGGGTCTAGACTCCCCGGCCCTGGCGTTCGATGCACCGACCGACAAGGGTCCAGACCTCCTGGTCCTGGCAGCCAAAGATCCAACCCGGGCGGCCGACGCACCGCCCTATGCGGCCTCCGTCCCCCCGGTCCCTGCTCCCTTAGCCTAAGTCCCACCGGTCCCGGCTCCCTCTACCTCAGTCTCCCTGGTCCCAGCTCCCACAACCCCATTCCCCAAGGAGGTCCCCGAATTCCAGACCACCATTCCTCCCTCTGTAGTGGAGCTACAGGAGGAGCTTGAGTGGGACCCCTTGGGGATCTCCTTGACTTTCACGCTGACTTCCCCCTTGGACCCCTTCAGGAGGTCACCCCAGCCGATGCCACCTTTTCGTGGTGTCCCTTGGCTAAGTTCCCGCCTCTCGGTCTCCCGGAGGAAGAGGGGACACCGACGTCGGGGTCGACTTCCGAGTTCGACCTCGCTCCCTCGGCCCCCAGCAATGCAGGTGCCCCTGGCTTCACCCAGGGCACCTTGTCCGCCAGCCATGGCCCGACTGCCGGCGTCCCCTCAACAGCCTGTGGGCCTCTCGCCTGTGGCTCTGCCTCCCGGCTCACCCACAGCTCTCCCCATGGCTCCCTCCTTGCCACCTCCACCAGCCCCTGTTCCTGCATCCTTACCACACTCAAGGTCCCCTTCAGCCCCTGTTCCGGCCCCGCAGAGACCTGCTGCCCCAGCGCGCCCTACTTCCCGTCCCCCGAAGGTCCCCTCTGCTCCCTGTTGCCCCCTACCCTTGGACCCCTTGGCCTCTGTGTTCACTCCCCGTCCTGTTTCATCGTTGTCCTCCTCTTGTTCCTTCGTGCCCTCTGTGCTTCCCCTTCGTCCCTCAGTGCCTTTGTCTTTGGTTGGTCCTTTTGTGTCCCCTGTGTCTTTTCCGTGTCCCTCCGTGCCTTTGCTCCCCTCTGGTCCCTTTGTGCCCCCTGTGGTTCTCGTCCCTCAGTGCCCTCTAGTCCCTCAGTGGCCCCCATGTTTTCTCCCCATCCTTCTGTGCCTTTGTCCCCTTTCGGTTCCTTTGTGCCTGCCCATCCGTTTGTGTCCCCGCCCCCTGTTCGTCCCTATGTACCTCCTGTGGGTGTGCCCCCTGGTGTGGTCCCTCCGTTGTCCCTTTTAGTGTCCCCGGGTCCCATGTTTTCGTCTTTGGTGCCCCTGTGTGTGTCTGCGTTCCCTGTAGTGTGTTGTCTGC
>JAODLC010000100.1:22015946-22037073 GCA_026781145.1 Hippopotamyrus pictus | reverse complement strand
AGTTTGGTTAAGACACAAGGAGGATTGATTCCTAGAACCCTAGAGAGTATTTTATATTTCTTGAAAAAGAAATTTAAAGGCAACTAGCCTAAAGATTCACATGTGGTGAACAGACTGAAAATTTGATGTGCTTTGGGAAAGGAGGATAGGGGTATGTGTACCAAATACGTCAAGAAAAGAGTGATGCCACAGCTCAGTTTGACATGGAGATAAAAGTTCTTCCTGACCAGTCCAACTAAAAATACACAGCTGCTGACTTGCTTTCACACACACACACACACACACACACAGTTTATTTCATACCTTAAACTCTTCAAAATAAGGAAATATGCGTACTTAAAGATACTGTAAGGCTGTACTTAATTCATTTTACCCTCACCTGTCATAAAAGATTTTTGCTTATATTTGTGTAGTTTTACATAAGGGTGATCTTACATTTTGTTTCTTTTATTGCACATATTAATATTATGTAGGAACTCTTCCAAAAAGCATATTTCTGTGGCATAACACAAACAGGGCATATTTAACCCAAAATGAAAACAGTAAGGCCACTAAATGTATTCTTTATAGGATGATATTTCGGTGTTCCATGCTGTTGCACTCATACCAGAAAACCTCATTGTTTCTCACAAGGTTTCAAGTTCGTTCTCCCTGAGATGCAGAGGTTTTATGAAACACATTAATATATTCTGTCAAGGCATGACTTCCAGCTATCCCGCTTTGATGCTGCTTGAACTTTGTCCATAAATGAAAAATCTCTCATTTATCTCCCCTCTGGTCTCCCTTAAGGTAAAGAAGTTTGGATGTGGTGTTTATCTGTCACTGCTCTGTGGTTTGAAAGTGAGAAGGAACAGCACTTGTGTATAGATGTGTCAGGCAATCTCTCTTCATACCTTACTAGGTTCATTTATGTGTACTCGATGTAACAGATGAACATCCAACTTATGGATAGCTCATACTTACAAATGGATCGCCATAAAGCCTATTACATAAACAATTTAGGTAAACACAAAGATTAATAATGATGAATATGTGCACTACAGTAGTTTGCGATGCTCATTAAAACATTGTTTGTTTATATGAACAACATAACACTCACTCTACAAAGTATGCTGATCTCACCATTCTTATCACTGTAAGGGTCCTAAAATTGATATCCGTCATAAGCCTTTAGACTAAAACAAGCTAAAATGCTCAAAAATAGGAAAACTACCCCTGTAAGTATGGCATCCATGACATAACTATTTTTCACCTGGGGATTGAAGCAAGTACACTGTATCTACACCCGATTCACAGCATTCAATACTCTCGGCTCGGCCAACTAAACAAAATAAGCCTGCATACCGTCCAATCTGTTCAGTCTAAACTGAATGGCAAGGTTTTCCAACTATCTACCTCGTAACCCTACATTTTGACGGACCTCTCGGCCACCCAATAACTTGCAGCTCCTTGGAACCGGGAGAAACAGGGGTGGCAGAAATTACTTTTAAAACTTAGGATACAAAGCCAGGAATTAACCAGAAAAAAAACTAAAAACAGTTTTGGCACTTTTTTTTGTTTTCAAGACTGGGTAAACTGGAGATGGCTGGGGAAAAAAATCTGATGACACAACGCCACCACTGAAGCGACTGAGATAAGATTATATCAATTCTTCACAATGGTCTGAGCTCTGAGCTTTCAAAATAATGTGTTTGACTAGGGATAGAAGTCTCCAAAATCCTTATAATGCCAAAGAAAACACAAGTGAACATGAGTTTGTTTATTCATGTAAGTAAAACTTTTATAAATCGTTTTGTATTTGGTTAAGTATTTCATGACTATCAGGATTTAACCTCGAACATGATTGGACATATTTGGGCATGTTATATGATGTAAACCACTCCCACCCTGTTCTGTCCTTTTGCTTCCCCCTATAAAAACTCATGTGGTTCTGGGGTTTCTCACACAGTAATTAGGCTGCAGACCATGGTAATCCTATTAAAAGCCCACCATCAGACCATGCAGCAGCAAAGATTGTAAGAAAACCACAAAGCAATTTCCTCACTTCCGTTTTCTTCGTTAAATTACAAGTACGGTGGTGCCTGCGGTTTACGAACATAATCCGTTCCAGGAACGTGGTCGCGAACCAATTTGTACACAAACCAAGGCAATTTTTCCCATAAGGAAGCACTGAAATTCAATTAATTCGTTCACAAGCCTAACAAATAATATTTTTTTTAAATGAATTTCCTGGTTTTTATAGTAAAAACTTTAAAGAAAAATACAATATAGTGTGGCAAAGGGCGGAGCGAGGCATCGCGAGAGCAGAGAGAGACATGCAGACTTGCTTGCCTGGGAAATCACGCTCTTTATTAACAGTCCGAACCGAATACACAGACGGGCAACACAAGGTTGTCAGATGCCGAACTGCAAGATGCACACACAGTGGAAGATTTACACATGCTAAATGCATGCAATGATCGAACCGGGTACACACAAGACACGTGCAAACAAACGTGTGACAATAGGGAACTGCAACCATTAACATTAACATTAACAACAGCAACAATACACGGGCTATTTACAATTGCACGCGGGGCATGCTGGGACATGAGTCCCACCGGTGCTACAGTAGTATAAAAAAAAGAATCTGATCGAAGCAATCTGTTCGTCGACCAAATATTGTACGCAAATCAGTGCATTTTTTTCCACTAAATTTTTGGTCGCGAACCAAATTGTTTGTAGGCCAATAACTGCAGATAGATAGATAGATAGATAGATAGATAGATAGATAGATAGATAGATAGATAGATAGATAGAAAAATGTGCTTCCCTAACCATCAAGCCACCGCTGCCCTTTCTAAAGGTTTCTCTATCTGTAGTCCTTGGGTCCAGCTTCGAACATTAGGAGAGGACATTGCTATAGGCAGAAGATCATTTTTTTCTTAACAATAAGATGTCAACAGATTTTATTGATCTCGGGGAAATTCTGGTGCATACAGCAGTGAGAATGTAGTGCACAGACGAACATACATACAGGCAGTGCAAAGACAGTCATGGTGCGTAGTGCACAGCACACAAAAAGAATACATGGATAAGCAAAATATTGTAACGTTACAGAATTAAATATTTTAACATTAATAATAAATTAGTGGAAGGTATATGCGCAATTAAAGGACAGATAGCCACAAAGGGTAACACAACGGACCTCATGTCAGTCCAGCAAAACAATGAACAGGGGGGAGGGGTTTCAGATTTGGGAATGAGAGTAAATACTGTTCATTTTGGACCTGTTCATTATCAAAACAAGGCATCGAGGGTGTCAATGCAGTGTTTATGAGAAACGGGAGAGAACTATCAGCAGTCATACAGCTGTACTCACACTATAGGTGCTTTAAAGATAATGAAGCAATCATTCATTTCAGAATAGAAAATAAACTTCTATACAATTATTACATTGCTCTAGAGGAGGAGAACCAGACAGTGGAAAAAACAGTAAATGATATATAGAAAGATGCAGGAAATACAGTCATATGTCAGTTGGTTGATGCCCTTCCCTGCTTTGCCAGAGTCCATGTTCTTCCTGTGTTTTTGACTGTTTCCTCCAGGTGGTAAATTGAACTGGTGTCTCTAAATTGCCCCTAGTGTTTGTCTGCTAATGGACTGACATCCTGTCTGGACTTGGATATGCTGACTAAAACATTCCAAATAAAAACTGGTTAGGGAAGATGGGCATGTTATTATTATTATTATTCATCTTCCAACTGCTTATATGGGTTAGGGTTACAGGGCAATAAGGGCACGAGGCTGGAGTACACCGGGATGAGGTGTCAGTCCATCACAGTGCACACACATACATGCTCAGAATTTAGTGATGTAAATCAGCCTGACTGAATGTCAAGCACTGCTCAAGAAATCCTGCACGACAAAGGGAAAGTGTGCAAATCCACACGCATCGAGTGGAGCCAAGATTCATATGCTCAGCCTGGGAGGTTTGAGGTAACAATGCTACTCAGTAAGCCCCCATGCACACCAGCCAGGCCATAAGAATGTTACTGCTTAAATTACAAGGCACTGTGTCTGACAGATCAACAAGTTCAGACTTTTAAGTTGCATCTCGATTATGGAGCTTCCCAACTTCATCATTAACTGAACAGTTTAACACCAGACTAGAGACTCACACTTACTCTATGGCCTTCTGAGATCTTCAGTGATATGGGTGCTGTTCCATCCTGACAACACACACATGCTTATATGCTACTGGTTCTCTATTTTACTTTGTGTGTTTCCTTTTAATTATATTTCAGTGGTGTTTTTCATTATTTTAGTTTGTTTTGCTGTGGTTTTATCTATTTTTTTATGTGCTCATTGTGAAACACTTTGGCTACGGTACTATAGTTGCTGTTGTAATTGTGCTATGTAAATAAATTGCCATTAAGTATACTAACCGGGAAGTGTGGCTTACTTTTGTTATTCTCAATAAGCTGGGAGTGAGAGGCTGGACAAGCGGTTTGGATCATTTTGTTCGTGAAAGACTGTGAGATTAAGTTGACTAAAATTCCTGCAGTTTAGTTGTTCTCTACATACACTCAGCTAGTACTCCAGTTGTAGAGTGTGTCTGTGATCATTAAACCATGGTGAGTGTTCAGTAGTTTCAAGTACTTTTACTTTTAGAGGCGCTATTTTATTAAGGGTCTGTCTGACAACATTGTTACCTGGGGTAAACATTGCAATATTAACAGTTAACTGCAAAAAAAAAACTTTAAAGAAGCCGTCTTCTGGAGGAGCAGAGTCATAGATGGCCTTTCCCTGATAGTTTCTGAGGGTTTGAGTCACTTTAAAGTTATTTGAAATGATCATAAATGGACTGATTTACTGGAGAGATGACGACATTTTGGACGAGGGGACAATAAAGGACTAATGTGTGACATTTGTTGGAAAGTTGGAAAAGATCTCAGCAGGCAAGAAATCTTTAGATTTTCATCCAATTATTGCATTGGAAGTGGGTGTGGTTTACACCAGAAGTCCTGTTAAAATAGTATTTTCTAACCTAATATTATTAGCAATACCATTGCAGTGCCTTAACTAAACTAAGTCTTATGAACTGTCTGCACCCTCCCCCCCCCTTTAAGTAAGAGACTTTGCACAATCAGAAACTGAAAAAGAGGTTCATAAATTTAAATATTCTGATTTTAATTGGTAATAGAAGATGTTTACGGTAAAGATACATCGAAAAATATCCTGGGATCGACTATAGAATATTAATTTTGTAGTAAATGAAATGACTAGCTAGTGAAATCAAAGTCTATGTTTCAAACACAATGAGCATTTATATCTTGTGGCCATTCACTATTATATTAATTGTCAGTCATGGAGCTGACTCTTTCTAACTAATAATGCAAAATGTAGAGCAAAAAATATATATTTACGATGCATTATGTGTGCATTTCTGAACAATGTAATCATATTTGGAAGTTCTTTTTGTAACGTAAAGTAGCTAGCTAGCCTGGTACCCAGTGCTCCCATTCTCTCATGCTCACACGAAATGTGCGTGTACCAAGAAGTGTGAAGTAGAGGACCTAAAACTACCTAACTACTTGCGTTTGTGATCAATGATATCATATTATTTCCGAGGGCTTTAAAGTATGATTGTAATAACAGGTTAATTGATCATCATTATTATTATAATCGAAAAAAATACAAAAAAAAAAATAAAAATTTGGGAGATCCAGGCCTATTAGTAAATCGTTTATTAAATAGATTATTAAATAGAGCTTCATTGATTTGTGCTGATGTGTAATTCTTTACTGTGATGTCAGCTTGAAGAATATAAATATTTTACTTTTGCCAAGAATATGGTTAGTTGTTATACAGTGTACAGTGCAGAAGATGTTTGAACCTATGAACTCTCTGGTCATTATATAGTCCTTCTGCCAAACTTTTTGTAATTGTAGAAGGTCCATTTCTGTACATAATTATGAAAGATCAATATAATCAATTTTTAAGGAATGCAGTATGTATTTGGGCACAAGATATTTTTCAAAATGTTTTGTGGACAATTTTGGACAGTACAGTAAAACGGCTGTTACAACAGCACTCAGTAATGGGTAATATGATATATAAAATTGATTTAAAAATGCAATACGTACACAATTTAAAAAATGAAACTGATAAAAATTAATAGAAGTCTGAATAAGTAAAATTCACATAAAAGATCACCTTGAAACTCTGACATTAGAAGAAATTCCTTGACTGACTATACACTTGAAATCCTGAATACTGTGGAATTTAAGAAATGTATTGTGAGGTTTTGACACCATTGAATTATTTGTTACCTATTAAAGAGATCCGTCCGCCTTTCCATTTTCGAACTTTTTATTCTGGTCAAGGCCATTGGGTTATTTAACAGATTACATTTCTTAAATAGAAGTTTCAAAAACTTCCTCTACTTGCTTTACTGTATGTAGTTCTGGGCATACTCTCAATGTCTCAAGATAATTTTCACTGAAGATCATTTCAAATTGCAGTTTGCAGTGTTTTTTTGGATGGTGTCCAAGGGTGCAGGCTGGCTAAGTGCATATACAATGCACAATATTCTGTTTTTATATTTTATAATATATAACACACACCAAAATAATGAAGTGCCCTGTAATGGTGTATTATACAAATGCTAATAGTTAAACATTGATGCAACATAGGAACATATTGTAGTGCCGGTGGGATCTGCACATCCTGGCATGCTTGTGAGCTGTATGGTGTCAGAAGCGGGATGCCAGATGTGGCCCCACTGGTGCAGCTGGAGAAGGTGCCCCTTCCCATCATCTGGCAAGTCCACTCCGACCTGGCAGACCTGCGAGCAGCGGTGAAGCGGTGAACCAGGAGAGATGGCGAATCTCCAGTGAGGAGGGACAAGAGCCTTGTCTGCTGGTGCTGCAGGAAGAAAGGGCACTGGGCACGCTACTGCCTGGAAGCGCCAGACTTGCCGGCAGACGATCAGGAGATGATGAAAGGAAGGTGCCTCCCTATTCTTCAGGGAAGCCCTGAGCCATGGAGCACGCCCCCTGTAGCCTCCCCTTCCAGCCCACTGGACCCCTGTCTTGTTGCAGTGTGCTCTCCAGCTGCTCCTGCCATCCTTCCAGCTCACTGCCCAAGACCGTGTTGGAGACCAGGGAAGGCGGGAGTTCCCATAGGCTCTGCCTGCCCATCAGCCAGCAAAGGGCTCTCTGCTTACCAGCTGCGAGGAACCACAGCGTGATCCCAGCTGCAAGTGCGTCCCATGGAGGCAGCAGGCTGAGGCTGATCTCCACAGTTCTATGAGCGGCAGTGGCAGAGTCGGCAGGACCGAGAGTGGCTGTGTCAGGAATGCGAGCGTGACGACCAGGGGTGTCTGGCTGAGGCAGAGGAGGCAACATTGCTTTGGTGTGAGACGTTATTGTTCGGCCAGAAGGAGGTGCTTTGGAGGAGCAGCTGACCCAGGAGTGCAGCGAACTGGCAGAACAACAGCAGCATCTGCAGGAGGATGTGGAGCAGCTTCACGAACACTGGGAGCGGAGCAGTCTGCAGGAGCTGCATGACGAGCCGAAGGGGCAGCACGACCTGTGCCAACAGGACCAGGAGCAGTTACTCGAGGCCTTCTTATCCTGGGGATTGCAGGGGTAGCAGGGCCCCTCTCAGCCACACAAGGGGAAGGGTCAGTGCCCGGGGAAACCTGCCATGCCAGTGTGCACCAGCAACTCAGTGCCCACCGGCCTCCCAGCTACCTCAGCCTCACCAGCACTTGTGAGCGGATGGCTCCCCCCATCCACGGAGATACACTAGCAGCCGCCATTGGACTTCGCCAACTTTGTTTAGAGTTGAGGAGAGGACTGAGTGTGGTGGCTACCGGGACGACAGACCATTGAGGGGGGGGGGGGGGTAGTGTAGCACCGACAGGATATCCAGGCATGCTCGCGAGCCATGTAGACAGCCCCTGTGTTGTGGTTCATATTAATAATTGTTGCATTCCCTATTGTTTAGTGTGTTTCTGCCCATGTCTTGTGTAAACCCTGCCCAATCCTAAATTGTCCCTAGCTGTTGTGTGAATTGTCCACCATGTATGTAGCATAATGTCCCGAGTCCGACCTCCCCCCTCTTCCTTGTTCAGGGCTTGTTCAGTGCCTGTCCTTCTCAGGTCTATAATAAAAGGATGTCTTCTCTCCTTTAAAAGAAACCTTTAGCTCCCATGTCCGTCTTTTGCTGCCACGATGCTTTGGTCTGCCCAGTGATACAATTCGTAAACTACAGAACCATCGCAAAATAAAAAACCAAACAACTGATCCGCAGATTATGAATAATGACCTAATGTTTAATCATTAGACAAAATTAATTCTCGAGAAAGTCCTTGTTTTTTGCATTATTGCAGCTAAAGCTACAACATCCTTTCCCAATATCCCATGTCCCTCCAAATTATGTAAGCTCCTGCTCCTTCCCAGTCTCTGCCTCTCCCTTTTGCATAATGGGGAAAGCACCTTAAAGGCAAGTGAAAAATATAAGTTTGCCACCTAGCTTTTGGAGGGTGTATTACACCCTTGAGATTGGGTGGTATCTCCCCTAAATGGTGTGAAATGTGTTAAGCTCATGTGACAACCAAAAACCAAGACAAAATATAAGTACCTTTGAATGTATTTTAAGCACTTGTCAAAGATCATTTTTTTTCTAAGCCATACAGACAGGCAGCATATAGCTGGTATTATATCTTTGGTATTGGTATGCCATTTAGAAACATTTAATCCAGAAATCATGTGACCTTTACAAGGACATTGGGGTGAAAAAAATTATCCCAGAGGAAATTTTTATCGGTGTTAATGACATGGAAACAACTGGAATACTTGCTCAACTTCCAAAATGTGAACAATTTGACCTTTGGAGAAAAAAACTTCTATACTCTAAGGTCAGTTTTACTTAAAAGAGACAGGAGTTAAGATGGCAGCAAAACAGTGAGGAGGAGTAATGAGAAAACAGCTGTTTCAGCGTCAACAGAAGTGAAAACATAGAAGAAAGCTAAATTCACATTGGGGTTAGGTTTGGCTAAGACCTGATTGCTAATTCTTGGGTAATAAGGAAAGATGTGAAGTGAATGGATGAGCTCATCACTTGGTTTCACTCCAGGATGTTTAATCCTCATCCCCGCCAAATCTTACAAATAAGAATTATCTTGCTTTGATGACTGACTCACAAAATAAAATTCAAAATAGCATGATGTAATATCTGAAGCAGGCAAAAACAAAGCTTTGAACTTCAAATATGTATGCTGTTAAGAACAGATAAAAAATAAATTCAAAGACAAAGTAAGCAAATACGTTTTAGAGTGTAATGGACTCTGAAGGACATGCAAAAATCAATGGCAGGTGATGCTGCCAAGGGCGTAAGACCACATCAGCCCCCCCCCCCAAACACACATGGTACTTTGACAGTCAGGGGCGCCGCCAGGGGGGGAAAGGTTAGAACGATTCTAGGGGCCCAGCACTGACATGGGGCCCTGTTAGGGGCTAATAATATTTGGGGGGGGGGGGGGCAAAATTCTAATCTTTCATGGGGCCCAAGATTTCTGGCGGCACCCCTGTTCACAGTACTGGGAGGGACATGTCCCTACCCAATATACACCCTTGCTATCTGTTTATCCTATGCAAGGTAATGGTGGCCCAGAGCCTATACTGGAAACAATGGGCAGGGTGTCATGCCCCGATCGTCCGCTCCTCTCGTGTGCCACGCCCCCTCGTTAACCTCATGTGGAATCCCAGTGTTTATCAGCTATTTCCGGTTACTGTCATTAGTGCAATGTATTTAGTCCGCGTTTCAGTTTGTTTCCCCAGTCCGGCCATTGTAATGTTATCCCGCATGTTGCCTGATCCTTTTGTTGTTTCCTTGATTAAATTTCCCCGCAATTTCCCTGATCTTCGTCTCCTCGCCTCTGCTTCCCTGGTCTGCGCGTGCCACAGGGAATAACCCAGAGTGCCAACTCATCACAGGGCACACACACTATTTGGCAGCTCTTATTATTTTTTTTCTTGGGGGGGGGGGGCAAAAAAAAGCCCATAATGATATGCAAACTCCACATGTGTAGAGCCAGGGTAGAGACTCAAAACCCGGGTCCCAAAAGTATGAGGCAACAGGGCTAACCATCACACTGCTGTGCCACCAATGGAAGGTGATGGCATCATCTCAAAGATTGCTCTGAGTATCATAATGAGATGCAGAGTATTGCGAAGTCCCCAGCCAAGTAGTGATGCTAATGAACAAGGATGATATGGAATGGGTCAGCTAAACACATTTCAGAAGGACTAGCATAATGAGCACACCATTTACAGTACAGCGACATGAGATCCGTAAACACACTTTAATGTTAAACGTGGCAATATACTGTATGACAATGTCCACTGTGTTTAGTTCAGCTGACATCATGATCAGTTGACATGCATGCAAACAGATTAAACTGTTCGCCATCATGTTAGAACATGAAGAAATTCTGCCAAAGAATAGATACATGAGACATTTATTCAAAGTGGATTTCTCACTGCTTTTTTTCACTTGATTCCATCAAAATGCTTATCCACTGGACTTTAAATATCATCTGCTTTTTATATGATTAACTGTTACAGGAATACAAAAAAATACATGTGCCTCCAGAGGCTCTACCTACACTTTATTTTGTGCAGGGTTTCAGTCAGCTGTTGGTTGCTTGTTAAAATCCATGATATTCAGACTTCAGACAATACATTCATTATTTTTGTGTTCCTCCTCTGCTAACCATTTGAACTCAAGTATTATCCTTTAATGCCAATTGCTTAAAAATAAATGAGATGGGGACTTCGCCTGTGGTATTGTCTTTTTTCCCTGAGGGAACTTGAATAAAATCATACAATGAATAATTTGTATTCTGTTTCATTCCCGTTGCCATTGAAAAGATTTCCATCTTCTTCTTCATCGGTTGCAAAATTGCTGTCACCTTTTCGGTGGCTGCTGACATGTCTCATCTTGCAAATTAACACAATAATTAAATGGCCCCTTGGACAGCCACACTGCTGCATATTTAAAATAATGTACTGGTGAAAAAAAAACAATAACAGCCACAATCCTTAAGGACCTGAAGTAGATATCTCACCACATTCTCCACTGAAATCCTATTATGAGGAATTTCCACTGCCTTAGAACTTATTTGAGAGAACTGCCTCTGCATAATGACAGGAAAAAATCCTGGAAGGCTTTTCCACTTACTCTTTGCATTCTGAGGGGAAATTCACTCCTTCACTTAACTCAAGGAGTCACAATGCAATGCCAGAGATATGAGGTTTTGGGGAATTTGCATTAAAAATACCATTATCAGACAAATGCAATCAACAGTAGATGGTGCTTTTCACTGTTTCAATTTAAACTCAAGTGGAAGACCCAATATCTTACTTTTGAATTACTTTATAGACCTAAATCAGTTCATCTTTAAAAGTTGAAACTTGTAACTAAAATTCAGCTTCTAAGTTAGCCATAATATGTACGTATGCTCAATTTTAGCAAAATGAAAAATTTCCCATTAAAAATAAATCGTGAAATTAGAGTAATAGACCAATAATTTCTCCTTGAGTGAGATTTAGCAGGTTTAAATAGTTGATAATAGCAAGATGGGGGAGCATGGATGTCCTGTATTGGGCCAACAGGTGATAAAGCCACTTAATCACTTTGCTGTTTATTTCTAATTCTTATAAAATCTTATGATATTCCTCCTACTCAGTAGCTGCAACCACACATACAGTATATGCCCAAAAGAAGCACCCCCCTCCCCAAGTCTCAGCAAAACAGCTGCCTTTTGTTTTAATTTCTCAACACCGATTTTGGTCAAATAAAGTTTTCGCTCCTTCCTACCATCCAAGTGTCACAAGATGCTGTTTGTCATCTGCTCCAGATTGTGTCTCACAATCATATTCATGCTGCAATGTGACTTTATTTTTAGATTCTGCCTAAAAAGTCATGATCATAGACATGCACTTATTGCTCACTGTAAGCAGAGGGTGTAATCATGTGAATATTGCGTAATATATAACTAATGCAGTGTGCATAATATAGCAAATAACGTGACACAGTAACAATTTACGGATTCATAAAAGATTATTAACATTTAATGTCATAGCCAGCTGTTTATATAATTACCAATTATATAATATAATTGGCACATTTCAAATATATTACTTCCTAATTATGCTTGCTAAGTTGGATTACTCTCAATCACCAATTTTATACATCAAATTCCTGTTTACAACAAAACCTTCAATACAAGCCTACCTTCTTGTTAAGATAAATGTGTGTTGCTTCTAGAACTATTGGCTCCTTAGGTAATGCTCATATGCAGAGCTCATTTCAGCTTTCTCACTAGCAAAGATTACATGTCTTAGTATATCTGATTTAATTTAAAATGATCTGCATGGTTGTACTAGTTAATGATACTATTGCCTTTGCCAGTAGCCTCCTTTTAAATACTGCTTTGATAACTGCTTTATCTTCAATGAGAGATATTCTTATATTCAGTAAGAATACAAGAAATTGAGAGTAAATGTGGAACAGCTAAAATTTGACACATATTTATTTCATTAATTCAGCATCTATAGTATTCCCTCATTTATCATGTTTCATGACACACTGTATGGGTTTGTTAAGCAGTTTCATAAGTAACCCTTCACACAGATTCATAAAAAGGTTCCAATAAAACAAACAATTACGTCAAATTCTGAAAATATGACACTGACTGTTGTGGGGGTAGTATTTATGGGGTATGAAATTTAATTATATACAATCCATGCAATCATGACCAATGCTTTGACACAACAACTTCATTATAGATAGCAACTGCTGGATGTTTTGTTTAAGCTTATCAGGTGTAAGCTGAAACAAGCATAACAGTTTTTAACATGTCATTCCAACAAAATCTTTATAATTTGATCTTCTGTGGGTGGCTTAGCGGTGCGAGAACCATGTCACATGGTTTCCAGCGAGACCAGAGTCCAATTTTATATATTATACAGCACCAGAACTGGCATCCCATCCAGCATGTCCTCTGCCTTGATCCCTCTGCTCCTGGGGGACAGGCTCCAGGGTGACTGTGACTGTATAAATGAGGATGGAGGATAGATGAATGGATGTTCAAGAATTTAAATGGCGAGGGGAAGTCATGGGACCATGCTAGGACGCATTCCTTGTAAGTGCGAACTTAAATGGCCAGTAAACCTCATCTGGGGGAGATAGAGCAAGACTGTTCTAAAGGATGTACACTGTGCCACCATACTTTCCAAGATGGTATTTCACAACTGACCGCCCTCCTGACCAGCGCTCATGTGCTGTAAGCAATGGTAACAGTGATGGGAATCATGCACAAGCAAAGTAAGCTAGAACCTGCTGGCAAACCTTTGTTTCAGTCCAATTAATTCTATTTGGTTATCTTCCTGAGCAACTAAAATGCTTAACAAAAGAAACACATTCTACTATTTTAGTTACAGTTTAAAGAAGAATACCTCTAGGCCAGTTAAATTTTAATAAAAATAAAGTGTAATAAATCCCAGACTTTCCCATATGTAAACAACTTCAGCAGCTGTATGGTAAGTTCAAATAGACTGAACTATTCTATATTTAAATACATAGACGGTTTCAGAGTCTAGGAGCCCTGAAGCTGAAGGCTTTCATTTATACCGGGAATTAAAGGAAGACCTGCAGGCTGACCGTTCACTTTGATAAGATGGAGGCAGATTTTTAAATGCCTTGTAAATGAAGAGAAGAATTTAACATTCATCCTGAAATTAGCAGGAAGCCACTGAAGAGAGAGGAGATCGGGTACAATGTGAACGCATTTTAATAAGTGTGTTTGCCATTCTCCCTGATACATTTTTAACTTGCTGCATGGCAGAGAGTGTATGATTTCTGCTGCCTGGCAAAGAGGCATTGCAGAAGTCACGATTTATTAGATATTTTAGCATTTTTGCCACCTTGTTTTTAATAACCAAAGGCAAATGAATCTGCCTTAAGATGAAACTCACCCAAGCACAACTGTTACCAGCTTAGCGGAGTGAATTTACTCTGCAGCTGAGCAGTTATTAAGAGTGGGCAGCACGTTTCTCTTAGGAATGCAGCTCATAATTTGTGTTTCTATTCATCTGTGTTCATTTGAAGCTTCAGTACTATAGTAACTGATATCAGCCAGGAAGTAAACAAGAATATTTCTTCATGGCCATTTGTTCCCCTTTCCTTATTTCCCAGCCTAACGGTAAATTGTATGTGAGCACATTTTTAAAAAACACTCATTTTTAAAAACACTCATTGTTTACCAAAGTACTGTACAAAGATGCCATACTGTACAACCTTGAATATTATAAACAAAGACCTGTAAAAACAAAAGTGATGAAAAAAGTGTGTACAATGCATTTTATATACCTCAATATATCTGATCCTTATGCGAGTCTTTTTGCTGGGAAGAGTGAAATATTTATTTTTGACTGATGACAATAATGAATTTTCCTTCTGATAGCCAAGGTATTTTTTCAGTTTTCTCTTATTTTTTAGCATTTATTCTTGAACATAGGCAAAGACACAGGTAGCACACACTAAAAAATATTGTTCAAATGACATGCAATATGCTTGGGAGTTTTATGGTTGTCTAATGTGTAACACTTCTCTTTATTTAAAATGAACAGTTTGGCTAATGACACCTTGACAATTGGTGTCCCATCAAAGCATATTTCAGGCACGAGTTCAAGGGACTGGGTACTTTAATATTGTGGAATTATAGTTTTTTACTATTATTTGAAAGAATTTTTCACTCTTCTGGATATTTGTCAATGTTCAGCATCAGCAAGACTGTTCCCTTTTTCACATAAAAATCACAAATTTGGGGGCATCAACCAGAACTAGCAAGCAGAATAGGATTTAACTTTAGTTTTGAGACTGTATCTTCTTTGTTCCATGATGTAAGTAATCTGTCGCTCTTTTATCTTTGCTAATCAGTTTGTTTTACAGGACAAATATCAATATGCTGTTTTCAAAGTCTAACTGTAATATGCCCAAGCCATTTCCTTCATTAAATGCAACCTGTCTAGATAGGCGTACACACACACAGACACACACACATATGCACATACACATGTTAATAGCCTCCCAAGAAATCTACAAAAAGAAAAGAGAAAGCAGAATCCATGTGAGGTATCAGATCTGCTTCATTTTTAATACAGAAGCTGTAAAGCACATACAGCTCACTTTCACCATAGATGTAAGAAATATCACTTCGTTTCACATGGCACATAGTTTTCCTTCCATTCCTCAAAGCCCTTAAAAAAGCAGAATATAAAAAAAGCACAACATCAATGCTATTTGAAACATCGCTAATTATGCCTTCTGGATATTTAAGTCGTAGGGTTTCCAAAACAAAACAATTTCAAATTTTCAAAAAAATGACAAGAGCGGTGTCCTGGGGATGTCCCGTCCCTTGGTAAATAGGCTATGCAGTGGCCACATCTGTCTTCTGTTCCATTTTAATTTATATCGTGCCAGTAGGGCCAAAGTCCCATTTGGTAGGGCTACACAGACTCCACTTGTACCATTTCTCTTGGTGCTGATGGAGCTGTTGGTGTCTATTTAGAGCTGTTAAAAGTGGCATGAAAATGGATCCAGTATAAATAATTGTATAACGTTGCTGGAGCAGATATATGACAGAACAGCTACACTTTCAACATTCATACATTGTTAAATGACGACGTTTTATTAACCGGGCAGGAGCATTACAGGTGGCATGGATGCCTCATGGCTCAAGCCCTGGGGGCTGGAATTCCACATCTACGCTGCGTGTGAAGTTCTCAAATTCTCCTTGTCGTATTGGTGTCCTTAGGGTACTCTGGTCTCCTCCTGCGGCTCCAAGACGCACAGGCTAATTGCTGTTTCTGAATTACCCGTAGTGTGCGTATACGCTCTGCGATGGACTTCCCAGAGCGTACCCCAGCCCAGAGTGACTCTGACGAGGATTTGCAGTTAGATGATGGATGGATGGAAAAATATCATGAATATTTATGCCTGTGTCATGTCATTCAGCTTTATTGTGAAGGACAGCTCAAAGATAAAGTCATTCTGGGCATCATAATGAAACTGTCATTGTGCTATGTTCGGGCGACTATATGTATTATGATAAATCGTAAAACGTTTCCAGATTATACACTTATATTCCACGGCACAGTACATCATCCTCAAGACCTGTCAAAATCTGGTTGGAAGCCGAACTTACTTCTAATAACCCAGAGTCCTCCATGCTCTTAGTTGTCATCTGACCAAGTACATCAACAGAAAAACTACAGCAAATGAAGGAAACTCTGTAGAAGACTAACTTAAGCAGTAACTCCACTAAATATAAAACTCAGCATTTTTATTATGTTTCAAGGGCAACTAAAATGAATATTTCAACAAATTTGCACTATTTTAATGCAAATTTTTAGGAGGCAAAACAAAACTCTTTTGGCTAGGTTGATAACTGTACTGTTTTATTACTTCATCATAATTTATTTTCTTCAAATATGTTTTCTATAAAAAGAGGAAATGGTTGACTTTCTATATTATGCACACGATGATAAAGAAACAATGTATTGTCAACATAACAGAGAGTGATACAGATACTATGACCTGTTTTATTACTTCATTATAGTTTATTTCCTTAAAAATCGTGTGAAATATAAAACAGAGTAGGAACTGTTATGTCCACAAAAAACAGAAAATGCAGAAACATGTTTGTCATATTATTATCTATTTTCCTTAGCAAGCATGTTTTATTTAAAATTTCCTTAAATTTTATTTTGATTATTTTGGACTTTCAAAACATTTATTGGGATAGTATAGGGATAGTGGTCTTATATAAGCAAAGCTTGAAATTATTTAACTGCTGCAATATAGAGGATGGCAAAAAATGCCCTGATATTGCGATAAGTTTTTTCACTCATGCAGAGGTCGTAAGTAGACTGTATCGGTCTATGGCCCCGGTCAGTGGCTGGCTATGGAGCACTGGTGTGAGGCTTGCCTTTAAGGATGCCCCCCAAGCCACTGGCAGGAGCTGACGTTGGCTTTTATCACACGACGTCGGCGAGCTGAAACCCCACTGAGACGGATGCAGAGACGGATGGACTACATGCACTACCCTCCGTCTCATTCCAAAACGGAGCTGCTAAATTACCTTACAGGAGCTGCAGAGACTGCCATTAATTTCTGACACCAGGCAGCCACCTCTCTCGTCACCAACCGCATGCTGCCCCTCTGTTCTTATTCTATTAAATCTTGAAGGGAAAGGAGAAGGTTCAACTTAAATGTCAATGTGCAGTCCTGGGTTTAATTGTCGCCCAAGCAAACCCCCTCTCATCATTTCCTCTCCATTATTATAAATGATTTCAGCAGGTCAGGATCCAGAGACGCATTCACTGCAAATAATCTTCTGTTTTCTCTTTATTTTTTATTATACAGTCTACTTTGTATCTGCTTTTGTTTCTTTTTATCTTTTCTAACAGCGTACAATACCACCTCTCCCAAAGGGTGTGCTGACTCAATGGGTACCACTGCTATCTCACACCTTCCAAAGGTCACCGGTTTGAATCTAACCCCTGCTTTTCCTCCTGGGCTTCCCTTTGGCTGCTCGTGTTTCCGTCCACAGTTCATGGTCATGTGCTTCAGTGAAAATGATGACTATAGCTGAGTACTCTGTGACGGATTGGCCTTGTATTTAGGTTGTGTTAAAATAAAGAAATTTCCAATAGTATTTTTATTACTGAAAAAATATATTGAAGGATAAGCCTTACTTATAAGAAGGAATTTAACATGATAAATGCCACAATAAATTCTCATAGTGGGAGGATTGTAATACATTTGTTATTTTTTTCAATGGTTATTTATCCTTTGTTAATTATTTCATTACCCTGTATTATTGTGAGGCTACATCCTGAACTGCCAAATCACTTTTCTGCTGTTTCCACAGCTTGTAATGCAATGCACACTTCCACGTATGTAGTCTATCAAAAGGTAATGAAGCTTTTAGAAATATACGGCCACATTCGATATATTTTTGTGTCAATTGTAAGTTTTACAAATGCATGTAGTTTAACTGAGTAGTCCTGTTCTGCTTTCTTACGGGGAAAAGCTATGGCATTACAACTATTGCGACTCTTAAAATCCCCATCAGTATATAATAAGGTGGGTGCCTGAGAAAATGAAGCATCCTTGATTATGTCTCACTTGCTGAGGGGCCGTAGCACCACTTGTCAATATAATTAAATTCACTGGGTCAGCTCGATCCCCTCTGCCCTTACTAGAGGACCAGCTCTTGCCACTACCACAAAGGTCAATACCAGCCTTTATGCTTTATCTCAAACTCAATTAGCCCAGAGATCACGCACACTTCATCAAGAATTATATTCTGTGATACATGGGGATGCACTAAAATCAAAATCTAATTATGAATATATAGGCCTACACTGGCCATCTACTACAAATGCCAGAGATTTCAGTTGAAGAAAAATAAAACTTAAACATAACCATGATGATGATGATGACTCATTGTTATTGCTGTTGTTGTTGTAATTAATTACCTGTACAGTACGTAGTGCAAGAGTAATTCCTCACATGTAGTTTTTGTGAGACTATTAAACACTTAAGACCACAATCCCATATAATTCATGTTCCCGTGTAATTCACCTGATTCTATTACAGCAGTATCTCCCACAAATTCGCCTGCAGAATTATTAAAATTTCTCTCACCCCTATATGAGTTGACTCCATCCATCCATTTACCATCTGCTGTCAGGGTCCTAGGGTGTCATTAACAAATTTGACTGAGTAGTTGCTGCTTTCAGTTGCTGGTAGATGTGTGCGATAAAAAAGTATAAATTCTGGTTACATTCATCCTCCAGCCATGCCTATACAGTAAATTAAGGTTGGACTTAAGGAATCTTTACACTATGAAGTTATACCAACTCTGAAATCACTCTTATGACATTTGATGCAAAAATATTATACAGCCTTAAGCCTGTCAGGACTTCTCCACCAAATCTTGCTGAAAGAGCTCCCAAGCCATAATTAGTAGGGTAGTACAGTATATCATATTTCAGACAGCCTTAATGACAGTAAAACTGTGCCTACACAGCTACAGGTTTTGAGGTTAAATTCCCGCCCCTGGTTCTATGTGTGCTGTTCTCCCTGTGTTAGCACAGGTTTCCTCCTGTAATCAAAACCCACATGCCATTAAATTGCCCTGTGATGGATTGACATCCCATCCAGAATCACCATGACCTTGTACTGGATAAATGGTTAAGGAAGATAGATGGATTGATGGTTAAAATGTTAGCTCTGCTACATTATACTTTTATGACTGAAAGAATTTTTAAGCATTCGTTTGAAATTTCAGATGGTGTGAATTAAATGTTACATTATTATAAGGTGTCTGATTACCTGTAAATGATGGATTTTAATAGCTTTTTTATGCAATTTTCCTCTGCTTTCGTGACACATTAATTAAAGCATAATATCTTCACAACCATTGATTATACAGGATCAAGTTGTCCAAGAAGTTGTCCAGCTCAATATAAATACCAATTCTGCCAGTTAGGAACCCTGTAAAAAAAGGCCACATTTAAAGTTTCCACAGTTGAAATGTCAGTTATCTATATAATAATTAAAGGGGAAAAAAATCTATATTGATTCTCAAACCAATAAAATATGACATTATAAGAAGTGAACCCCAGCCTCTCTCAAGAGCTCTCCAAAATGCAAATGGGAGAAGATAATCTTAAATAAAATAATTTTTCTCCGTGCCATAAAAATATAAATGTATTATTCCATCCTTCTTCAGACCACTTATCTTCATCAGGGTTGCCGGCAGCCTATCCGATGAGCCATGCAGGGCCGTTTGTGACCATTTTGAACCCAAGGTGACAGTAAAAATGGCCGCCCTTCAACACAAACAAGGCACAGGAGTCATAATGCTTCAGTTTCAACATGTAAGCACAACATACAGTAGCTCCGTTTAAGTTCTTCAATTTGAATCAGTTTTTTGTTTTTATGAATATACATCAATATCATTTATCATTGTCTTGCAGCATGGTGGCGCAGTCGTCCTGCATGGGTTCGGTCCTGGGTCCTTTCTGAGTGGAGTTGCCGGGGGCTCCGGTTTCTTCCCACAATCCAAACGCGTGTGGGGTAGGCTGATCGATGAGTCTAAACTGGACCTGTAGTTGTTAATGCCCGCCCAGGGTTGGTGCCCGCCTGTGCCCGTTGTTCCCAGGATGGGCTCCAGGCCCCCTGCAACCCCAGTGGGGATTAAGCGGTTATGATGATGGATGGATGGATTATTTTATAACTTATCAAAGATTGGCAGCATTTCAATTAAATGAATTTAATTACTTTTGAGTATTTTGTAGGTTTTTTGCTGGATGAAATTTTTAACAAAACACTTTGAGAGATTGTAGTTTATGTATTTAAAAAAAATTTAAATACTTAAAATATATAATCCTGTTTATTTATTTTCTGCCATTTTAAGAACTATCATCACCAGGCTTGCAGGCTTAAATATAGCCTATCACTGGCTAGATGTGGGCAAATCACTGGATAGATGATGTTTTGGTGAAAGTGTGTCGTGAAATATACTATCAGGTATTGTTACCTGAATGTAATTAAATGACAGAAAACAAGAACAATTACAGTGCTGTACTCTAGAAGTGAATTAACTTGCTAGCCAGCTAGAGGTAGTCCAGTTCATTTTAACAGTCCTGCTCAGTCAGTGGCATGCCATGTATGGAAGGCTATTAGTGATAAATGATGCTAAGTAATTTTTGTTCCTAACGGTAAAACTGTTAAACTCAATCAGATAAACGTAGGCGTTTCTATAGCCACAGCCTGTATAAAAGGGAGAACTGACTGGTGAACTTGACGTTGATGATCATATATGTTACAGCCCCTCATTACGGTTGTTTTTTTTTGAGCTGTTTTCCTAATGTAAGGAGAAAAAATCCATCCATCCATCCATCCATTATCTCCCGTTTATTCGAGGTCGGGTCGCGGGGGCAGCAGTCTCAGCAGGGAAACCCAGACTTCCCTCTCCCCGGCCACTTCATCCAGCTCC
>JAODLC010000100.1:21998382-22012501 GCA_026781145.1 Hippopotamyrus pictus | reverse complement strand
CCCTCTCCTTCTCTTGAAGAAGCAAATAAAAATAAATAAATAAACAAATAAATAAATGAAAATAAATAAATACAAATTCCAAAAAGGATTATCAGAGCAGAATGGCAGTACCAGATGAGCGGACTGCTGCCCCAAAGGAAACTCTGAACTTTATTGAAGGAAAGGGGAAGGAGAAGGAAAGAGAGCTTTTGGGGCCATCCATCTTCCATATTTTCTCATCATTTGTGGAGAGTCACACCTTTCACATCAAATACTGTAGAGTCCAAAACATATCATTACATGAATTGGCATCTCTAAATTAACACTAGTGTGAGTGATTGTATATCCAAATTTTTCATACCCATAGACAAAAATGACCTCAAGCTACACTTAATTCACTGGCGCTGTTGCTAGCTGAATTCTTAATTGTGTTGTATTCTTAATTGTCCAGTACCCAGCAATTAATTTAGCATAGAAGGCTTTTAATGTCCTTTACCCATCATTCATTTCTGGTGCTATAGTTATTTGTAGTATTGGCTTACTAATTGTGGTGCTAGATCTTCAGTAGGTGCTTTATTGAGAGAGTCGGAGCACAAACTTATTAACAGATAGAACTTTTAGCACATGCATAAAAATATGATCACTGTATGTTTTGCGTGCACACAGTGCAGCATAGACATGCACACATGCTCAGCATGTATTCAGAAATTGATCTTGTTCTTTCTGATATTGTGATGAATCCAATCACCAGTTTAAAGAAAAAGCAGAGAATCAGTGGAGAAACACTTTCAGGGAAATATTATTTTTTGGATAGCTGTCAGTTGTTTCAAAATTGCATGGGATCTGTTTTGAGTAAATCGGAGTTATTCCAATAGTGGTGTTTCTGCATTCTGTCCTCCCCCTAACCCCCCTCCCCCAACTCACACCCCCACATCATGGCAAAATGAGGAATAGGCACATTAGTTGATTCTGACATTGTGATGCTGATATTGAATACATTATATAAAAAGTATATATTTTAAGACAAGTCAACACATTTTTCTGAATCCTCCAGACCATCTGATTCAGTCCATGATGGTTTGTTGATCAATTTAATGCTGAAACATGTGAAAGACCAAACAATACCTTTATAGATGTTTCTCTTTTCACACCAAAAATGTATGACAATAATATTTATTAGCTGTGCTTTTTTCAGAACCAATATAAAATACAAGAAAGAAAGAAAGAAAGAATGAAAAACTTCTAGTGATCCTGAAGCAATGTCAGTTGAGGTTCCCCAGGTCAGGCTACCGATCATTTAACATATATCACGTTTTTACATTTCCAATTTCACAGTACATATCTGGCTCGGATAACTGCGATAAACAGTAGTGTTTTGTTATTGAGTAGAAGGTCAGAGTTACTCAGTCCCCTGAAGAGTAACAGTTCTGCTGAGGCAGAGATTTTGTGGCCAAGGATTAGTGACAGGATGGATGTTGTGTTCAGAAAGGCATTTCCAAATAGGACAGTTATAAATCCTGGAAACAGGCTGTTTCTGATGTGATCATTCTGCTGTACTAGGTTTTGCTGTATAGGAGAGCAGGGATATAAAGTTGTCAGCTGCCCAGTACTCTAAGTTCTGAGATGTTGAAAGGTGATTCTGCTGTATTTTATTTTTGATAAAGGTGCAAAAGAGCTGTATTAAAATGTGTTTTAGGTTGGTCGTGCTTAACATGGTCTATATATATATATATATATATATATACACACACACACACACACACACACATATATATATATATATATATATATATATATATATAATTTTTACACATATTGTGAATTTATAATTAAAATTCCACATTGCACATATGCCCTTTAAGCTATACTTAAATTTTACACGAAGCAATATACAAGTCAGGCAAATAGCACACCGCAACTGCCAGAATCAAATTCCTTTTATGTGCAAACTTGGTTCTGATTCTGATACATTCTGTCAAGGAGACAACTGAGCTTCCAATGAATGCCCAGGTACGAGTATGAGCAGTACTGGAGCAGGAGATACACGACAACTTCTAAAAAGCAAGACCTTAATAAGACTATTCAAGGTCCAGAAGTACAACATTAGAACATTCAGGGAAGGTATAGAGGCATCCGGCTTGTAGAGGAATGTATGGAACAGATGGGTCTTGAGGTATTTTATGAAGATGCAGAGGAAGTCAGATGTTGTTCAGCAGCTCATTCCACCGTCGGGGAACCACACAAGGGAATCTTCCCATGTGGTGGAGAAATCTCCAAGCAGCGTTGTTTGCTGACTGTAGGGTTAAAATGGGACATGAGATCCTTTTGATGGAGCTGGGTGCTTGTTCATTGATGGACCTGTAAGCCAGCACTGAGGAATAGATGTGAGAGCCAACAGGGAGCCAGTGAAGAAATGCCACCAGATATCAAACAATGGGTTATGGTGGAGAGTTGAGTATATATGGTACCACTGTACTATGAGTGCGTGGCCTTGTAGACCTCTGCAGGCTATTTTGGCTATTCCAGCAGACGGACATGAAAAGAGTAATATAATATCCTTTCAAATGAATAACATCACATGCCATTCTATCTATCTATCTATCTGGAATATCTATCTGGAATATACGACTGAACTGAAGGGAGGAATTATGACACACGGGGAATTTGGGAAGAAGGATCTGGATTTTCTCTTTTGAGGGTGAAGGGAGAAGTAGGTGGGTTTCAGTTGTATTTTGAAATAATAATGGACACACAAAAAAAAAAAAAAACGCTCTCAGCATAGCCTTATTGGAGGGCAATGGACATTAATATGGCACCTTAACATATGGAATATAAGATAAACATACATGTGCTACAAATTACAATGATTTTTTAAATACGTATATGTGAGGTAAGAAAATGGCGTATGAGAATTAGGGGGAATCCTTCCCAAGAAGTGCCTGGTGAACGTAGTCATCTGTGGGTGGCCCGTTCCGCCTGTCCTTATTGTCAGTGTGTAATTTCTGGCACACCTAAGTCTTTCCCTCAAGAGGTGCCAAAACCCAGGAGCAAATACTGCCAGCAGGCATCATGCAGAGTTTGCTGTTAGAGAATCAGGATGCATGAGGGATTGTAGCAAGGAGAAATATTTCATGTCCTCATAGAGCCACAGAGACGCTATAAGGCCTTCACCCGGTGGAGCCCCCAGTCTGCTAGCAGCTGCGCACGCCAGTAAGGTTCACGTACTCGATGACATTCCTGCGCAGCTGCAGCCGGAACAGCTCGTCTTCACTTCAAGGTAGCTAAAGGGCAGGACTGTTGATGTTGTGATTCTCTGGGCTGCTTCTGCAGATATCACTGACAGCCCTATTGGTCCATCTCCCTAGCAACATAGTTAAAAAAAAAAAAAAATAGCGCTCTAAAGAACATGAAGCAGCAGCAGCAGCATACAGTATTTCACCGTGATGCTTCCAGTAATGTCACCCATTGTTCTGGGTCCTTTTTTTTTCTCCCCATCCAATGCGGCAGACGTGAGAGTTTTCATGAAGTGTGGCAAGTGGAAGGAGGAAGATAAATTGCAGGCAAACGTGGTGACGGTATTTGGTTGAATTGTTATTAAAGCCCCTGTCGCGGTGGATTCAGCTTCAGAGATTTCTGAGTGCTGTTGTCAGGTTGCTTAGAGGGCACCTGCGCCTGTTTGTGCAATAAAATTACTAGCTTCAGCATGCATATTGTGGCATTTATTAAATCATCCTGTAATTCATTGGGAATGTGAAGATTCACTGTGCTCAGGGCTATTAGACCGTGGAAAAACGGCAAACCTGATAGCGAAAGACATTTATCAAAATCTGGTTTTAGGACCCAAACCTTTAAAACTGAACAAAATTTCAACAGAGCATTTTTATTTATTCTAGATTACATCTAAATGACCAGTATGGGGTGACAGGAAATACACAACAAATAAGTGTGATCTTCCTTCCCATAAGAATTAAATGGAATATTTCACAGTACATTTATACAGGTACAAGTTTCTATCCTTATGATGAAACCAATCACCCATTATGTCTATATGCTATGTGGTACATTTTAAATGCTGCTGGAAGATTCTAGTTTTAATTTTTTTTTAAGATTTCACAAATAAATAAATAAAAATAAAATCCTAGAGTAGATGCATAAAGGCTTGCATGAAAGGATTCCCTTTGACTTTGTGAAGTGCAAAGATAGAATTTATTTAAGCTGAAATTTTCAAATATGCTATAAATAAATGCGTAGCTTAAAAAAAAACTATATTCAGTTTGAAAATGTCTACCATCCTGTAAAGGAGAATAAATGTATGACATTTGAAATATGATGATAAAAATTTGATTAAAAAATTGCACGCGGTTTCTTCCATGCAATAAAACCAGACATGAATTTATATTTCTGACTTTTGCAAAATGTCTTTTTAAATTATTCACATAACCACAAGAAGCATAATTCCTGACAAGGTAACTGCACTGAACTGCATTTCAGACTGAGGGCGGCGCATCATAGCATCAGTAATGATTCTCTCACCAAAACATTCAGGATTTCTAACCTAAAATGCAAGAAACTAAACAACTAAAGCATTTGCTATTTTGCCGGTGTGAAGTTTTCCTCTGTCCCCTTCATTCACTCCCTTCCATCTAGCCTTAGACACAGAATGTATGTCGCTTTGTGTAATCAAACTTAATGTGTTTGTTTTTCTTAGAGGTAGTCAAATGTAAGCTTGAAATACCTTTAACAATTCTCTTAAACCCCATTTTAACATCTAACTTTTGCATTTCATTTCTGCAAAGATTTTAAAATAGAATCTTTATCCCTAAAGTTAAGTTGTTAAAATGTTATTAGAGCAAGCAGAAAGGTTGACTCTTCGTGATTATTTCTGTTTCATTGTTTGGTGTTTTGAATGTCTGGTCCTGTAAACATAAATATTGCAGCTGATTCAGCTGTTAAACTGCTGAATTACAATTAATTTCAGATTGTCTGCTGCTACATGAACATACTGAACAAATTTATAAATGTTTGCACCTATTTGGACGTAACTGATTGTTTATGCACCACTTTGTGCTATGGCATCTATTTCCTTACTATTAGTCTCAAGCTCTGATACTTATTGCTGTAGAGACATTGCCATCTAGTGCTCAATCAATGCAAATTCACCATCTAAAGTACAAAAGCCCCTATGAGTAAATTACAGTCTTACTGTTTTTCTTATAAAGTAATACAGATATTTTATACTTAAATATTTACTTATTTTAGCATTACAAGGTCTCCATTGCAAATATCAGGAGATTTGAACTCCAGGGTCTAGTTTTTAGTTAAAAATATGTCTTTACAAAGGCACCAACATGTTTTTATATGTACAGTATACAAGTTAGCTAGGATACGTATACAGCACATTAAGAAGCTGATAATGAAGACCAGAATTAGTGAGTAGTCTGCAAGTAAGGTCTTCAGATGACTGGGGCTTGATATTTTGATCAGCTTTCCTAACAAGTGAGCCCATAGGTTTTGAAGACTAAGCGCTAATAGTGAATTTAAAATAAAATAAAGTCTGTAAGGAAGATTTTACCACTGTTCAGACTGAAGGGTTTCAAGCAAAAGAAAAAGTGAAATGAAATTTTAAAATAACTAGATGATTTAAATAGCCTTGCTATTAAAATAAATCTTGCTTCTCCAAAAGCATCCATTTTGATATATACGTATCTTAACACTGCATCAACTGAGCTGTTGGAAATCCATCTATCTATCCACCCATTTATCTTCTGACAACTTATCCAATATAGGGACATGAGGAGGGGAGGGCATGGGACCTATGTCAGGGGCATTAGGAGGGCTTGGAGCTTATACCAGGGGTATAAGGAGGGCTTGGAGCCTATACAAAGGTCATGAAGAATGCTTGGAGTCTATGTCGGGGGAATGAGGAGGGCTTGGAGTCTATGTCAGGGGCATGGAGTCTTTCTTGGGGGCATGAGGAGGGCTTAGAGTCTATACCAGGGTCATGAAGAGGGATTGGAGCCTATACCAGGGTCTGGAAGAGGGCTTGGAGACTATGTAAGGGGCATGAGGAGGGCTTGGAGTCTATGTCAGGGGCATGAGGAGGGCTTGGAGCCTATACCAGGGGTATGAGGAGGGATTGGAGCCTACACCAGGGGTATGAGGAGGGCTTGGAGCCTACACCAGGGGTATGAGGAGGGCTTGGAGCCTATACCAGGGTCATGAAGAAGGCTTGGAGCCTGTACCAGGGTTATGAAGAGGGCTTGGAGCCTAAACCAGGGGTATGAGGAGGGCTTGGAGCCTATACCAGGATCATGAAGAGGGCTAGGAGCCTATGCCAGGGACATGAGGAGGGCTTGGAGTCCATGTCAGGGGCATGAGGAGGGCTGCCTCACAGGATTACAGGCTGTTGCGAGGCGCACACATGCACACACTTACAAACACTAATCCACATTATAAGCAATATTTTAATGATGCCAAAACTTCTTATCTTTGGACTGTGACAACAGACCAGAATACATGAAAGAAGCTGTTGGAAATGTGTTTTAAAAGAGTTTCTTGTGAATTTAAACATTACACTTACATAAAGTACTGCTAATAATATGATTTCAATATAATATTATATTCATTATTAATATAACATATTTTCACAAGTATTCCTGGTTTTTCATTTTTCATTTCTTCCTAATGTTGCTCAGCCAGTGCTCTCTTCACTGTCATTTTAAGCACAGTGGCCAGTGCTCTCTTCACTGTCATTTTAAGCACAGTGTCCAGTGCTCTCTTCACTGTCATTTTAAGCACAGTGGCCAGTGCTCTCTTCACTGTCATTTTAAGCACAGTGGCCAGTGCTCTCTTCACTGTCATTTTAAGCACAGTGGCCAGTGCTTTCTTCACTGTCATTTTAAGCACAGTGGCCAGTGCTCTCTTCACTGTCATTTTAAGCACAGTGGCCAGTGCTCTTCCCTTCTCCCACACAGCTTCAGTTCCTGTGTCTGTGGTAATTGTTGATGACCATGTGAAGGGTGTTTGAACTTCTATATTCTAAACACAAAACATGTTTGTGATGGATTGCATCTTTTCTGTGCCTTTGTTTGGGCATTAAACAGGATCATTGTCAGATACATGACATTGGTCACCAGGGTTGCTCAGTAGGTGTTGCTCAAATGGTCCAGTTTCTAACATTTAATATAAATTGTTGTTGAGTTCATCTGTGGTCATCTGCCAGCAGTATGTGTAATCTAGGCTCATCAGTCAGTACCTCTGTCCTGATACAAGAGAAATCTATTAAGTTGAAGTATTTCTCCAATGTGCACACCGGTGTTGGAAATTAAGATACTAAAATGCAGTAAATTTGAGTATTAAGGTGGTATTTAAACAGTATAAACCACATTATCATGCACTTTAGAATTGCTCTTGGGTTTCAATTTAAAAAGAAAACTAAAGTGGATTAAATTAAATGTACGGAGCCCAGGAGGGGACGTGGGAAGAAAAAAAAAGATAAACAATTGTGAGATCTCGCAATACATCAATAAATGTGCTGTGTCCGTTTGAAATACAAAAGATGGAATTTTGGCCTATTTATCGACTAATAAGTATAAACGTAAATAATACAGACATGTCCAGTTTGTGCTTTAAGCACAGGGTTAGGGATAGGGTTAGGGTTATGAGACGGGGTTAGGGTTAGGGATAGGGTTAGGGTTAGGGTTAGGGTTAGGGTTAGGTTAGGGTTAGGTTAGGGTTAGGGCATAACGATTGGAAAAGGGAAATAAGGAAAAGTAGGTCTGTAAAAACACCTCCTATGGATCACGGACAGCAATGGTTTATTTACAGGAGGAACAATATTATTAAACTACATACGATTATATACAAGCACATAACAGAAATGTACATATAGAGCAAATCCAATATATTATTATAACTAAGGATTCTCACTACCTTTCACATTAGAAGACAAAATGATGGCAACGCCAAATAAAAGATTTTCCAGATATTCCACAAGAGATAAATAAAAACCAAACTTTAAAACTGGGGGGAAAAAAAGCAAAAGTAACAATACAAAAGAAATTGGTTAAACTGGAAATGAACTCCAATCCAACAGAACAATCCAATCCAAAGAACTCTTTACATATGAATACAACCAACCTCACCACACATTTCTCAGGTTTTATCTTGTCCTGCTTTTTCTTCTCATGCTCTTCTTCCTGTCTTCCTGCTTAAATAGGGTTAAGCTACTTAAACACAAAACGAAATCTCAATATGTGTGCTTGACTGTATTTCTGTTCTTGTGTACCTGCCGTATATCATCTTCATTGCTGAAGACCGGTCCCAATACTAAGAACACAAGTACACGAGGATAGTAGTAATCCCGGATGTTGGTCTTGCTCCGCCCCAAATATCAAAGATATATCAGTTGCATCCGTGTCGAATGAGACCAAACCCATGATTCATTGAGTCTTGGCATTGAGATTCTCCCAAAATCTTTACACCTGCCAGGTGACAGGAAGGAAACAGGCCACCCTTCTTCAAGTTTGATAGAGGCACAATCTGAGTGACAGGAGATTCAACCAATGACCCAAGGGAACCGTGACACCTGGGAGGTATTCCACAGAACAGGATTTCCCAGTTAGCTGGATAGCTTAACCCAAATGTGAAAACTGTCCAACAGGAAAAGCGGTAAGTGACATTCCTATTGGACAATCATTACATCTGGCCCCACTGCAGAGCTACTGTAGAGACAGAAGCCATCATGGATTCGGAGCCTGGAGTCAGTTTTGTGGGATACTCACCTGGAATGCATCTTGTATGTAACACATTTTAAAGACTGTGAGTCTTCTTTATTTATATGTATGGCGGCCCCATGGGGAATTGTAGGAAAATAAACCACTAAAATGAACAGCATGAAAATAAAAAGCAAAGTATCTATGTATGTATGTATTTGTTTATTTTATGCAGTGGCTCACCCTAATTATTATAAATATCTGCTGAAATTTAGTAAACAAGTATATTTATGACTAGCTAACTCTTTTGCAACAATGAAATTTTTGGAAAAAAAATTACATTTGCCATATCCAATCCATAATGGATGATGGTTATTGAAGCTGCAGAAGAAATCCTGAGGAATTGACGTGTGTGTCCTCAGTGGTAGACACGGGAGTGACTGTGTGAAGCCTATTGGAAGAAGCACGTTTTCTGAATCTTTTCAGATTTCTGAATGTATTTTATATACTTCAGTTCTATATTACAACCAGTGACTATTGTTTTTGAATTAATGTAACAAATGTTGGACAAATCCATGAAGTCTGAACAAAAATACATAAAAATGTACATCAAGATGAACACATTTACTACGCATTTTTTATTTATCGGTCATTACCGGCAATAACTTTTTTCTTAACTATCAGTTTTGATGACATACTTCCGTAACATATTTTGCATAAAAGAAAAACTTCATTAGCCCTTTGATTAAGAAGTGAAAAGAATACAATCAAGTAAAACAATCTGGGCTGATCTTCTGTTTTTAAGAACGTTTAGTCTGATTTTAACATTGGCCACTAGATGTCAGCTAGAGCATATATAAATGCTACTGAATAATAAAGTTCAAGTGAAATGCACAAAAAGAGACTTGTTAAATATACTACACACACACACAAGTACGATTCTTTTCAGTGATCAGTGTTGCTTGAACATTTTGAGCAGTGACTGTCAACTGAGTACAACCCATCATCAAAAATTTCTGATATGTATAAATTACAGATACCGTATGTCTATTGTTTAAATTAACTTATGTTAATCTTTGAGCATCTGCTCTGTGTTTAAAAAGTCACTATTCCTTATTAATCAATTTCTAGCCCCAGATCTGAAATCTCTGACAAATGTTTTCCAAATATGCAGTCATGGTGATGCAGTGGGTGGCACTACTGCAGCATTCTTACCGGCTGGGGGGTTTAAATCTCCCCCCAGTTTTCAAATTTCGCCCATTCCCTCTAACAGTTGAGAGATATGCAGTTAGGTGAACTGCCCATTATGCACGAGTGCCTAACGATGCACTAGAATCCCAGTAAGACGCTCCTTCCCTACGTCATCCTGCTGCCTGTGGTTGGGTCGAGTCCCCCTTCTGCACCATGACCCTGTACTAGGTACACAGTCTGAAAAAAGATGGACAGAAATCTGTTTTGACTTCTGCATATTTGTGTGTATTCGGGCTGAAAGAATCAATCTCATTGCATTCATCTCTCTGAAAGGGTGCAGCTCACTGAATACACACCCGGTGATGAATTTGCCTGGTTCCTACAAGAGCGAACAGTGCATTATATAATTCGACTTGCCGAAACTTCCTGAGATGTACATTTTGCTGACACCAGAAAATGTAGAGATATAGTTCTTGTAGTTCAAGCAGGTAAAATTGTCTGTGCTTTCATCCGAAGCTCATGCCTTCAGGGTTCTCGTGTTTGTTTCCATCGCCTGCTGTTTGATTATGAGTTTCTGTGTGTGTGGAGTTGAATGGCTCCCCTCATATTAGCGGCCAGGTGGGTGGCTTACATGAATTGTTGTCACTGAATTCTTAGTAAGTGAATTTGTGGGTCTTGTTATGGACTGGCATACCAATCAGAGTGTACCCTGCGTCATGGTCTGTGGTTCCTGAGATAGGATGAATGGTCTTGGCTCATGAAAGCAACTGATAATTTTCCAAACAGTCATCTCACATTTTGTACAGCAGACTTATCCAATACTTATGGTGACATTTTGATAATCACAGTTGGTATGAGTAATTGTGATATTTTAAATGGGTCAATGGGTCAAACATAACAATGTCAAATAAAATAGCAATTTCCAGATGCATGTTCAATTTGCTATATTTGTTGCATTTTCTTGCATATTTTTTTGCATTTTTGTAGTATTTTAGAGTTCTTTAAATACCTGCGACTTCTAGATAGATTCATTCCTTAAAAATCCATTATCATGTTTATTATGGTGGTACTAATTTTTGCCCAATAAATACGAAATATGCCGACCTGTGTCTGAGTGCGAGTGCGTGTGGCCTGCAGTGACCTGCAATCCCATTCAGGGTTTCCCTGCCTTTTTCACTGGGATAATTTCCAGGCTTCCAGTGACCTTGTGCTGGGTAAGCAGTGTGAAGACAGATGGATGTTAGCAGTCCATGCTTCAGGTTATTCGTTTGAGAAATGATCTGTGTAGAACTATTTTCATGTTTTAAAAAATGTGACTTTCTTCAACTCTAAGATATATTTTTCCATGTTTGAATCCAATTACATTTGAAGTAAAGGTCCATCCATCCATCCATCCATCTTCCAACCAATTATTCTGGTCAGGATGATAGGGTGAAAGGAATATATATATATAATAGACCTAATCTCTGTAATCTATGTAAATATAGTAATATATTATAATGCAAAACAATACTGATGTA
The DNA here is from genome assembly GCA_026781145.1 of Hippopotamyrus pictus. Classification (NCBI taxonomy): domain Eukaryota; kingdom Metazoa; phylum Chordata; class Actinopteri; order Osteoglossiformes; family Mormyridae; genus Hippopotamyrus; species Hippopotamyrus pictus. The sequence goes on along the minus strand of JAODLC010000100.1, from coordinate 22,001,097 downwards.
TCCAAATATAATATGTTCTGAGGTGTTCTTATAATTTAAAGTCAGGTGGGAACCTTTTCCAGAAGGCTGGAGGTCCTTAGATGTTTCCTCCATCTCATCTGTAAAGCAGTAAATTGGGTATTTTTTGGTGCAAAAGTTCATGATTATTTTGTGCTCTCCTCAGAGGATTCACTATTCAGCATCATTATATGCCAGTCTGTGCTGGTTGTACTTTTTTTCTGGAATTGCCAGGACACTGCCAGTTTGTACAGTGTGGAGGTTCCATGTGCCAGTCTGTCAGTCTGGGTGCAGGCAGGTCTGCCAGCTTGCCTGTTACGTAAAGATATGTAACCTCTCCCAACTCCACGGGTTCCCTCTGACAGCTTTACATTTGGCAGCCCGAGTTTTCTGGGACCATTTCTTAAAAAAAAACAAAAAAACCAAAAAAAAAACCTGTCTTTCATAGTCCACTATTTTGGCAGGATATACAGTGATTGTAATACATGTAAATTATGTGATTAAAGTTATACAGTAGATATTATTCCAGGTAATGACAGTGAATATCCATAAACACACATGCATCTATCTTTGTGTTTTGTCAAGGAACCAATTGCAAAAGTGCCAAATTTTAGTAGAATCTGTCTTTATAACAAGCCTTGAAACCATGGTAATATTCGCAACTGTGTAGTTTTTTTTTTAAACCAGTTAAAACGTTTTCATATAAGTTCCATTTAAGTTTTCTGGAAAATACACTTTTATATAGCTGCATAAATATTTAGTCTATGTTTGCTTGCGTGACTTTTTTTTTTTTATATACTGTTTTAAAGGTCCTGTTAGAAATGACTGTCCTGTTAGTGATGCGTGCCGTGATGCTGAGTTGATCAGTTTAATCATTGTAAATTATACAATACTGTAGAACCTTGGAACTCGAACACCACAACTCTAAATCTAACCGCAATTCGACTGAAAACTCAGAACACAAAGCAAAACAGACCTGCTAAAACTTGTATGGATCGAGATGCATCTTGGGGAAGATGGTGGTTCAGGAGGTAGTGCTATCGTTCGGCAACCAGAGGGTTGTAGGTTCGAGCCCTGGTTCCTCCCGACCCCATCAAAGTGTCCTTGAGCAAGACACTGAATCCCAAATTGCTCCCGGTGTGCAGGTTGGCGCCTGGCTTGGCAGCCTCCGCCACCGGTGTGTGGATGGGTGAATGTGAGGCATGTATTGTAAAGCGCTTTGAGTGCTCGTAGGAGTAGAAAAGCACTATATAAATGCAGTCCATTTACCATATCTCTGATGGGCAGAAACAAAGGCAGATGGATCTACTGGGATGCTGATGCCTATGAATCGCTCTCTGTCTCATGATACCTCTCCACCAAGTTTGACATGCAAAAGCTGTGTGAATTTTTTGTGCTTTATCTGCAGTACATTTAGTGATACAGTAATCATGCCCCCCTAAGAAAGTGAGCAGTGAGAGCAGAAAACCAAAGAGTAAAGTAGTGAGAGTAACTGGAGAACTTAAAAACTAAATTATAGTGAGACTTCAAAGTGGAGCACCTGTGTCTGCTCTCTCTTTAGAGTATGGGATTGTCATTTATTTCGTATTTATTGCTTTTGTATGTGTGTAATAGTTTTATATTGATTGCTAATCCTTTTAATCATTAGTCAGATAGGTAGATAAGTTTAAACAGGCGATCATTTGGGGGTCTGGAATGGATTAAATTCATTTACATTATTCCTTATGGGGAAATTCGACTTGGACTTTGACCGAATCGCAACTCGACCAGCCTTCTGGGATGAATTAAGTTAATGTTCCGAGGTACCACTGTAGATGCTACATGCTTGTTTTCAGTGGGTCTTCATCTCCTTTCAACACAATAGCCATCTTTTAATGAATATGCGCTGCCATATTTACCAGTTATATCATGCCGTCTATATGCCCCTGCTCATTGTCGATTCATTTCACTGGAAGCGATTTCTTTGCATTTTTTGCAGCTTTGATGCTGCAGCCTGATAGTGTACAGAACACTGTGCTGACATAAATATCATCAAATGCCTAACATGTGCATTGCTTCAATATGGTAAGAAAGACTGCAAAAGAAACTGTATTAACTGCATCAACTTATGTTGCAGTGAAACTGGGGGGTGCTTCTGTCTCACTGTTTTTTCCTGCATTTTCCATCTAAAGCTGAAGAATTTTATTTTCGTTAAGACTGTAACGTGGCCCGGTAAAACTTGCTGAAGGAGCCATGTAATCGCAGCACAGCAGAGATCTATAATCCTGTAAGAGGTATCAAGGGAAATCTCCCTGGTATTAGTAATTTTATCTCAAAGAGATCCAATTTTCTCTGAAATTAGAGGTTGTAAACTAGATTGAAGGGCTGCACGCCTTGATGCAGTAAAACAATTACAATACATACATATAGGAGTACCTGTGCTACTCTCAAACACAGGGTCTGATAAATTGAGTTGTACACAACATTACCAGTCCAATACCAGTCATGTAGTGGGAAGGGTATTGGGTATTGTCATGTCTGTAAATCCATCCAACAGGACCATGGGAAGCCAAGCGGCCGTACAAGGCAGCACAAGTCACGAGGGAGGGGCCTTCCCAGACAGGATGGCAGTCCGAGGCAGCACAGGTCACGAGGGAGAGGCCTTCCCAGACGGGATGGCAGTCCGAGGCAGCACAGGTCACGAGGGAGGGCCCTTCCCAGACAGGATGGCAGTCCGAG
>JAODLC010000100.1:21984146-21998282 GCA_026781145.1 Hippopotamyrus pictus | reverse complement strand
CACAGGTCACGAGGGAGGGGCCTTCCCAGACAGGATGGCAGTCCGAGGCAGCACAGGTCACGAGGGAGGGGCCTTCCCAGACAGGATGGCAGTCCGAGGCAGCACAGGTCACGAGGGAGGGGCCTTCTTAGACAGGATGGCAGTCCGAGGCAGCACAGGTCACGAGGGAGGGCCCTTCTCAGACAGGATGGCAGTCCTTCTCAGGGCACACAATCATAAGGAGCAGTTTAGAGGGACCAGTTCACCTAGACTACATACACTATATAGACAAAAGTATTGGGACACACCCTTTAATCATTGAATTCGGGTGTTTCGTTCAGACCCATTGCCACAGGTACTGTATACAGTCAGGTTTAAAAATATTTGTGAAACAATGGGTCATTCTGAGGAGCCCAGTGAGTTCAAGCATGGTACTGTCATGGGATGCCACCCTTGCAATGAATCAGTTCATGAAATTTCTTCCCTGCTAGATATTCCACCATCAAGTGTAAGTGGTATGATAGCAAAATGTAAAGCATTTAGAAACAACAGAAACGGAAAACGCAAAAGAAACGGAAAATAAACAAATATGTTTCGTTTTATTTGAGTTTAATTAAATGGAATGATGAACACGGATACGAACGAGGATATAGATATAGCCTATAGTTCCACGCATGAACCACGCGAGAATTAGCTTCCGACCTTGCACCTGTAAATTATTATTTTAATTTAGTCGTTCTTGTTGCTTTTGTGCAGTAGATAAATAATAGAGTATTTGTTTTTAATAAATTAATTTTAAGATAATTCCATTTTGCGGGAGTCCCGCGATTAATTCTATTCTCCTGCAACCTGCACATACATGAGGACCTTACCGCCCGCACCCGCATTAACCCATCAAATCTTGTCCCGTGCCGCACTCGGTGCGTTGGGTCCCGCAGGTCCCGCGGTACTCCCGTGGGAGTGCAGGTCTCTACCCCAGTGCACAAAGCAAGGTCCATAAAGACATGGTTGGGTCAGTTTGGTGTGAAAGGACTTGACTGGCCTGCACAGAGCCCTGATCTCAACCACATGAAACACCTTTGGGTTGAACTAGAACGGAGATTGTGAGCCAAGCCTTCAAGTCCAACATCAGTGCCTGACCTCACAAATGCTCTTCTGGATGAATGGGCAAAAATTCCCATAGACACACTCCAGAATTTTGTGGAAAGCCTTCCCAGAAGAGTGGCAGCTGTTATACCTGCAGAAGGGGAACCAACTCCGTATTGATTAGAGTTGCAGGATATATAACATCACGATTAAATAGAACATATGCAATAATCACCAAGGTCTCAGGTGACTGCCATAAACATTTGTCCGGATGCCAACGTTACTGTATTCTACAGATGTTTAGTTATGCCCACAATTTGGTAAGCTGATTAGTAGTGCGCCTGTATGGCTGCTGGGCACATAGGATTCTGTGATCCTGGACTCCTTTGGGCCTGCACTGTGTTTCACCCAAGGGGAAACCATCAACTCAGCTCTGACACAGTTAGGCAAAGGCCATCAGACCACTGCATTAGCCAGTCCCTCCAGGATTTCGCGGACGTCTTTTTTGATTGTTGCGGCTTAAAATGCTTGATTTTGCGGCAGCTTTTTCAAAAAGTTGCGGTGAAAGTTGCGATGTTTCGAGGCTTTATTTTTTGTCTATTTCGTTTCAAGAACAAATGAATTTGCAGAAATAGTTACAACTCTTTTGCAACATCGCAACTTCCTGGAGGGACTGATTAGCGATCTCAGCTCAACCCCCACTGAACAAGATAGAGCCCACAGGCAGACACTCTCGGGCTCATTGATCATACACCCATCTTGCACTCTCCCCCCTCCCTTCCTGCTCCCCTGTCCCTGTCTCAGGTCCCAAATGGTCACACAGAATGCCAAAATGGGAAAAACATTGTCTGATTATGTAATCAATGGACATAGCCATTGCCTGATCTCATTTGAATGGTCTCGGTCTTAAACTAGTATATCATTACATTATGAAGCTCTAGAAAATTTGAGAAATCTTGCCTTGTTGGAAGGCTCTGATGACCCCACCATTAACATTCCAATTGACCATCGGCTTGAGAACTTATCTGTCCAGTGAATTATTAGTATTGTATACCCTGTAGGGGATCACAAACCCATCACACCTTAAAACCAATATCTCTAAGTAAAAGAATAACCATAACATCTGGTCAGCGATTGGTGTGTCACCATCTTCAAAGAGAACCCATATCTTGGTTTGGTATTTAAGGAAGGGTCCATGAGACAGTCAGGATGCGATTCTGTAGCCAGAACCTTCATATGGTAAGTGTAATCAGCATACTCGCCATGTGTAGTCCTAACTGAGGAGACACACTGTAATCTGAACTCCCACATAGCAATTAGCATCTGTAGTCAAATCTGTCTCACAGCTCACAGTGCACCTTTTACATGGGTATATATCCCTTTGTCTCTGTTGTCTTGTATGCATATAATTTAGTTATGTTAATCCCTGTGTCGTGGTTTTGACTGATGATGGATGTATGTTGTTTTACCCAGTGAATAAACTATGCTTTGATTACTTGTTCTTTGTCTGAACTTGCTAACTCTGTGTAATTCCTGGTCAGCAGTGAACCGCAGCATTTCTAGACTCGGTTATACTGGGAGAGTGGCTGCATTATACCAGACAGGCTATCTGGCCACTGAGTTGAGTCCATGAAACATACGGTGCTTTCACATTGAAGTTCCAGAACCTGGTCCCAATATATACAGTAAGTCCCTGGGCTGTCTTGGCTTGGAACTTTAATAGCCCCTGCCCGCTTTCCTCTGTCGCTTCCATACCACACAACAGGAACTGGGACCTTTATGCTAAGTAAGCATGGGAGACAAAAAAAGGGCCTAAGTTAAACGTCACGCATAATTCCATATGACGCTACGCTGGCATGCCAAAGCAATGGAGGATAAATAAGTCGTTTTGTTCATTTTTTGTTAGTTACCGGAGTATCGATCACGATTAAAAAGGGGACATGGCCTTTTATTTATATTTTACTTATACGACCATTACGTACATTCATGATCTTTAATGAATCTGACCTGCAGACCGATCTTTCATTTTTCACGGAATAAAAAATAATGCAATGTTATCGCACCAGCACTTAGTATATTGGTTAGCAATTGAATTTTCCAGTGCAGAAATATGGGGACACAAGCAAAAAATGTAAAAATGTATTAAGTGATGCATTGAATGTAATTGGAATATGAAAATAATTCCATTTGCTCAATTTTTGCTCCTCTACATCTCCTTTTCTGCACTTCTGCCTAACTTCCATGTTAGCGCTAGTGTTTGTGGTCAACCAATCAGCAAGCAACCACTGTAAATGCCTTCCCAGTAGTTTGTGTTTGAAGGAAAAGTACCAAATCTTATTTTAGTACAGTATGTAACCAAAAATGGTTCTAGAACTGCCTCTGGGGAACAACAATCTGGCTGAATTCCTGTGGTGTAAACACAGAAAATGGTTCTGGTTTCAGAAAAATGGTGTCAAAGTGCCTATACTTCCATTGAATTGCTCCCTGAACTAACTAATAAACCATGCTGATTCTTGCCTGTCAGACTCTGAGTTGAGTTAACTAGATATACTGCCAGTCCCTGAGCTAGTAAACCAAACATACTGGCTTTAAGCAACCTATAAGTTGGATTAGCTAGATGTCAGGGTCAGCTACAGTAGGTATACAGCTAGGTATACTGAGTCAATCCCTGAGCAAGTTAACCAAACATGCTGGCTTTGTATATTCAGCCTTTGAGTTGAATTACAGTAGTTAGATATATTGACTTCAGGCAGTCCCTGACCTTACATGACCAAACAGACTGTCTTGCTGTGCCGCCTCTAAGTTGTATCATCTAGATATAATGCTTCTAGGTAGCCCCTAAGCTAGATAGATCAAACATGCCGATAGCTTAATAGTTTGCAGCTGCCCCACAGTCTCTGAACCGAGATTAAGCTGAATTTATATTGTGATCAGGAATCTCACTTAATCGGCAGATCCCACTCAGCATTACTGCAAGGATGAGCGGAGTTAATCAGCTGTAGGCATAGAAGTAATCAGGACAATCCTAAACTAACCAGCTAGAATATTCTAACTCAAGCACTAAACAGTTTGTCAAAAAGGGCAAGTAACTTTGCAGGAGTGCTCGGAAGGACCTACATGCATTCAGAGCCTTCGGCTGCCCAGTAGTATTCCGTCTCTGGGCCAGTGGGCAACTCCTTACATGCCTAAAATATTAATGAGGCATAACATGACTCCCAGAAGTTAGTAATCTATATAAATTTTGAGTATCCTTGTGTTTAATTAATGTGTCAGACTTTAAACTGCAAAAAGTACCACCACAACTCCAGTGTCTTTTACCCAGTTTATCCACAATATCTCCTCTTTCAAAAGATGTATTTGCTGAGCTGTCCCTTTCTTCACTGCCACTTCAATGCTGATCACTTCCATGATATACCAATACAGCAGGATGCACGCTATGCAAACCAAATGTGATAAACAAAAGGATAGACTGAATTTATAGAGATCACTAACTTCTGGGGTGTCACAGTACACATCTCATTAATATTTTAGGCTTACCAAATTTTTGGCATAAGCAAACATCCATATAGTACCAAAAAGTTGGAGTCTAGGCAAATGTTTTGACTGTCATCTATAGCCCTGGTGATTATTGCACATGTGCAATATAATGACAATGTGATATCGTGCAGCCCTAATCTATAAGGAGTTGGTTCCCCCTTTGCAGGTGTGACAGCTGCACTTTTCTGGGAAGATTTTGAAGTGGGTGATGTTGCAATGTGATATCTTGCAGCCCTGATATTGATGCCTATGGATTTAGAATGGGATGTCATAGAAGTTCCTGTAGGTGTAATGAGCAGGTGTCCCGATACTTTTATCCACATAGTGTACCTCTAAATGAAAAACAGAGTACGGACAGAACTCCACGTACAGTGAGCAGGGAATGGATCACACAGACCTTGAGATCAGAGGCCACAGTGCTAGGCGCACAGCCACTCCATGCCAGAAGACCTAATCAAGCACGTCATGTTATATACATAACTGAAATATACAACTACAAATTGTTTTGACATGTACAGGAATTACAATATTATGTACTTGAACTACATTTCAGAGATGATGCTTAAAGGCTTGAATCTACCTATTCACATATAACTCATGTTGTAGCAGAGATAACGACACAAACATTTTCTAGAGGAAATTCTGGGCTGTCATTGGTGCTTTTGCTGCTCTGCCTTCCTAGTGACAGACAAAGGAAAAATACTGCCACAGCTGCGGGAAAAAAAAAAAAAACGCCTTCCAGGCTGTTTAGACATCAGGGATATTTCGCAGTGACGCAAAATGAAGCAGATGGCATACAGGACACGAAACTGGGCTTGATCCAACAGGTTACCTGCAAATACAGGCCACCTTCGGGCAAAGTGACAGCTGTCATTTCAGAAATTTGAATATAACACTATACCATAGATTACTGCAATTTAATGTTTCTATCCATATTGCAATGGCTTATCCTGGTCATGGCTGCAGGGAAGTCTGGAGCCTAACCCTTACAACACTGGGCACAAGACAGGGGTACTTTGCTGCGCAGAGTGCCAGGAAGGCACACAGAGTGATACACAAGTAACTGAGTATGACACAAGAACATGAAAGGTCCAACCATGCAAAGCAGAGGGAGGATTCAACCCCCTGGAGGTGTGAGGCAAATCTCTTAAAGAAAACACAAATTACTACTGATGACACAAAACTAACCTCTGAAAATTGTGAATATTTTCCCTATCTTCATTTTCGCATTTAAAAATCCATACATCATGCCTTTATTAGACTACCTTAGAAATAGGTGCAGAAACTTAATACTCAGCCAATATATAAACACACTTTGTATTCATATAGCAAAGTCCTCGCAGAGAATCTAAGAATGTAGACCATTGTTTTGCATTAGCTCTGTGCTCTATCAATCATGTTCACCAGGGACACTTTGGGCTGTTTTGGAACAGTTAAATCAATGGTTATTCAATAGGCAGTCATTAAACAGTCTCTGTAGTCTGTATTAGGTGCTGATTTGTTAGAAGGGCCAACTAAACAGTTTTGAATATAAGATTAATTGTTGTCGGAGGAGTGTAATGAACATCAAGGATTCAGATGCCAATATGGGACTGTGGCCAAGACCCTACAATATATTAATTCATGTTCTATCAGGCCCGGTGACTGCCCCTGAGCAAAATGAAGGGTCATTTATTAAAACTTCATTAATACCGTCAATAGCACACATTCCATAAGCATTCCCCATGCTGACCACAGATTTTTCTTGTTTTTCCAGTGGAACAGGGTCAACTTGTCAGTAGCTTAGATCACTAATTAAACGACAAAGGGTATGCTCTGCATATCATTTGCTTAAACAGTTTGACATTACCATTTATATTAATCTTATACTAATCTTGATTCATTTTAGGCAACTGGTTCACAAGATTCTTATACACTATATATTACATGGAGTTCAATGAGACCAGATTCAGAAGGGAAAAGCTTTCAAAATGACAATATTCAATCTTTCATCTTGTATGCTTTTCAAAAGCAATGGAATATTTTTGATCCATGCAAGCAAACAAAATTTCAGTAGATAATATCTTTTAAAATAAGAATACAAATGCTTGTAGATCATGTAGACTGAACCCTGCAGACCTGCTTTGTGCAAAGACTCATACTTTATCTTTCATATCTGGACCATACCTGGCTTTCAGGACAAGATTGTGGAAATCACTGAGTAGGGCTTTGCAGGATTAGGATAGAGGATGAGAATGTAGTTAAAAATATTCTGAACATCTAATCTTAAACTGACTCATGCATATAACATTCATCTTCATTAAAAATGACTAAAGCCTTTAGCATCAAATTATTCAATACACTTTCTAAATACATAATTTTGGTGTAATAATTATGTTGGAAAGCTATCTACCACTATTATAGCATTTTCGGATAGTCTGGAGCTCACTCTATTAATTTTAACGATTAAGCTGAATTGGAAATCTTTACTAATTGTGCATATATTTAAAGATTTCAGCTGTCACATAATCTTCCTCTTCTTGCTATGCACAAAATGCTCAGCATCTTATTAAGTCACACTTGTCATTGTCCCTCAGTGCTTTACTGTTTACTGGTAGATTATCTGAGATGCCATTTGCTGAACGCGAAGCTCCTTTAAGTCCAAACAATAAGAACAAATTTCAAATTTTTGGCTGGGGTAATTACTAAAATATATCCAGGCATCTGTCGTTTGATAATCCTTTTGTTAGAATAATGATATTGAGCTTCACTTGCAATTAGTGAAATCTTTATATTGTGCTTTGAATTATTCTATGAATTCTCTACATGATAAACACATAAGCATATTCTAAAAAAATACCCTACTGGAGTTTTATAAGCACAACTGCATTATGTTGTATGAAAGCATACATCATATACAAAACACTTATTGGAAGTATATATTTGGTTCCAAGCATGTATTGCTGTCCAGGATCTCAGTGAAGATCATTTTTCATGCAGCAATGATGCATTATTTACTAATTAGTTTGCTGCCATTTTGTGGTTTCTAAAGGCTGTATAAATTGTAGGCTGTATTTAATTTCCTAAATGTAACACATTTGGTCATTCAACACTGAAGTACTGAACTGGATATTCATTTTAAATTATAAAGGATGTTAATCTAATTAATATATACCCGTTTTCAAGTTGTGTGGCTCTGCCAGTTAGTGCTTGTGACTGGAAGATTAGCGGTTCCGAGCTTATGGCTGTGCGGTGTTCTCACTGTAGTTGGGCCCCTGAGCACGGCCCTTAAACCCAGTCACCCGAGGGACTAGCTAACGCTGCATTTGTCATGTACCATTTGGTTACATCATTTTTGAATTGGAATGCGCAATGAAACAAATTAATGCATTTCTTTACACGGGCGAATCCTAAATTCACTAGTAGGTGTTCAACATGGAAAACACTTTGTACTTGATGGTTATGGCTAATGCTGGTTACAGTCAGTCATAATGCCGAAACAAAAACCTGTAGATCTGCCCACATCAGTTATAAATAAGAAAATAAAATGAGAAGTTTTAGAACATTTTAGTTTCCCAAACAATCACACCCAGACAGGAGAGAGAGAATAGTTGATATGGTAACGCTTTTCATTAACTTCACCTTCACTTCACCATGATGCCTTTGTAATGCGTTCCTAGAACATTCTGTGCACCTTCATAATGCATTCATTATTCACTCATAGGACATTTATAAGTAGCATGCAAATATACCTAAATAAGATCTTGAGGTGGAGATTTCAGGTCCAGAGAGTACAAATCCAGACCAAGATTTAGTTTCAACCAACCAGTTGAGTATAAAGAGTCACAGTCACAGAGTACTCAACTGGTTGGTTGAAACTAAATCTTGGTCTGGATTTGCACTCTCTTGACCTAAAATCTTCACCTCTATTAAGATCTAACATAACATAGCTTAACAGCTTTAATATTTATTTATTTAGCCATATATAATCATATAATGTTTGTTATTGATGTACATATTAGGCAGTAAGCCGGCATTTGGTACTCATAGTTGATATGTTTCATGCAGAAGAAATGGGCCGGGTTAAATATCAGAGCAACTTTGATAAGGGCTGATTAATTATGGCCAGACAACTGGGTCAGAGCATCTTTGAAACGGCAAGTCTTGTAGGATGCTCATGGTCAGCCATGGTGAGGAGCAACTGAGAGCAGTCCAAGGAGGGAAAAACTACCGACAGCTTGTTGAGCACCAAGACTTGGCGATGCTTGATGTACACGAAGGCTATCCTCTCTCATATGAACCAACAGAAGGTCTACTTTGGCACAAATGGCAGATGATTTTGATGATGATCACGGGAGAAATTTGTCAAGACGCATCAAACTTTGCTGCATATGGAGCTATGTAGCCACAGACCAGTCAGAGTGCCCATGTTCAGCGACGTCCGCCATTGGAGATGCCTATTATCGGCATGCCAGCATCAGAACTGGAGCTTGGAGCAATGGAAGAAGGTCACCCTGTCTGATGAACCCCGTTCTCTGTGGCATCACGTGGAAGGTCGGGTACGCATCAAGCATCTGTGAAATGTGTTGGGCCAACAAGTCTGATCCATAGCTACTGTGTGTGTGTGTGTGTGTGTGTGTATATATATATATATATATATGTTACTGAAATAGAAAAATAGAGAAATGTACTGTGAATATTTGCCCCCCCCTTACTTGCGGTGATATATTTTTGATACCTTAGCCATTAGACTATAAGCTGTCACTGTACGACGCCATGGTGCTGAACCTTACTGATGTGTTGGATTTCCATGACACAAGCAGTGGTCTGTCACACTTCCAGTTATGACCAGTTTGGACAGCTCCCTCTTGCAGATATTGCAGATTGCTCCTTGCCGAGGAATTGCTAAATCCCTCATCGTTATTTCCATGTCTTCCTCCTTTTTCACTGATGCCATTCTGCATGTAGCAGCAGGTCACACCCGCCCTTCAGTGTCAAAAATAAGCAACAGGCAACAGAAAGGTTAGTGTCCCTGTAACCATTGTCTGCTGTAAGAAGGCATCTGCAATGGCTATGGTAAAAGATTCTCATACCTACTACTTTAATCCATGCAGAACCCATTTTACCACCAAGGGTTCACATTCAGCAGAGTACTTTTTCATATACAGTAGTAGATATTCCATTTCAGATATTGAATTTTTTTTTCTTTTCTTGCCTGCAACTGAAACAGAATTGCTGAGAGAAGAATAGAGAAGCCCTCCTCCAAAGTACTGAACGGTATAATAAAGCCGTAAAGTCAGCTGTCTTCTAGCTCCACTCTGGTGCTCCATCCACGTCAGATTTGTGATGGCAGAGATAAAAGATGAACCTCAGATATGAGCCGTCAAATCAAGGGCATCATTAGATGGTGGCAGACTATGGCAGCTTCAATAAGCTAACGGTTATAAAATATCATTAAAGCAACTGTCGATTTTAGGAGGAAGAGTACTGGTGTTTCGTCCCATCTGTTCCTGATTCCTGATGTCCCTTTCTGTTTGCAAGGGTATTGTCCCTCTATTGTAGCTTTCTGCTGTAAATCTGAGAATAACCCAAAAATACAGCACTCCTTTACTAAAAGCATCTGTATTATGAAGTGAGTGTCTATGTTTTTTTCCCCTTTCCTGCCCAAAATAAATTACATTCCAAAATTCTCGTGCTCAGTTCTCTGAGCCACTATTTCCGCTGCAGGACCTGCTTACATTATTTCAATGATTCTCTCAGTAACACAGGTAAGAATGTTGACAAGGACAAGGCTGGAAATCACTCCGTCATGCTGATTGAGTTAGAATATCAGACTGGATGCTTTAACCCTCTGGGGTCTAGGGGTAGGGAACACACTGTCACTGACTGGGGCATGCAGGTTCATTCAATATCGTAACTTAATTCCTGGCAAATAAATTATTTCTTATATATTTGTTTTGGCATTTGTTTTTGCTTCTTACAGAAGCATTAAAACAAGGACCAATAGATTTAAGAACAATTTTTATCCCATCGCAGTAGCTTCAATTAACGCTGTCAGTGCATGACTTTTTTTAATGCACTTTTTTTAGGGATTTGTGCAATAATATTCAAATGTGTGTGTGTGTGTGTGTGTGTCTGTGAGAATGAAATAATTTTGGTTTTATTATCTGTTTTTATATGTTCTCTCACATTTTTAATACACTGTTTTAGATGGCACTAAAAATTTCATTGTACCTGATACAGTACAATGACTACAACAATAAAACTAAACTTAATCTTAGTGTACTTTGTAAATATGTCAGATTTATGTGAAGTTTGTAATTTGACATCAAAGTACAGACATTGCAAAATGCAGTTTGGAACACTTGCAGAAACATTATACTATTCTAAGTACATAGTAAGCAATGGTGGCAGTTTGTTTTGACCCCAGACATCTGGGGCCTCATGTATAACGGCGTGCGTGGAATCCACAATAAAACTTGCCGTACGGACAAAACCAGAAATCTGTGTACGCCAAAAAAAATCCAGATGTATAAAACTGTGCGTACGCAAAGTTCAACGCTCTTTCCCTTCTTACATCCCAATTAGCGGGAAATGTTACGCACGTGAACGAGCCACCCGCCACGCCCCGACTCCCATAATTAACATATTTCAATATGCAAATCAATATAAAAGATCCCCTTCGATCGGCGTTTTATCGGCAACAATGGCCAAGGCACGTGGGAAGAAGAGGAATTTCACTGAGTGTGAAGTAGAAGTCTCGCTCAGCGAAATCGAGGCAAGAAAAAATATTTTGTTCGGTGGTTTAAGCACTGGCGTCAGTAATAAGAGAAAACTGATGGAGTGGCAGAGCGTGGTGGAGGCACTGAAAAATGTAAGTGCAGAAAGTCGCACAGTGGGCGAAATTAAAAAAAAAATGGTCTGACATCAAAGTCGACGTGAAAAAGCGAGTCGCAGCTCATCGAAGGAGTCTCAACGCCACTGGAGGAGGTCAGGGAATTGCGGGGCTCACACCCTTTGAACAGCGGGTTGCCGCAATCATTGGGGACACGGCTATGACCGGAATTTTGCCAGCGGGTGAGGGGGACACTGACATCAGCGCGGGTGAGTTCTTTGCACCATATTTGCTTGAATCAATTGAATGTTTCAGAAGTACTGACACACAGCTGATGCGGTATTAAGATTGCGGTATTAAGATTTTGTTTCAGGAAACAGTGCAAAGAGTGACCCTCCTGCTGCGGATGACACTCCTGGCGGTGAAGGTGCTGCTGTGCCGAGTACATCTACGGGCGCTGGCTCTGCAGACTCCCGTGCCACAGACTCCGAGCTGCGACCGTCCGGCCGTGTACCGGCGGAAGCTGTGCTGGAGTCACAGAACACATTGGTCAGTGCGGTGAGAGATGTGGCAAATGAACTGAGAAACATTAATGCCACGCTATGCAATATTCACAGCACATTGGAAGAATTGGTGAAAAAATAAATGCTGCGTTTGGTTACCTTTTTTCACAATCGTCTTATTACATTCAAACGAAGTCGTAACGCTTCGCCATTTGGCCGAACATTTGGTGGATTGCGGTCAGGCTCATCATGCCTTAGCTCCTCCGGTACAGGCAAGCCACGATTTTGTGCCATATTATGCAGCACGCTACGCTTAAATCCAACAAGTTACCCCGATAAGCCAGTAACCCCGCTTCGTAGTACGGGCCACTGGTATGAGGATTTGGATGTGTTGCTATGACAACACATCCAGCTAAAGTTTAAAAAAACCAACAGATCCAGGATCATGCCAAATCGTCAACAATTACATCCGGCTAAACAAGTAAACCACGTACGAAAAATACCCCCCTGGTTGAAACCATCGATCATGTATACAATGATAAATATTGAGGGATATAACGTTTTTAGGATTGATCGCTTAAACAAAGGAGAAGGGGTTGTGATCTACGTTAAAACATCACTGAACTGTTCCTGTATTAAATCTATCAATAGACCTAAGTCCTTGCCTGCAGGTTTTTGTTAAGTAAGTCAAGTGGTATGGCAGAATATAAACTTACACGAAAGTGTGCTTCCATGCTAATGAAAATGCGTGCATAAGAAAAATCCAACAGACAGTCAGAATAAAATATTACACTTTATAGTTAACACAGGAAATACTAAAAGTCATGGAGTTTATTGGACTTTTGGTAGTAAATGTGGGAGGGGTACAGTACATTAAGCCAGTTACGGAGGGGTTCTGAGGGGGGAGCACTGTAGGTCATTTTAAACTGAATTTGACAATAATGCTTCTGTAACAAATAAAATACATGCAAAGCTGCCAGTGAGATCTTGAAAAATAACTGAGGTTGGCAATAATAATGTTGGCCTTGAAAAGATGAATATATTACTGTTTTTTTTTTTTACTATTATTTGTCCCTGTAGAAATTCAACTGTAAATCACTTGACAAAAATTTGCCTGTGAAAATGCAACGATAATGAATTAAATATGCATTGAGTTAAAGACTGAGCCAAATGAAGAAATGCTGGCAGTTAGTAGCTAAATCCTGAGAGATTCAATATTTACCTATGACTCAATCTGTGGATGCCATTCACACAAATTTGCCAGAGAAGTATAATGCAAACCTGTAAAAGGAGATTACTTTAAAAAGCATAGAAAGTGATGGATTAGTTTGATAAAATGAAGATTTAGAGGGTTACATATATATACACACAAACACACACACACCTTATTTATATCTTTGTAATAAAGTCACCTGAGGTATCCTGGAGCTGTTTGTAATTCTGGCATTCTGGGGTTAGGGGGCAGTGTGAGAATTTGCCTGGAGGCCCCTGGAAATTCATATTATAGAAATACTAACAACATTATATTTTCAGTCATATTGATCTTCTAATAATGTAATGAAATTGGTTTCTCGTAAAGAAATAGCTCTATACCCTGAGATGGAGACTATCCAGGCAGTGGATTCAGCTCTGACCCCCGCTCTGTGTGTGTAGCCTTTGGATGTTGGTCCCATATTATTGTGACTTTACTCTAGATAATTTCTTCAACAATCCAAAAATATGCCATTTTAGGTAAATTTCTGTCTCTAAATTGTCCATGGTGTGTGATTTTGTTTCTATGCACCCTCAGATGGGCTGCCTGCTGCAGGGACACATGCCATATGTAAGCAATTACACTCCATGCATCATAAAAACATTTAACTTGTCACATATAAAATATCTCAGCACCCGGATCCTTTTTTATTATTTTACAAAGTGTTACTTTTTGTCAGATAACTGTAAGTTCAGCCAGGCACTCTGTTCTTTATAAAGGGTGGATTTGGGTGGTTATAATGCCTATGCTAATCCAGTTGTGAGAAACCACTGGTCATGCAGTATTGAAACCATTACTACAGGCATCCAATGCTTTACGCCACTTGGCTTTACACCATTTCGCTTCTATGAAAGAACGACATTAGTACCTGCTAATGGTAAATCATTTACAGAGGTGGAAATTTCAGGTCCAGAAAGTACAAATCCAGACCAGGATTTTGTTTCAACCAACCAGTGGTGTACTCT
>JAODLC010000100.1:21953912-21970869 GCA_026781145.1 Hippopotamyrus pictus | reverse complement strand
GTTCATTTTAGAATTCATTTTAAGATTTTATTGATGGTTTTTAAAGCTCTTAATGGGCAGGCCCCACCATACATAGCTGATCTTGTCCATCTTCAGCCAGCCCCTAGATCGTTGAGATCTACTGGTAACGCCCTCCTGCACATCCCCCGCTCTCGGCTTAAACAGAAGGGTCATAGAGCCTTTGCAATTGCTGCGCCTCGTTTATGGAACCAGCTACTGTACCACATGATATTAAAATTGCTCCAACTACCTCTGTTTTTAAATCGAGGCTTAAAACTTATTTGTTCTCACTTGCCTTTCCAGACTTTTAAAGTTATTTTCATTTATGTCTTTTGTTGCTGTTTTGTTGTTTGTTTTTTTTTATTTGTTGTTATTGCTTTTTTCTTTTATGATCCTTGTACAGCACTTTGGTGCAGTGTTACAACTGCTGTAAATGTGCTATAGAAATAAACTTGACTTGATTTGACTTGACTTGTTTTAGGTTTAAAAAGAGTCAATGACCTTATATTACATTGGCTTGAACAATTCTATCAGCTCAAAGTCCAACACATTCTAAACCTTGTCAAAGCCAGACTTTCTGAAATATACATTGATATTAACAATAGTTGAAACCACTGAAGTAGGAACAGCCTATATTTGAGCATGTGCTTTTATTTTGTTCCTGTCAGGGTCGGCATCCATCCCTGCCCTTTGTGTCCCCTCCCCGTCTGACCAGCAGGTGCTGCTGACCATCCTGTCCTCCCTCTCTCTTGCCTTTCAACCCCAGTGTGTCTATCCCTAGAGTGTTTTGCTGCTTAGTTCAGTGGGCTGAGTTTGTGCCACAGAGGTTGTTATCCCTGCAGCTGTGAGTCTAAAGCCAGTCTCACCTGATTTATGTGATTTTTTTGTTTTTCCTAGTGTTCAGTCCTGTGCTTAGTTTGATATCGTTTATGCCTATTTAATTAGTCTTGTTTATGGTTCTCTGCCACTGCATTGGTTATGTTCTGTTTTACTTACTTCTTGATTTGCCTCCTAGTGTAGTATTTACCTGTGTTTCCTTAGTTTCAGGTTTCCTCAGTTGGTGATTGTGTGATTTGTTATGTGAGTGTTCCTCTGCCTAACTCCCTAGTTGTAGTATTTGTATTACCTGTTTCCCTGTGTAGTTTTATTTATGGTTCATTTTGCAGTGTTTTCCCCTGATTTCTGACCCCTTGTGGCCTTTGTTGTTGTTTTTTTGGCACTGGTTCCCAGTGTGTCTCAGTTCCCCCGATAAACTCCTGTTGTCTCTTAAAACTGCAAGTGGATCATCTCCTTCTTTTTCTGCCCGCATCTTCCCTGGGTCCGTGACAGTTCCTAAATTAGGAACTCTTGGATTTTTGGATTTTGAATATAAACATATATATATATATATATATATATAATGTTCTACCATAACATATACATTCAATTATTTTTTTTTCCCATCCTGATCAGATCATTTCATGCCTGGCTATTAAATCATTGTGATCAGTGATTCATTATCAAGGTAGGATGGGTTTAAAGACATTAAGGCTCAAAAAAGAAAAAAAAATTAAAGAAAAGTCCTGTAACGACAAGAACAGAAAAGCTCTCCCAGTCAGGTCCAGTGGGCCCCATTTTACCCAAAGATTTAATTATAAGTGCCAACTGTGGTACTGGGAGTGGAAAGGCAGGGAAACCGGAGGCACCATTGGTCTACAGCTCTGTTTCATTCCATGTGGCACTGAAGTTACATTTCTAGCACATTCGGTAATCAAACTTTAATATTAGTATAGCAAAAAAAGCAAGTATTTGAATGAATGCTCATTGGAGGACAGCTTCCAACTGAAGCCCCCATCCCAACCAAATGGACAGTCTCTCTCTTTAAAATAAAGGCACTTAGTGGCAACGTTGGATAAATGCACAGGCCGAACTCCAGGCAGAACAATCAACCGATCAGTCTCAGTCCCTAATTATGTCTGAGTGTGACCCTGAAATGCAAAAAAAGTGCTAATTATCATTTGATTATAAGTATAAGAAGAAAACATATTAAATAATTATTTTTCACTCTTAATTGGTTTTCAAAGGTAAAGTGAAATGAATAGCCAGCTGGCAATCAGCCTCTTATCTTTTGAAACTGGTTAACAGTTTGTAACCTGGTTTCACCCAATGATTTGCCTCAGTTCACAACCTTTGTCCTTCTATTGAAAAGACATGCTGACTGCAGCAATGATAATTTTCCATATTTATTTATAAAAATATCTATTCATTTATATAAAAGAATCCCCAGGAAATGTTCACCCTTCTACAGGGGGCGCTGTACCATCTTATAGCATCTTCCGCTTATCTTGGTCAGACTTTCAGGGGAGTCTGAATGAATAAAGTGACGGTGCTTAGCACTGAACCAACCCCCCCAACTGAACTAACAGGTAAAATAAGAGCACTTTTAAAACCAGCCCCTGAAACTCAAAAATCTTAACAGGCGTAATGCAAAGGTAATTTGCGGTTCCAGAAAACAGAGCCAAGGGGGATATATCACAGTGTACCTGGCAGGTCCTGACAATTCCAGACACACTAAGGCAGCTCATCACCACGTAGAATATGTTACTGGTCCTGGTTACACCTCATTAAGGTGGTTAAATTACTCCAGCACACAAAATGGCATGGTAAACAATTCATTAACAAACTCGGAGGAATGTCATTGGCAATTTCACCATGATGTAGCTACATTTTGACAAAGGAAAACAAAACAAAACAAGGTGATAGGACCTGTATGATCTGTATGATCAATGATTGCATTTTTAATTACACAAATATTGTTACAGCCCATCAAGGTTAACAAATCATATTTAAGCCATTGGATGAAATGTTAAATAATGAATGTACAGGTCACTTTTATCTGAATGAAATTCAAATGTTTTCTATACAGATTGAGAAGAAAACGTCACATGATTCATTGTTGAACTCAGTAGCATCGGGGAGAATGAGAACCTGTTGTTTCTACAATTTAGATACCCAGCTAGGCTCTAATTTTGATACATTTATAAACAATATTTAACAAAATACGGAATCTCAACACGTATGATGGCCGACACATTGAATTTAGCTATCAGTAAGTTTCTATTCTGATATTGGGAATCATGATGCACCAAATGCCCTTCGATGAATTTGTAACACTGACACGGTTATGATAAATCCGCGTCATGACGCGATGAGCTGCCCGCTCAGCAGCAGTGATTATAACATTTAATCACTCGCCTTTAGTACTACGCTGACATTGTCCGGCCAGGCTCCTTGCCAAAAGGCGTGATTTACCAGCCTCTTCTTGGGAAAAACTAATTCGGGAGACGGATTGCTGAAAAGGTTCTTCATCAGGCACATAAATCATTCTTTAATCAGAGCACAGAGAGCAGACGTGGACAACTCACACCGCCACAGGAGAAGCATCAACTCAATGCTGGCTGCGCTGCTGTTCCCTGTAACTGTCCATTCCCTTAGCCAATTGATTCTTTTTTCCCTCTGTTTTATTTCCCCTTCCTCTTGTCATCTGGGAGGACATCTTGGTTCTCAGCTGGGGCTGGTGGCCTCGTTGTGTCCTGTTGGTGCTGTGAATGTATTTTCTGGCACATTATGTCCCTCAGGTCAAGCCTAATGCCATTCTTCAGCCTTGTCACCTCAGCCCCTCCTCTCAGCTATTCCTGTATTGGATGTGGGGCTACCCTCCTGGTAACAGCCCCCTAGAGAGGGCCCTTACGGACCGCATGCTTGACACTTTGCCATTTTTAGTAGCTGAACAGAGCCACAGACTAAGGAACCGGGTCCAAACAAGAGACGAGGCAAAAGGTCAAGTGCTCACTTGCAGAGGAAATAATACCTTTAGTATAGAGAAATATTAAATCAATAGGTGTTTGTTGTTTATTGATTTATTGGATACCTGCATTCAATTAATCTATAAATGAAAAACACTGAATTTAATTCATAACTGTTGTGCACAAATAATTTCATGTGTCCATGACAAACAGAAATTTAGTCAGGGATAAGGAAGATACTCGAGCCATTGAAGCCTCGCAATTAAAGGTTTTGTCAATGTGTAACAAACTTTGAGGCGCAATCAGCAGATTGTGAAAATGGTTTCTCCTCTACGAAAACAAAAGATTGAATTCCAACTCAGAAGTTAATTGAAATACCTCTTTGTGAGTCATGTTACAGGTCACTCCAGTCCACACTTTCTCTCGCAAAGCTTTGGATCACTTTGAACAATACAACAATGCAACTAAACGGCACTTTTAACTGAGCCGTACCCACGCCATGCTGCGAATGGAGGCTTCTTACAGAACACTTCCTGCCGCTTCGGTTTTCCACTGCATAAGGGTCGGTTTGGCAAAGGCGTTGCTGAGAATGCCAGTGATGTAAAACCGAAGAGATGCTTATTTACTGTTCACACAGCATACATCGTGATTTATTGTGTGCTAATTTCCTCATTTTCTAGCACATCTGTGAGAGTCGCTGTGTTATGTAAGCATTAAATGCTACCAAAATTAGCATTCACTTGTGTAAATTTACATTACATATCCATTGCGTTTAGTTGTCCTATAGTATATTTTTAAGTAGGAGGTAACAAATTTTCAGGTTCCGAGTTATTGGAAATGCATTGCAATGTGCGATACTATTAACAATGACTAATATAAAGATTATACGCTTTTTCTTTCAGATAATCCATGTGCATAACACCAGAATATCTGTGCATTTCAACCAATCAGATGGTGGTGATGTAACCAGCTCGGTTTGGTAACACTTTAGGCCCTATTAATACCCAGGGCCATGTCAGCGTGGTTACGGATCAGGCATGGCCTGGGCGTGGCTCAGGTATGAAGGTATGACTTGCATACTTTACAATGGAAAACCACCAGATCAGCTCTTGATGGCAGTGGAGAAGTGCCATAAAGCAGGACTGGCTAGTCTTATCCAGAAAGGGCCATCGTGTATGTGGGTTTTCATTGCAACTAGAGTGTGTCTGTATATATACACACACACACACACACACACACGTTGGCATACTACCTATTTACCCAATCACGACTCCCTTAACCCCTACCCAGCCCTATCCTTCACCATAAGTAACCAAACAAAATACAACACTTTTGTCTTTTTACACATTTTATTGTATTCACAGATTTTTATAAAATTGTAGTTACCCAAATGGGGACCTGAAAAATATCCCCAAACTAAGGACATTTCAAGTTTTACCACACTTTGGGGACATTTTGGTCCCCAAATGTGATCTATGCACACACGCACACAGAGTCCTCTAGGTCCACAGAATTCTTTCCGAAACATAAATGTCCTGCTCCTGTCGTCAATCATTTACTGATGATTCTTCTATCTGACTTAATAACCCATCTCAATGAATTCCAGTTTTCCCATCTCCCCCACCTACTGAATTAATCTGTCTGCAGTACCTCTCAGTCTGCTCCTCATAGGGTGATCTTCAGAGTCACTGATCTCACTACAGCTCCCCTTCAGCTCTCCTATTGCTATTTCATTTCTTTCCCTTCCCTCACCCTCCTGCTTCTACGTTCATCTCCCCTCCCATAGTTTCTATCTGTGGCAACCAGTAATTTATTACACCATTTATCCCTTTCACCATAATCCTTGAATCTCTTCTTCCCACCTCCCAATAATGACTTCTCTAGTTTGACACTGTCATTAACCTTTTAATTCTCAGCCATTCATTCTTCCATCCTTTTTCCATAACCACTTATCCAAAGCAGGGTCACAGCAGGTCTGGATCCTGTCCTAGCAAGTACAGGACATAAGGAAGGGTATACCTAGGACAGATTGCAAATTCATCGTAAAGAATGCCCTGAGCATCCTGAAAGCAATTTAGAGACACATGTCCATTTAAACTATATGTCTTTGGATTATGGGAGGAAGACCCAGAGATATCTAATCACAGCTGTGGAGGCAGGAAGCCACAGTTCTCCCAATTACCGCCCTCACTGTCAATACCCCTTGGCTTGCACGGACATTCTCTAGCCATTGTATTCTAAATACACTTCGTACCAGCTGGAACAATCAGCTTTCAGGAGAACTGCAATAATGTACATCAAAAAACAGAACTAATCTAACCAACTAACAAAAATCTCTCTATTCCCTTTCTGATTTTTCTCATTTCCTTTGGCCCCTTCCACCCCTCACATCTGAGAAGATTTTGACATAAAAGAGATGGTCAGTACAAACACGGGATAGTTCTTTGGGCCTTCTTCTGAAATATCTCTAATTTTGTAGAGCAGGGGTCTTCAACACAGTGTGTTTCTGACGAAGAAACTGCCAAAAAAAAAAAAATAAATAAAAATCTGCATATATCTTCCCTCCTAGCCTGCCTTATAGTTAACTATGAATTATAACATGAACGGCTGTGTATTTTTACTGGTATACATGACAGCCAGGGGAAGAGTCCTAAGATATCCCTTAATACGCTGTATTTCCTTTGTTCCTCTATATAAAGTAATCTTAAATGCCTGAAATCTGTATCTGGAAGGTCAAAAACCAAAGCTAAATTATGAGCCAGTTTGTAGTTTTACAGCTTAGAAGCATTTCATTGTATTAATTTATAAATGGCTGTAGTACACTGCATTTTGTTGTTACCAGAGTGATATTTTTGTATGTCTGAAAAGCAGCAGCACTTTACAAGACTTATCTGTCTGTGGTGCTTCTTTTTGCTGCTTAATGCTTTTAGATTGTACTCAACTGTAAATAGCTTTGCAGAAACACATCTGCCAGATAATTAAACATGAATTGAAACTTGCAGCCACTTTCAAAAAGACACTTCAAACGAAAGCTTCGCTTAATGGTGGTGCAGTGGTTAGCACTGTCGCCTTCCACCTCTGGGACCACAGATCACGTTTTTGTCATAGCTCAACATGTGTGCAGTTTCCCCCCACAGTTCAGAAACATGCTGGGGTTAACTGGAGTTACTAAATTGTGAGTATGATGGGTTCGCGACCCCATCCTGGACTGGTCCCCGTTTTTCACCTATAGGCTCCAGAACAGAAAGTAAAATCTCTTAATGTGTTGCACACTTGTAGTTTTTCCTTTTTGTTAAAAAGTAAGATGAGCAGTAATATCTATCTCATAAACCTGGGCACTAAAGAACTGGCAAACATCTCCTCATCTTACAGCGCCATTAATTACAAATGACGTATCAAAGGGAACTTGCAGATGGCTCAAACACACAGCAACTAAATATACCTCAGCTGGCTTCGTCATCTTTACATGTATACAGTAACCGAGTATACAGCAACTGGCGCTCAATCAGAGCTAATCCATTTTCTACTAAATTGATACTAGTATTTCATCCTTTCAATGCATACAGTGTGGTATATAAACACTGCAAAATCAGACTAAAAGGTAATATTTTCAAAATAAATCTATAGTTAATGTAATGAGTAGTGTCACATTGTCTAAAAAGAATCTCTGATTTCCTTTCCAGTTTTCACACCAGGCTTATACAGGTAAGTAGGTCTTGGGGTCTGAAACCTGGCAGACTTAACGTCTCGTAACAGACAAAAACCACATCATGCTTGCTTTGTAACTCATGATGGAAGATTTCCCTGCAGGGTAGCATTAAGGCATTCTGTTTTCAAAACATTCAGCATGCGACACATACTTCCCAGAAATCCATTGACCTGGGATGGACTAGATGAAAAGACAAGCATTTATTTTTTGAGTCACATATTCTCTCGTTTACACTCTCTACTTTCTCCACCTTTCTTCTCTGCATTTGAGATTTACTCTAATGCACATAAAAAGTCAAGATCTAAATACAACCAGGACATTAGTTATGTGAATTTTAAAAAGTTACATATAATATTTCTCATCCAAAACGACTGACAAATTTAATTATTTTCAGTAGATTTCTAGCCTCACCTGGGTTGCCAATTTTGTTCAGCTGGATGGCGTGAGATTTTCAATTAAAGACAAGTCTGCACACACATTTACATGTATGCACTTTTAACGCAGTTTTATTACCTTGTAAATAGTATGTAGGCATTGCAAACTACCCCAAAGCTTTCGATGCAGCTAATTTTAGGTTTATAATGGAATAATATAGATTTGCTGTAAGATTTACTGCATGAGTGTGAAAGTCTGAAAGTGTGACTAACACTCCAGATGCATAAGCGTTAACAACCCTGCTTTATTATATTGAATGCTGTCAGGGTCAGGCCTATCCATCCCTGCCCTATGTGTCCTGTCCCTTTTTGGCCAGCAGGTGGTGCTGGTCACCCTGATTCCCCCCTTTGTCTTATAGCCCTACTGCCTCATGTGTTTCCCAGCTCCCTGGGCTGCCAGGTAGCTCAATGGGTTGAGAGAATGTCTCTGAAGCTTTCTCACCCTTTGGTCATAAGCTGGCTAGTTCCAGTGGTCCCATACGGTAGCTGCTTTTTCAGACTTTAAGGTGAACTAGCTTTTAGAAAGATAATTATTTTGACTATTTAATTGATTTCTAAATCTGGACATCAAATAATAGAAGTGATTTGAACCTAAGTACATTTTGGGAAACATTACCATAAATACTGTAGGACTCACGCAGTTCTGATATACACATCAAAAACGAATTTGTTTGAATAAACAGTGGCACAAGGTCTCACTGATCAGTAGTGTCAAACTGCAAATAATAATGTTCCCAGAACATGTTCACTTTTAACAGACCTAAAAACTGTACTTAAGAAATCATTAAGTACAGTTTTTAAGAAATCATTAAGAAATCATTGGTAGAATATCTAAGTTCCCCTTATTTGAATTAATGAAATTCAAAGGTGATGCTGAAATTCACCTTGAGCATGAACACACAGACTTTGATAGTCTCTGTGCATCTGTTAATCTCTGCATATGATGTGTGCTGTGTTCTGTGTTAATGTTTCTGTGTTGAAGGAAGGACTTGAACCACAGCTTCCAATGTGTGGCCTTCAAAGCAGGTGATGATGATTACAGGCATCAATGAAACATAAATTTTATTTATGTTCTGCATGTATCCCTGTTCCCTGTTAGCAAAGGAAATACACATGAAAAACTGTAACACTGCAAAGCTCAAGTCCAAAATAAAACTTCAATAAGTGCTTTTACATTAATTACATCTGAATAGTAACACTGTAGATGCATGTTCACAAACCTAAGGCTACAGATTATAGCAACAGAGTAAAAAAAAATGCATTTTTCTACAAGCAGAACACAGAACACAGATTTTCCAAGGAAATTTGCCAAAGAAATTCATACCTCCTTTCAGTTCATATTAGCACAAGCTGAAAGTGTCACATCACTGGCAATATCTAAGCTGCAGTCACTTAAAGAGCATAGGCATTAACCAATACCTTGGTGTAAATAATTCCACATAGTTAATTAATCAATTTTCAACCATATAAACAAAACTGGACAGTAATCACACTGGGGTTAAAAATCACCCTGGTTACACTATATAGAATGAAAGTATTTTACCCTAATGGAAACACTGTGAAGTTATGTTTTAAAGAGAAAACATGCAATGTAATATCTAAATTACTCAAATTTAAAATTGTTATTTAGCTCCTGGACTTTCTGTTACTTTGTAGCAGCTTCACAACACTATCTTTTACATAAAGCATGCCATAACAGGTAATTAAAGAATAGCTGTTGTCATAAACATTTGCAAAGCCTGTGTAAATAAATTGCCAGGAGAACCATTGCAAGCATTTTAATTAACCTTGCTTTAAAACTATGACACTTGTTATAAGTGCCACATAAACTAAATATCTCATGTAGCCGTCTAATGTTTACAAAATTTTATGAAGGTGTTCAGTTCGATCATTATTTTTTTTTGTTTTTAATCATTTTTTGACTAGTAGAACTATTTGAGTTGTATTACAGGTATATGTTTAACCTGGTAGTATCTGAGGATTTTTGCAGAATTTCCACCTAAATGTATTCTGTATGAATTCTGTATTCAATGTATAAAAAAAATTATAAAATTGATGCTACTAGGAACTATCTTTCACCAAAAGAAAAAAAAATGCAAGCCCCTTTAATTCTTAAGTTATTCAAGATGGAACAGTCATCTCTTAAAATGGCTCCTTTTGAAATCTCAAAACCTAAAAAAAGCCACAAACAAGCTTTATCACAGCTTTAGACAGCATCAAGTGTCTTTTGAGTATCAATTTTCCTTATTACACATTTCATTATATTGATATGGATCAATAAATTATAATTTTTGGCACCAAAATACAAATTCTACCTTCATCTGCGGACCTCTAACATAAATTTAAATATAACAAAAAAACATAATTATTGTCTTCACTTTTCTGCTTCATATGTTTCAGCTTGTATACTATACATGGAAACAAATGGGGAAAAAAGACTTTAAATTCAGTGTGTCTGTTGTTTCAGTTTTGGACCGTTTATACGCAATTTCACCTTCGCTCCCCAAACGTGACCTAAGCGCAGAGACGGCGTTCAGATCGCTCGCCTTGATTTCACACCTTGACTTTTCTGGTTCTGATTGGTTTATAGTTAGGTGACGGGTCCAATTAAAAGCTTAGAGATCTGGTGCACTTCCCCTAAGTGGCTTCACTGAGGGCTGTCGGTGACTGTTCGGACGAAAGCGCTTGTAACTAGTACGGAATGTTGTACGATGAAAACGCCAATTTAGTTTTATTCTGGTGACTCTACAGGATCTAACAGTACCCCATCTGTATTTATAAGTATTTGACACACAGTTGCAAAATATAACCATTGTTACAGATAGAATCTAGGTTGTTAATTTTTATCAGAGATTTTCAATGGGTCGTATTAAGCTGACGTCATTGTCCAAAGTACGCATAAATGAAAACGAGTCGGCAGCCATTTTACTAGGGTGCGAGTGACAACAGCAGCAAGAAAACCCCGAATCTAAGTTTGTTCTGTATACCTTCGGATCGTACAAATCAAGGCAAAGACAGAAGAGCTGCCGGAAGGCTACAGAAATCCTGGCTAAGATCCATCGATCGAAAGAACTTGAACGACGATACTGTCAAGAAGTGGCATGTTCTGTGTTCTGAGAATGGGCAGTATTTCAGTTAAATGCATTAAAAATGCATATTTATTTCCTTTTGAGCATTTTATAATTTGTATTTTGCCGGACAGAAAAAAATCACATGTAGGGTAATGTCACGTTCCGCGGTGTAGGCGAGCGGGTAAGCAGGCGAACAGAGCCGGATGGACGGTGAAAGGGGGTTTTAATGGTCAAGCAGGCAGACTTCCATGAACACAGTAACACTATAATGTCGGATCTGGGAAACAGGGGGAGACGCAGACTAATATACAAAAGACAGAGCAAACGGAACAAGGCACAGGTGAGAACAATCAGGTAAAAACACGGGGTAACGAGGTGGGCGTGGCACACATGAGGATCGTACGAAGCTGGGCGTGACAGCTAATTTGTAACAAAATAGATTGAGAGATTGTATTCTGTGTATTTAAAATACTTAATAAAATGCCATTTTAAGAACATTCATCGCTAGGCTTACAGACTTTTAAATACAGCCTATCGCCATCCTTCACATTATTCCAAGGAAAGAAGCTACTTTGGTAATCGGCTCAAATTACCTATTAGTATATGCAGTAATATAGGCATACAGAACATTGCTGACTGAATGTCAGTATATAGGACGATTAGCAAACAGCAGTACTGTGCTGTAGAACTTGTAAATGAACTCGCTAGCCTCCTAA
This sequence comes from Hippopotamyrus pictus, assembly GCA_026781145.1. NCBI lineage: Eukaryota > Metazoa > Chordata > Actinopteri > Osteoglossiformes > Mormyridae > Hippopotamyrus > Hippopotamyrus pictus. The sequence goes on along the minus strand of JAODLC010000100.1, from coordinate 21,959,154 downwards.
GGCTAGTGGCATTCTAAATTGAGTTAATTTCAACAGACATGCTCAGGCAGCGGCATCTTGTGGTTTGCCATATATGGAAACCTTCATTAGCGATAAATCAGGCTAGCTAGTTTTGTTCCTAAGGACAAAGTTAATTTCTATCATCTAAACATGGGAGTTTTATAGCCACTGAGCTTGTGTAAAAGGGAGAACCGATTGGTGAACTTGACGTTGCATATCATCTGCGTCACAGTCACTGGTCCCGTTTGTATTTTTTGAGTGTAAATAACAGTTTCTTTGAGTTTATGTTCGGCACCCTACTGAAAGACAAAGCTGGGAATTCACGTATTATGATAATTTAAGAAAGCGTTATGGCACCTCATTGCACCTGCATTTACACTTTATGGTTAACTGTGTTTTTTAAATCAGAGCTAGATAAGATTTTAACAACTCTGAGCTATTAGTTAAGTTCTCCCCAAGCGAGCTTGATGGGCCGAATGGCCTCCTTTCGTTTGTATAGTTCTTATGTTCTTATGTGTGGTAGATTGCTTCCTTCAAATGATACGAAGAAATGCCTTAGTCCGATTTGCCTGAACAAAATACAGCTTTTCATATTCCTGAGCACTTGCTATACATTTAGTTTATATGAAACTTTCTTTAACATTGAAAAGAAATACAGAACTTTATGTGACTGTGCGACAGACATCTCCGAATATCAATAGTTATCTACAATTGGTGCAACTTTACAATAAGACTACCCATATGAAAAATTTATGAATGGTTATTAATTAGGTTGTAACACTTTGAAAATTATTAATAGACAATTTTAAAGAAGTTATAACACAGTTTTCTTTTTTTTAATGAATTACTACTGTTTACAAGTGGCAAAAGGGAGCCTCATTGTTAGTGGTACCTTACAATGACTTTTATTGGTCAATTTTAAGATCTGAAGCATTTTGTATATTTAGTTGTAACATTCTCAATGGTATACTATTTTTTTAATCTATCGCATTATCTGTTGCGTTATTAATTCAGGGAACATGAAATACATTTACATTAGGATTGAAATGATATGAAGCAATACCGTATAATTTTTTCATTTAATTCTTCTTTTGCACAATCGGGGTCCTAAGAGATTGCGAGGTTTGAGAGTTGCGAATTGTACTGCGCATGCGCATGCCGGACGGACCCAGAGAGTGGTGGGGCATGAGAGTGACACCTGCAGCCTGACACTGCTCTCTAAAAATGTGAATGTAATGCCAGAGGTGTGAGAGTTGGCAACCCTGTAGAATAATAATAATACAATAAGAAATTTAAAAATGTAAATGTAAATCTCTGCATGCTAAGCAGAAAGGGTCAAGGCCTCTCAGCCTCAGCTTTTTTTTTTAATGAGAAAAATAGCACACGGGCGTTAAATAAAACATGGCCCGCAACAATTCAGGGATGTTTACACCATTTGAAATAGAAGAGAATAGCCTTTATTGTCACCGCGCAATGTACAATGAAATTTTTAAGAATTACAGTGCATTAACTGGTACTGTGGGAAGTGTCTCCATATTGTGCAGAATTGGGTTATATTGTATTTGCATTAGTTTGAGCTTATTCCTTTATATAAAATGGCTTTTGTGCTAAATATGCTGACACAGCACTTATACTAGCATATACTGTAGTAGCATCCTTGTTATCCCCAGTTCAGGGTTATGCCTTCTCCAGTAATGAATGTGGCCCGAGGTCCAGTATATCATGGCTTTCCAAACTTTTCAGCCCAGGACGCCAAAAGAAAAGTGCCAGAGATTTGCGAGTCCCCACTAGGTGCTTGAAACATGCAAACTTTGGCACTTGCACACAATGATAGGCCTATTCATACATGGACACATTGCTTTGATAACACAAAAGAACACAATAGTTGAACAACCATAAATGACATTTGTAGGTCGAGCAATTAACAGTAAACTTACCTAATGATGGGTGAGCACTGTGCATGGATCTGGGTGTTATATTGGAGATGGCTACTCAGAGGTCATCCGGTGTGATCAGTATTTATTTAAGATGTTTTTTTATATATTTTTAAAAATTTTATTCACATACTCTGGAAATTATTTTGTGACACCCCCCCCCCCCCTTTGGGAACCACTGCAAAAAAAAAGTATCAATCCATACTTGTTTTTGGACAAAACACAAAAACGCAATCCGAACAGGTAAAAACAGGGGTAACACAGAATCCAAATTGCATTCCAAAATGGAGTTAAAAAAAGGCAAGAGGTCAATAGAGAGAGAGATGTCAGAAGAAGATAACTAGCCCTTACCTCATGTTTGAGTTTGTGAGACCCATTTTCTAGGTTTACAAAAAGAAAAGCAGTACAATTATTTTTCAGACTTGAAACTCCCTGACCTTGGCTCATTTTCTGCAAAAAAAAAAATATATTTTCACTGAGTGCACCACGTACACTCCCCCCACACACATTTATATTACATACATTTTGCTCAGGTCTAGCAGACCTGAGAGTAATGAGTTGGGTAATTGTAGGTAAAAACAGGTAAACATGGTAAAAATGAAACATCAAGGTTCACTGTATACCTACCTTCTCTGTGTGTGTGTGTGTGTGTGTGTGTGTGTGTGTGTGTGTTCCTCCAAAGTTAAGTCACGTTACAATTTCCCCTGCAGTTTTTAGTTACCGCAGTGTGGGAAAAGCAGAATGTTATTTGAAGAGATTCTAAACAATTAACAATTTCTCACGCTCTGATTTTGGAATTGGGGGGTGGCATGTCTTATAAGTAGATGCACATCACAGCGTGTGTCTCCGTAATTCATCAAGATGGCGAAACGATTCTCTACCCAGTGGGCCTCAGAAATTATTTTGGAGGAGATAGAAGCTGGACTGGAAGGACCTCAAGTTTAGAACAAGGCAGGGCAGAATTTTTAGAATATGAAGATTCTGTCTCTGTCAATTCAGAGAGTGATAGCGATGAAGAAGATGATTCTCAGCCATCTCCATTTCCAGCCAATCAGCCGATTCCAGCTGAAACAGTATGGAAGTCAAAAAACGGTAAAATTGAATGGTCTTCCATTCCAAGCCATAGGCAATGCAGGAGGGCAGCTAAGATGAGGACTGGGCCAAAAGAGATGGCAGCTAATTGTGTTCAGGATATAAAGTCATCCTTTGAACTTTTTATTAGAGACTATTCAGAAAATCATTCTGCACTACACAAATTTGGAGGGAAGGTGAGCTTTTGGAGAGAAGCAGCAAGATGTGGATCAAATTCTTCTGCAGGCATACTTTGCTATTCTTATCCTTCATGGTGTTTTTACTGTAGATCCTGTGGGGAATCCTCTGAATCCTTGAGGGATGCAGAAACTGGCAGTTCCAGGCAACAAGGCCTCAAGAGAACCTCCTTAATATTTCCATGGTCATTCGCTTCAGTACTCAAGACAGTAGGCTGTTGCAGCAGCTAGGAGACAAGTTAGCTGCAATTAGGACAGTGGGACCAGTAGGTGCAGTGCCTTCCCTTGTTTTATGGTCCTGGGACCAGCATTACAGTGGACAAGCAACTTGTAGCATTTAGGGGCCATTGCCCATTCCGGCAGTAGAAGCCATCTAAACCTACAAAATATGGCATCAAATTCTGGGTTTCTTGTTTTATAGCTTCATCATAAGCCTGGGACATGCAGGTCTACATGAGTACATGCAGCATGAGTTATGATATTGCTTATGTGTGCATGTCTTAATTTGGCCTGGTGAACCTATGTGTAAGTGAAACTATGTATAGTTGTAGTTACAGTGTTGTCTTAAAAATGAATGTTACATTCCTGTGGGGTGGGGTGGTGTTTTTTTGTGAATTATGTGGAGTTGCCCAGTTGGAATAAGGAGCTGTCACTCCACTCTGCGTTGGCTGGTCGCCAGGTGTTTGTGGGAATACCTTCCTTTCTGTGTTTTTTTTAGTTATAGGTAATAATAATAATCAGGTCTGGTAACGGACAGATGTTCACTTCACATAGGAACTAAAATGTTACAAACACTAGGTCAGGAGCAATTATCACCCAAACTATGTTTAATTATTGGATAGGTCAGTAAAATAGGCAAATGGTTAAAGGCAAGTGTCTATTTGCATTACTTGTTGTTAAAGTGAACATCTGTTAAATAAAAAAAAAAATTATATATATATATATATATATATATATAAAAATATGGAATATACATATCAGTATATATGTCATTAAAAATGGAAATAGGCTTCAGGTGTTCATCAGTTCATCAGTGATGAGGATCAGGGTAGGGTCAGCACTCTGGGGTGCATCTCAGATCCAAAGTAGGATAGATTAGAGGACATGTGGACATGACATACAGTTAGGTCCATATATATTTGGACACTGACATAAGTTTTACTATTTTACCTGTTTACTGAAATGCATTCCAGTTGTAGTTATACAATGGGCATGGACATGAAGTGCAGACTGTCTGATTTCATTTTAGGGTTTCTACATTCAAACTGGATGAAGGGTTTAGGAGTTTCAGCTCATTAACATCATTGCCACCCTCTTTTTAAAGGGGCCAAAAGTAATTGGACAATTCGCTGAGAAGCTATTTCATGGACAGGTGTGGGCAATTCCTTTGTTCTTTCATTATCAATTAAGCAGAAAGGCCTGGAGTTGGTTTGAGGTGTCTTGTTTGTATTTGGAAGATTGAGGTGTGAACATACAACATGCAGTCAAAGGAACTCAGTATGCAGGTGAAACAGGCCATCCTTAGGCTGTGAAAACAGAAAAAAAAACAATTTGAGAAATTGCCACAACATTAGGAGTGACAAAATCCACAGTTTGGTACATCCTGAGAAAGAAAGAAAGCTTTGCTGAACTCAGCAAAACAAAAAGGCCTGGACATCCACGGACGACAACAGTGGTGGATGATGGCAGAGACATTTCCATGGTGAAGAGAAATCCCTTCGTAACAGACAACCAAGTGAACAACACTCTCCAGGAGGTAGGCGTATCAATATACAAGTCTACCATAAAGAGAAGACTGCATGAAAGCAAATACAGAGGGTTCACTGCAAAATGCAAGCCACTCATAAGCCTTAAGAATAGAAATGCTAGATTGGACTTTGCAAAAAAACAGCTAAAAAAACCAACACAGCTCTGGAACAGTATTCTTTGGACAGATGAAACCAAGATCAACCTGTATCAGAAAGATGGAAAGAAAAAAGTATGGAGAAGGGCTGGAACAGCTTATGATCCAAAGAACACCACATCATCTGTAAAACATTG
>JAODLC010000100.1:21904080-21932268 GCA_026781145.1 Hippopotamyrus pictus | reverse complement strand
GATAGATAGATAGATAGATAGATAGATAGATAGATAGATAGATAGATAGATAGATAGATAGATAGATAGATGTTCTGTGAATGGATTGTTACTCAAGATAACACTTCTTGGAAAAATGAATACCATGCAGCCTAACTTTGAATACAAGTAATTCATTATGTCTTTAATTTTTGTCTGGCGAACATAATACAGTACTAATAACTGAATAGCATTACATTTGGTATTTTGTTGGAAATTAATTGATATGGAGGAAAATTACTGCCTGCAGCACCTGGGTCACTTCTGGTCTGGTACTGGGGCTGATGGTCCCTCCATAGCACAGCTTCACCCAAGGCACCCAAATTCCCGCTCATTGTGTTACTAAAGGACCACAGATAAGACTCAAGAAGAGAATTAAAGCTGATTACTTTCCCCTTGTCTTATCTCCTCTCCAATCCTGGCCTTTTCCTCCATTAAATGCCAACATAGCTGCCTCATTTGTTGAGCTCACACCTTTTCCATACTGTTTTAGTCGACCTCTTCCATTAAATTTTTGGTCATGTTGTTTTTATTTATCAAGTGGAGTCAGATCGAACAAGGTTAATGCTATTTCTGCTCCCAAGGTTAATTACATTCCTCAATGTGGACAAACCAGTTGCCGTGCAGATTTATGATGTCAATGTTAAATATACTACAGAAGCATTTATGATCAGGATGGTGAACGGCATAGTGAATGACCGGGCTGTGAAGGAGACAATCATTAGGGGTAGGGTATTCCTGTTTGGTGGTAATCGAGATTTGGTCACGATGGAATCAACAAAACAGCTTGTCGAGGCAGGGGAGAGAAATCAAACTCTGCGGCAAAACAAAAAGGAAATCAAAATAAGCAATTTTCTGCTACAGGCCTTGATATTATATGATGGTTACTGAGAGAGAAACAAATCAGAACATTAGGTTGTAGATATTATCAGAAATGAGGGTCAGGGAAATGAATTATAACTGACGCAGACACCCCTACTCTGACCAATTCCCTGGAAAAAAAGTAGCGCTCTTGGATAAAATGATGAAACTTAAATTGTTAGTTACAGTACAAGGGAAAGGTATCTTCTGTAGTACAGTTAAATTAACATATTCCAGAAATTTTTTGACTTTGCATAATGCAGTTGCCGGAAAATGCAGGGTAAGTTTTTATTAAAATCAAGAGGTGCTGAAGAATTTAAATCAAGATCTGGCCATTTACGGTATTCCTCTCCTCTGGTGTGAACCTGGATGGACTGTAGCCACTGCGGAGGAAACTCATTTCTGCCGCCTGTATCCGCGATCTCATTCTTTCAGTCTCTACCCAAAGTTTGTAGCCGTAGGTGAATGTAGTAACGTAGATGGAGCAGTAAATCTATAAGCTTTGCCTACCAGCTCAGTTCCCTCAAAGAGAACTAATTTCTACTCATTTTCATTTTGCTAATTTCTTCTTTTTTCCAGCATATCAAATGCTATTTTACTGCCTTATTTTCACATGACTGCATCCTAGTTACCCACACTGAAGTGTCTCAATGTAAAGATATGAAATGGGAATGACCCATTTCACTAGCTGACAGACGTGGTATTTTTTTACAGTTAATGAGGTGCATGTTGGCTGCAAAATATCCAACTTTAGTAATATGCTCCACCCCAGTGAAAACCCCAATTCAGTATTCTTTAACAAAATTAAAACCATACATAACAATAGACACATTCAGTTCCCTACAGTGAAATGTCTTAGGGCCAGTTCATTTAAAGCCGACTGTGCATGTGCATGAAATAAATGTATATATCTTTTTTTGTGGATAGGATTTGTGGCACGATATCTGTTTTAAAATGCCCAGACCTTCTTCAGACTTAATCTCATAATAGGGCTTGCAAATGCACTGTCGTACTGAAAAGTAGTTTTCCTCTTTTAAATTAGTCATTTCAAAAAAGATGAGAAAATAATGTATATTTTCACAATTCCCCTACAGAGCCATTACTGCGCGGGACAGTAATTTGAGTCTTTTCCTAAATGCTAGCAGTTATCCAATCTGAATAGAATATAAAGCAGCATTAGAGATTATAAATTCTGTAATTATCTTTCTTTCCTCCCTGGAGCACTAAGAAAACGTCCCATTTTAAAACGGATTGATAAAACACTGATGATGTTTTTAGCACAGTAAATTTGTTTAAAGGTAGGTTTATATTGAAATGAAAATCCAATTATTTATTCCTATTTTAAATTCATAACCCATTGAGGGAAAAATTTACATTCTAAGCACTTTGTCGGCTTCGATAGTTATATTCTCTGCTGAACAGTCAGCTGGAACGTTTGTAACAATGTATGAAGGTATTTTTTTTAATTTTTATTATTGCTGAAGCATTGATTGTTTTGGTATTTACCAAAGCATTCAGCCAATCGTGTTAGTGCATTATTACAAGTACCACCTATTGAGCTGTACAAAAACAATTCAGTCCTATATTTTTTATTTATACTACTCTGATATTACAGGCATGAGCACCGGAATCGACTCATATGTGTATCAGTCATAGTTAACGAGGGGGAACAGAAACGCCTTGTACAGCTCATTACTCTGCCCATAAATTGTCCAGAACCACTAATACACAGGTGTGAATGGAGATGATCAAACATTGGAGGCGACGGCATCTTACCGCTATGTATAAATAAAGTGCCTCGTCAGTACAGAACTTGCAGCGCAATTTAAATGTGACCATTGCCAAAGAATAAAAACAATGCAATTATTTTCAAGACACAGCAATGTAAACACACATGAGCCCGAGACCCATGAACACTCTGTGTAAGGTTACAAAACATGCAATGCTTTCCCCATCAGGCAGTTATAGTAATGGGTGCTGTAAGTGTCTGATTGTTTCTGTACCATTTACCGTAACCCAGGATTCACCCTGACCCTGTCTTTCACTTCATCTTGGCAGTGCTCCCCAACGAAGGGCCATATTATCCAGCTAATCACCTATTATCATGGGCATCGATGGGCTGTGTCAACCAATTTCACAGACAAGCGCTTTCTCCTGTGCCCAGGATATGGACACAGATAATTCTGATTTACATGGGCAATAGAAAAGATCTGCAGAATCACTATGGATTGGCCACCCCCTATATAAAAGATTAAATCTCTAAATGCAGGGTCATTTAAAGGCTTTTAATAGATAAAGGGGGAAACCGTGTTATAGAAATGTCATTTTGCCTGAGTCACAAGCCTATATAAAAAAGATCTACTGATGAAAACGCAACTAATTTATTCGAGACATTTTTCCTCAGTATTATGGTAACTTATGGTTTTGTCGTTATCGTCCTACAGCAGGATAGTTCCAAAATGAAACTGAGGGAAAAGTCTAATGGAATGAGGCATTGTATACCCTCATAAAACCGAACTGCTCATTGTAGCTTTCTCAGTGACCTCTCTGTGCAGAATAACATTAGCCTAATTTGTGTGCATTGCATGTCTGTATTTATGGAATCAGAACAAGGAGCAAAGACTTAATAGTAATAGTGTTCAGGTGTCAAATTGGCATGGTTTAACAGCCGGCAGCAATACAGGCAAGCCTTTTGTAGGGCACGTTCAGCCTGTTATTCTAACCTTATTGATGGCAATAGAATTTACCCTCATTACCTTTTTAAAACAATAGCTCATCTAACAAATAAGGCTGAACCTCTGCTACCCAGTAATATTGGTAATGAACATTTTACAGTAAGTACTTCTTTAACGATAAAATTAAAAACATTTTTATCTACTATGCATGTCCATTTATGTATCAATGAATGTCCTGACCATCCATGCTCTCTGCCTTAACACATTTCCGGGTGGTGGCCAGGGTGGACACCATCTGAGCTGGAGTCCTGGTTCAGTCCCATGGAGGGGTGACATCACGAATGGGACCTACGAACTGTATCATCATGAGTACAGCCTTCAGTGCCACCCTACACAGGCCAATGTGGATAACGGGCTCATTGATGGACTTTGTCTTAATCCTTAATCGCAGCTTACACCTAGCTTTTGGTGATGTTGTCAGTAATGTTAGTATGCCCGGGGGGTGGGCAGCCAGTTAACCTTGGACCCCCAGAGGTTTTTTTTCTTTACTTGTGAATTTTTGGTTCCTCTCCTCCGTTGTCATCTGGCTTTCTTTAATTCCTTTCCTTCCCTTTTCCCATTCTGTATTACTCTCTCTAATGATGTTGTAATGTACACATCAATGTAAAGCGCCTTGGGATGATTCTGTTGTGAAAGGCGCTATATAAAATGAATTGAATTGAATAATACTTGATTTAATTTGCATGAGGTTTGCCATAAACACAACACAAAAAACAGGCATAAAGATACATTTCTATTTTCCAGTAAAACTAGGTGTGCTATTCAGAGGGATCCCACATGATGTGGGGGAAACATCCAAACTACACACACACACACACACACACATACACAAACACACACACACACACATACACACACACACACACACATATACACATACACACACGTACGCACGCACACACACACGCACACACGCGCACACACACACGCACACACACACACAAACGTACACACACACATACACACACACACATACATACACACACGCATACACATACATACAGTACACACACGCACACACATACATACACACACACACACACACACACACACACACACACACGAGGCAGGATTAAAAAGGTCAACCCTGCAGTTGTGTGCTTACAATTCTACCCACTGAGCTACCATGACGGCCCAGTTCGGTTCAGTGAGTCAAAAATGAAGAAGTCAATTATCATTTACAGTCTGTGTCGGAACGAAATGGCTTTCTAATGGCATAAATATCATTTTGTTTTTTATTTTTTAATCATTATCTTCAGTACATCAGTAGGTGGCACATGTCAGGGATATTCATCATGACATTGCAAATTCATCAAAATCCAAAGATTATGGACACCCCTCTGTATTTAATTTAAAGTTCAGTTTTATCCATATTCCACTGGATCAGCAGGATTCACGGGTTCATATTTAATTCATTTTTTAAGAGCTGTAAATATGCAAAAATGTTGTGCATTCAATGCAACTCAGAAGCCCATAAAGGCTATACATTATTATAAAATTTTTAACACAATTTGCTGTTTTTTTTCCGAAAGTCTTTTTTTGCTACTATATATGATATATAAAGCTTGCTGACTTATGTGAACATAAGTGGAGCAAGGATTAGCGCGATCAGTATATTCAATATTATTATGAACAGGGATGTACTGTAATGTGTCTATCAGCAATTTTCAATTTCAATTGAAATTTTCAAATTAGTGTTCATTATTTGAGAATGTGACAGACATTTGAAACTTTATTGTGGTCATTACAGAGATTCTGAAACGGCGGGCAGATTCATTGTTAGACATCTTGAGGAACCAGGATGTCTTTATGGTTATAGGAAGATATTTGAAAGATATCAGTTCCACATGAATACCGCACATGATTATATGCACTTACTTGTAAATAAATCAATTAATTATAATGAAATCACACTGCTGAGGTCCCACTTGAATGTTATGACTCCTCAGAAATCCAGTGCACCAATACAGAATGAACAGCAAAGTCTATTTAATCAAAGTAACTTTGTCTCATGAAGTTAGCTTACTTTTCAGAAAGTGGTTTAAGTTTAATTAATTAATCAAAATAATGATGCATACGACTGGCAATCTGCTGTCTGATGAAGCTACAAGAAAAACAGCAGTGAAAAGAACAACATTTGGAGAAAAACGCGCAGTGCAGAACATGGCCTTCCTCGAAAATAAAACTTTGGAAGTGTTAACATTGTAAAAGCAAATCTTTAGAATCTTTAGATTATTAATCACAAGTCCAGTTGCACTACCTCTTCACCATCTGTTGTGCTCTAGATTATGATAAACTGGCAGTTCGTCAGTAAATAATTGCATATGCATTGCATATGGCCAACAGATTGTTCTATACTTCACACCATCTCATGGGGCAGGTTAGCTGACACCTATAAACATGAATATCTTGTAACTATATAAACACCCGCAGTCTTGCCTCAGGTTTTTCTGAAGTTCCCCTAACAGATCATTATCTTAGCAGTACATGGTACAGCTCAGGCAATGTATTCATTTGGATGATTTGGATTAAATTATGAATAAGCCGTTTTTCCTCAGAGGATCTATGTCAATGACAAAGTAAACATGAATGTACATAATAATTTAGATAAGGTAACTAGATCATGATCTTGTTTATGATGTCTTTGAGCTTAGGGGAAGGGCTGTGTGGGCGTAAACAGCTACAAGGGAGGCAGCAGAGCTGAATTTGGTTGGGCAAATGTCAGAAAGGGAGAGCATGGTAATCTGCAGTTTACTGACCACTTTAAATTCAAGTTATATTGCTTTGTTTTGAAATAGCTTTTGTTTTGTTGATAGATCAGTTTAATTTACATAGCAGTTTCATTCATAGTTTTGTTTATTACAATATTAAATATTGTCTGTTGAAGTGCATACAAAAATGTCCTTTCCATGGGTTTGTTTATATTAAAAGGCCGATATGGCTTCCAAGAAACTTAATTGTATAGTATATTTGTTTAATATAGAATGTACTTGTGATACGACCTATAAAATGAGGCAATAAAAATGTTGATCTTATTAATCTAAAGTCTTGTTATGAGCTCTTACATCTAATATTAAATTAAGATTTCAAAAGTTCAAAGTTTCAAGCTCAAGAGTTGTAAGTTCAAAAGTAAATTGCTCTGAATGTAAAAAATATTGGAATTCACCCATACCTCTAAACAGACAATACTAATCATGCATTGTAAAGTCCTGCGGTACTTTTTGTAGCATGGCATGTACGCCAAACACATGGAATAAATACGATAGATAGATAGACAGATAGATAGATAGAAAGAAAGAAAGAAAGAAAGAAAGAAAGAAAGAAAGAAAGAACTTTATTAATCCCTCGGGAAGGTTCCTCCGGGAAATTTAGTTCCAGCAGCAGTACACAGACACATTACAGTTACAAAAGTTAAAATAGGGGGGGAATATAAAAAATACACATATATAATATAAAAACAGTATATACATACTGTATTTGGTATGAAGGTTATTGTTCAGAGGATAATAATAAATAACATGTGCTCATGTGCTTAGACCCAAGGATTAATTCAAAAAGCACCACGCTTTTTGGGAAATTTAACGGGCTTCATCCCAATTACAATGGAAACAATTCAGTAATAAGATCCATTGAGGGTTCTGCAGGTGAGGCTGCAGATAGGGGAACATGTGTTACCTTGGATGATGTTCCACACAGAGGTCAACACCCTTCTTATCAGCATCCTGTGTCCTGCCCACTGAACACCTCAATGGCTTCTACTACAAAAACTGATCACATGAGTGCACAAATCTGAGTACTGTCTCCTTTCCAGAAAAAAAATGGCTTTTCAAAATGTCACCAGCATTGCACCTAGAATATGAATGTCAAAAACAATTCCCATTCATTTGCCTCACAATCCTCCACGTCATCCATTTTGCAAAGGTCCACAAAAAGAAGCATAAAATTCATAAGCTCAAGCCGCTTCTTTCATCCCCTGATTATGAATTAAATCTGTTAATGAGATTTATTCTTTTTTTTGTTTAATCTAATTTCCCCTAATTCTGTCAAAAACAGTCCACTAGTGGATATACTTTCCATTCTATGCGCAGAAGCAATTACCTACTTTTTTAGAAATTATATTAAAATATTTAAACTATACGTATGTATTAGCATTATGAGAGTGCATTAAAATATTGTTTCTTTTCCAAACACAGTATACAGGATCCAGAATGAGAACTAGAATCTATCAGTTCTGTGTTGCCCGCCCAGATAGAAGGCCACTCCTGACCCGAAATGAGGCAGTCCAGCCAGTTGTCACAAAAATTTGACAGATTACTGCTAGTTACATCGCTATAATATATCTGTCTGCTGTCAAAAGCAATTATTTTCCAATGCACTGCTTCAGGACTATGTTTTAATAGGAGATAATTTGTCCATCTAATATTGATCTCAAAAAACTATACGATTAACTAAATGTAACCCCATTCTGGGTTGTCCCCTGCCTTGAGCCTGTAGCCTCGCGGATAAGCTCCGGACTCCTCACAGCCCTGAATAGGATAAGTGGTAGAAGAAAATGGATGGATGGATGGATGGATGGATGGATGGATGAATGGATGGACAATGCTGTCTAGGTACCTTGACTTAGATCTGCGGTTGAGCCAAAATAAGCACAGTACACATAAACTATGAATGGGCAATGCCTCATTCAACTCTGCTTACCACAAAAAGGTATGGTAATTGCCACAGAAGGTATAATATTTAGGACCTAAATGCTTAATATCAGAGTTGAATGTTTGTCAGTGTGTCAATGATAGCTAAGCGTCTCATGAAATAATGTTAGTTATTATGTAACACATTCTGTTGCTTGTTTAAGTTTTTTAAGTAACTTCTGAATAAAATTGTAATTTTTTTTTGCCGAAAACGTAATTTTGAATATTTTTGCAGGGAGTATGTAAAACAGAGCCATGAGATAGGGAATGGGAATTTTATTTGGGTGTGAGAGTGGAGAGAAGATTAACAAGAAGGATGTGTGTTGGTTTTAACGCTGGTAGGGACCAGATCAGCCCCCACTGCTCGACCTGCCTAAACACACACGGTCCTGCTGCAATATTGAATAGGGACATGTCCCTACCATCCATACCTCAATGCGCTTGTGTAACAACATTATGCAAAGGAAATAAAACAAACATAGTAGTACGTGTTAGATACAGGTCTCAGGTTGTACTGTAGAGAGGGCTATAGAAGAACTTGGATTTCAAGATCAGGGCATCTGTCCAGCAGCAGCAGACAACATGAGATAAAGAACCCCATGTGTAATTAATGCACTTTATGGCTTTGCCTGGATCATAGTAAAGCATCATTATCAAGAAGTTAAATATCTACACATGCATTCAAGGTATTAAAATAATGTATGTTACTGATGCAAATAACGTTTTGGGCAAATACATAATACTATACATGGGAGAGTATATATTGGACTGCTATTGATTTTTAGTGTTTTTTTTTTCATTGTTGTATACTGAACTCTATTGTTTTTGGTGCCATTTTAGCAAGCAGGTTATTTTTGTACAAGGTCATCCAAATTGTCTCTGTTGACAGAGTGCTATAGATTAATTGATTATAAACTGATATCACTTCTGCAGACTAACCTTTCCCTCAGAATAAATGGGGGTTTACTGCATGTCAGAAGAGTTATGGCACTTATTGGGAATACTTGGGGCTAATGTTTTTTTCCATTATCTGTTGGTTAGGAAGTTGCTGCTATACAATATATGGCTGCCAACGCTGGAGCTGACAAACCTTGACATTACTTACAACCTGTCCCTGGTCGCCTGCAGTTTATGCTTTGCTCTGTCACAGCCTCCCACATAGGTTGTCCTGTTTTAATCCTTGAGGGATGCATTTCACTTCATTAAGAGAAGAAAAAGGATGTTACTGCTGGGCAAAGAACAAAATAATACATAACAAAATTCATCTGACCACAAACTTTTTTACTTACCCCGATATATCCAACCTCTTTTTTCTACTGTTATGCTTTGGCTTGATATGAAAAAAATGTCATTAGAATTTCATTAGAGATGGCCAGGTGGTTCATATAGACTGCCACATACAAAGCTGCAAGTCAAGTTGAATTAATTTATATAGCACTTTAACAACAGCCCTTGCTGAACAAAGTGCTTTACATAGATCATAAAATCACAACATGATATGAAGGCACAAACCCAACATAAAACACAGATACTAAATCTGCTCTGTAGTACATCTAAGTCTCCTCAAATGCTAATGAAAACAGATGAGTTGTAAGTGTAGATTTAAAAACTAAAACTGAAGAAGAACATCTAATGTGCCGTGGTAAGCTGCAGTATTCCAAAGCTTTGGTGCTACAAGTACCAATGCATGGTCATGTTACAGCGAGGCATGGAGAAGGTGGAACGATCCATGTAGCGGCTCTCAATGAACAGGTTTTATTAAACAAAACAGAACACAAAGGGAGAACCAGAAAATAAAGGGACCGCAAGGGGTCAAAAACAAAATGGGGAAAAACAATAACTAACGAAAAGTAAACCAAAAGTAACACAATCAAAACTGGGAGCAAGACTGGGAAAAAATCACAATGACTAACTAAGCAACAGAACAAGGGCTGCCACTTAAATGCACACAGATAACAAGGGCTAACAAGGGGCAGGTATGGATTATCACAAACTAGGGGCAATGAAGAGCAGGTAAGATCAATTAACAGACAGGGGATCAAAACACCAAGGGAGACTAAGAAACGAGGGTAAATAACCATTATAAAAAACAGGGAACAACACGGAACCATAACACAAATACATAGATCAAGGATATAAAGAAACAAACAGTCAAAATTGCAAACGTAGTTGAGGCTGGTCTCTGACCAACCTCAAACCCACCACGAAAAGGCAAGCCTGGATGAAGCCACCTGTTTAGCCCATTAATCCATGCAGAGGAACATTTAATTAAGTTAAGAAACATGGGAAATAGCAGGAGACAGGATGACCAGTGACACTTGCTAGGGCAAACAGGGAAATTACACATGAACCAGGGCAGGAGAGGAACCAAACCTGACAGTTTTGTTGTTATCAACCAGAACCTTGGGGTGGACAATAGAAACAAACCAGTAATATAAAGAGGAGCTAACCCATATAGGGCTCTAAAAACAAATAATAAAAACTATTACTGCAAAATGTATTATGTAATGTGTTTTTAATAACACACACTGATCACCATACTCTTCTGAATATTAAAAAGCAGAGCAGAAATAGCAATGGAAACGGAGAATCATTTAATACCGTCATTACGGTAAGCATCAAAAGCAAAGGGGCAAGCCACTCCAGACAGGGGGGAGATTGCCACACCCCCTCCTCCAGGCCCAGTGCAGGGTCTGGGCCCAAACTGACACGCTGATGCATCTGCTGTGTGCCAGAAGACATCACCGTGGCCACTACACCTGGCACCGCTTCCCATTTTCAAGGTGCTCTTCCAGTGGGTGGCCATAAACCTTGTAGGGCCAGTGTAGCATTCCGCCCAGGGCCACAAGTACATCAAGGTGCTGGTGGACTGTTCCATCTGATCCCTTGAAGCCATTCTCTTAAGGAAGGCAACCTCGAAGGCCGTTGTGAAGGAGCTCTTTCTTTGGCCACTGGGTAGGGATTCCCAAGGACCTGTTTACAGACCAGGGAACCCCCCTTGTGACCTATACCAGGTGCTCCAGTTGAAACATCTCTGGACCTCACTCTGACGGATCAGTTCAACTAAACCTTCAAACATATGTTCTGGAAGGTGGTAGATGAGGATGGGCACAGCTGGAACCTTATGTACCCTTATGTACCATTCATTGTGCAAGAGATGCCACAATCATCCATCAGCTACACCCTCTTCAAGCTTTGGCCAGTATAGGATCACACACACACACACACACACACACACACACACACACACACACACACACACAAATACATTCAAGGTGACTCAGATTCCAAGGCAAATGAAGGCCAGTTTTATGGTATAGAGAGCTAGAACCATAGGAATAACAACCTGGACCTTGATTTATCAAGCTGGTACCACTAGTTTGGGAAGGATGCACACTTAGGAACTGGTAAAAGCCAAAAAAAGAGTACTACCTTCGTAAGAATCCAACATGCACCCCCTCCCTCCTCACACACAGTATCTCAAAGAGAGGAAGACAAGTTTTGAGATTCACTTGTTGTATGTCTTGTTTAAGTATTTACCCTTTTATCAGTATAAATATCTAGATGCTACGTCTGTATGTTCCTTTAAATGATCTTAATACCCACACAATGGTATCTCACATATTATTGCCTATTCTATCTTCCTCACGTAAACCATTATACAGCGCCCTCCACTATTATTGCCACCCCTTGTAAAGATTTGTAAAAAGGGATAGAAAAAAATACACATTTTGGTGAAGTAGCTTTATCTCCCACTGAAAAAATGAGAAAAATCCAACCTATCATTGAAATAAATTTATTTTCAAAGAAATGTAAGAAATGTAACCATGTGTCTTAGTTATTATTTTTGCCTCTTAAAAGACCTGATATAGGACAGTACTTACTTTATTTAAACTGGTATTTAAAAAAAAAAAAGGGGGGGGGGGGTCTGCAGAAATCCTGATGTGAAATTAAAGACTTTAAAAGACCTTTTTAATGCCACTTCAAGCCAAATTTAACACCAAACTGTAAGCAGATACATGCTTTCCTAGAATCAATACCCATACATTTACACTACAGTGACTACACCCACTGGTCATGCAGGTTTATATTTAAAAATGGTTTATAAATTCACATGTGAATAATAAAATAAAAATAATAAAACTTCACAATGTGATGATCAAGGCATAGGTGCCTCAATTATGAGGAATCCTTCTACCAAGAAACTTCACTCAAAACTAACTAAAACAAAACACTAACACATGCGCGCGCGCACACACACACACACAAACATAGGGTGAGGATGTGGCTGGGAAGATGACAAAAATGTTGACATATTTTAGACCAATGTATATGACTCGATTTTCCGATTATGTATTTTTATAGGTCTTTATTAATAACTGCACTGTATTCATTCACCACCAGTGCCCGTAAGCAAGCGACAGCTTTTAAATGTGAACAGCACATGCAAACATTCTATTATTAATTAAAATTTGCCCCTAAAATAATCTGGAAAACCAATGGGTGTGCAACAGTTGGTATCACTCAAAGGTTTGCTATTACTCAAAATGCTTAACCAATATCTCATTATAACAGAGATTGCATCTTTTCACAGAGATTAAAATTTAATAGTAGGGATGTAACGATACACTCAACTCACGATTCGATACGATTCACAATTCACGAGTTCACGATATGATTTATTCACAATTTTTTAGCAGAATGAGCTGCAGACAAATTTACTCAAAAGTATTCCTTTATTTATCTTTCTAAACTGTGCAAAACGTGTCTTCTTAACAGTGCAACTGAAATTGAATAAAATACTGTGCTAAAAATATTCCAATTCCATCCATTATCTATACCGCTTAATCCATCTGGGTTGTGGGGAAGCTGGAGCCAATCCCAGCATCTTCAGGCGAGAGGTGGGGTCCACCCTGGGCAGGTCACCAGTCCACCACAGGGCCAACACAGACAAACAGCCACACACACTCGCATGCATACCTACACGCAATTTAGAGTAGCCAGTTGACCTAATCTGCATGTCTTTGGACTGTGGGAGGAAAACAGAGCACCTGGAGGAAACCCACGGGGAGAACACAGAAAGGCCCCCTGCCGCCCTAAATCCCAAATCAAAATAAGTAAATAAAAAAAATCTTGAAATAAATAAACTAAGGCTTGCATGTGCTGCTTTTTAGCATAGTTTGCCATTTTAATAATCTTTGCTCAGCTCACTGTGGTGCCGGTGGTCAATGCTATTTGTGTATGTTATGTTACTTGTCTGAGCTTTTCTTGCCGTTTTCGTTTGTGATTACTGAAAAGCTAAAATGCTGCCGCACCTCCGATTTAACATTGGGCGGTGCGTCCATCCATCCATTTTCTGAAACCGCTTTATCTCAACTGGGATCGTGGGGGGGGACCGGAGCCTATCACAGGAACAAGGGGTACAGACGGGAACCAACCCCAGGCAGTCACCTACACACCACATGGCCAATTTAGACTTACCAATCAACCTATCCTGCACTTTTTTGTACCGTAGGAGGAAACTGGAGCCCACGGCCAAAACAGGGAGAGGGTGCGAATTCCACACAGAAAGGACGCAGGACCGAAACCAGGACCTTCTTACAATGAGTCAGCAGCACTAATCACTGTGCCGCCGCATCATCCTCCATTTCAAATTCGCTCTCCATCTCGCATTCGGTCAAGACCAAAAACTGACGTACGACGTCGGCGGGAATGCACAGTGACATCTGACGTCGAACCGACATTGTGAAATCAAATGTAATATTACGCCAGTTTTTCTGTTAAGTAGAGTATCGTGAAGTACTCCTAAAGTAGCGATTCAGTTTCCACGTCAGCCGGTTTAAATCGTCATACATTTACATCGATTTTTAACCGATTCGCGATTCATCATTACATGCCTAATAGACATAGTGAAAGGGCTACAAAAGTCTGTGGCCTCGTGCCTATGACCAAATCACAGCCGTGACACAATGGAGTACAACTGCACTCCTTCTCGTATGTTATTGCTTAATTATCTCCTGAGTATGAGGCTAAAATGTCAGAATCCCTTTCATTCTAGAGAGAGTACAGTACTATACAGAACTGTACTGTATATTGCTGTGCATATTTTATGAACTACGCTTTACCATATATGCTGTATATACACAAAAATCACACTATACAGGGGTTTCATAGATGGTTCGCTATAATTCTTGGTTTCGGCTATCCGCGGTAGGTCTTGGAACATATCACCCACAAATTTAGGAGGACTACTGTATACCTTTGAGGACCGTATTCACATGCTAACCCTAAACCTAACCCTAACCCTTAACCTTCACCCAAACCCTATTCCTAAACCTAACCACTAGGCCGAATATGCATCAGGGAAAACGCTTGTCCCACCCAACACCAGACACCCATGAGACATGGGACATTTAGACCAAAAATAGCCATTCAAAACTGGACTGTTTTTAGTCTATTTCATTTGGTCCAAATTTAGCCCAAGATGGATATCTACATATAGCCCTAAATACACCCATGAAATAAGATCACGTTGCAAGAGGTGGGGAATATCATGAAAATGTGCATTGTGTTGTACACATAGCGTGACCATACATCTGGATTTCAGGCAGACAATTAGCTGTTCTAGCTTGTCAGGGTCAGCACCCGTCTCGCGCTTCCTTTCGGGTTTCCTCCCTGTTTGGCCATCAGGTGTCGCTGGTTATCCTGTCCTTCTCCCTGTTGCTTCTTTCAACTGTTGTGTTTTCTTCACTCCCCGGGCTCCTGCATAGCTCACTGGGTTGAGTGTGGCTCAGACACTGAACCTTCTGGTCATGGGTTTGAGACTTGCTTAAAACCAGCCTCGTCAATTTTGTTTTTGTTGTTTCTAATGTTTATAGAGGCGTGGCCAAAAGTTTTGAGAATGACACAAATATACATTTTTACGACGGCATTTTGCATATACTCCAGAATGTTATTAAGAGTGATCAGATGAATTCCCTCCTTGCCATGAAAATGAACTTAACCCCAAAAAAACTATTTCCACTGCCACAAAAGGACCTGCTGACATCATTTCAGTGATTTTCTAGCTAACACAGGTGAGAGTGTTGACGAGGACAAGGCTGGAGGTCACTCTGTCATGCTGACTGAGTTAGAATAGCAGACTGGATGCTTTAAAAGGAGGATGGTGCTTGAAATCATTGTTCTTCCTCTGTTAACCATGGTTACCTGCAAGGAAACACATGCAGTCATCATTGTTTTGCACAAAAACGGCTTCACAGGCAAGGATATTGCTGCTAGTAAGATTGCACCTAAATCACTCATCATCAAGAACTTCAAGGAAAGAGGTTCAATTGGGCTTGCTCACAATTTTGACTAAGAACACAGCCATGAATAAAGAATGATACCAAAACATCCTCCTGGCAACATTTCTCCCAACCATCCAAGAACAGTTTGGGGACAAACAATGCCTTTTCCAGCATGATGGAGCACTATGCCATAAGGTAAAAGTGATTACTAAGTGGCTAGGGGAACAAAAACTTCGACATCTTGGGTCCATGGCCAGGAAGCTCCCCAGACCTTAATCCCATTGAGAACTTGTGGTCAATCCTCAAGAGGCGGGAGGACAAACAAAAACCCACAAATTCTGACAAACTCCAAGCATTGGTTATGTAAGAATGAGCTGCCATCAGTCAGGATTTGGCTCAGAAGTTGATTGACAGCATGCCGGGGCAAACTGCAGAGGTCTTGTAAAAGAAGGGCCAACACTACAAATACTGACTCTTTGCATAAACTTAATGTAATTGTCAATAAAAGCCTTTGACACTTATGAAATGCTTGTAAGTATACTTCAGTATACCATAGAAACATCTGACAAAAAGATCTACAAACACTGAAGAAGCAAACTTTGTGAATGCCAATACTTGTGTCATTCTCAAAACTTTTGGCCACGATTGTAGTGTTAGGCTTCTGTTCCCAAGTCTTAGTTACTTCCTGTGGTTTTTCCTCCTTGTGTTGATTTTGTTTTCTACCTCTGTGATATTGAAATCATCCTACTTTGCCTTAGCTTCCTAGTGTCAGATTACGTTTCCAGTTTCTTAAACTTGTCTGTTAAGCTTCTTAGTTCAGTGATCGTCTTTGTTATTAGTTCCACCTGTTGCCCGTTTTCCTGTGCCAGTGTTTGTTCATTGTTCTACAGTACCTGTTGCTTCTTGTCCTGTGTCTCTGCTGATTGGTTGTTTTGCTTCATGCGCCTGCCTCCTCATTAGCCCAGTTGTCTGTTTGAATTGAAGTGCCTGCCTGTGTTCTTTTTCCTTAGTGAGTCAGTGTGAGATGTTACTCTGTGTGTGATTTCCATGTGTTACTCAGCCGGTTCTCCGAGTTCCTGGTGTTGCCCTGCTTCCCTGTTGTGTCACTTGCAGTTAGTTCTTGTTTTCCCTGTTTGTTTTTGATCCCTCGCAGTCCTTTTATTTTGTACCTTCCCAGTTTTGTTCAGTTTCCATAATAAACCCCTGTCGTCTCGGGTGCCACTCCGTGGATAGTCATCTTTTACCTCCATGCCACGCCATCACATTAGCCCTCGTCTTCCCCGTTATCATGTGTCCTTTTCTTTTCCTTTTGTGACATCTGCCACATGCGACACCGACCAAGCCGTATAGTAATGATAATGATAATATGATCATAGTAGCAATGTTAATATCATGCATCCTGTAAGCTCTGTTGCATCAATACTGACGTCTTTTCAATAAACTGAAAAAGATGTCTTTTCACTTTTCATATGAATGTTATCATTTTACTGTCTTTTCAACTAGTTTTTACTGGGTGGGGTCATAGCCCACGCATTGCCTCATAGCCCGCTGAACACCACAGAGGACTTTATGACAATAGAATGTTAATAGTTGGTAGCTAGCCAGTGTTGCAGGGAAAAACTGAGCAAGATAAACTCTGAAACACAAAGAGACTAGCAGCTACAGAGAGTGGAGAGGTTGATACAAGTTGGGTGGCCAGAGTACGTGAAGAGCATGTCCAGCAGCGTGGGTCCTACTACGGTTTGAAAGATTCAGTGTTGGTGAGTGAGGGAACAAGCCAACATGAAAAGGTCCAACAAGAGTGACAGGAAGCGAAGAAACCAATGGCACCTACAGCAGTTACCCAGTGTAGCTACACCTGGAATCATGGTGAGTTCCTACCCACCAATAGAAAGGCTGAACTTATAAAGAAATTTGAAAACTGCATGATGTTGATGGGAAAAAACTGATGATGTTGCGTTTTAATGAGGGGTGACTAAGTACTGGATTATCTGTATCTGTTCAGTCAACAAAAACTCTATCTGTAAACAGAATGGCACCAGAATATTTATTATTGGAGCCAGGCCTGGGGACAGCTTGTAGGCAAGAAGCTGGTGCTCAGGCTTCTACCCATGGGGAAAGTGTTACAAGGGTCCACCCTCTTGTGGGCTCACCAGCTATGGGGTGGGCCCCAAAGATTGGGTGCTATGTGGACCAGGCAGCAGTCAAAAGTAGGAGCCTTAACTGGATTTTGCAACATAGACCATAACCTCTATGCTGGGAAAAGAGCCGGAGGTAGGGCTGGAGGTATAGAGATAGTATCTAGATCAGTGTTTCTCAACCACTGGTATTCAGCCACATAGCAGACCACTGAACTGTGGCAGGGAAACACAGTTTGGTCCATAAGGGACATATTGCAAAAATTACTGAAGAAATAGTCCTGGGTGATATAAATGATATATTGAGTCATTTTCATATAAAATTGAAATGAAAATTGGAAACTGTCAATTAGGAACACTGCTTGATAGTATACTTCTGCCTATCACATCACAGAAATGAATGTAATTCCAATCAATCATATGATCTTTTAGCATCCCCTCAGGAAGCTTCAAGTGTTGATGAAGAAAGGGACAGCTCAGCAGCCACAACATCTTTTAAAAACAGAGATGTTATGGATAAACAAGGTTAAAAGCAGTTGATGGTGTTTGTAAAACACGCAACAGATTGGTGTGTGTATTATATACTCTGCCAAAAGCTCGTGGCACTTAAAATTGGAAATACTGTGAACTTATTCCACCACTTGATTCATTGCCATCCAATAGAACATACAGAATGCAAGCGTTTACAGTGACAGATGCCAGCAATTAGGGTTTCCACTTTCAATCTTAAGAAATACGGGACAAATCATGTCCCAAATTGGTTAAAAATGGGACACAATATTTTATTTTTCACTACAGGATGGGTAACAACTCTACCAGCAATATCACACTTGTTCCCCGGAACAAGCTCTGAGGCACTCACAGAAAAATCCCAGCAACAAATAATATAAATCAATTCGGCATTGTCTTATCTTATGTTATGCCCTACCACAAAATATGCCTATTTTTGTATTATATATTTATAAAAATTTGATTTCAATTTGCAGTCCAGTCACCTCATGTTCTGAATCTGTTGGTGCAATTCTAAGGGATTTTTAAGCAAAAATAGAGACCTGAATACAGACTATCCCTCCCCGAGGTCAGCAAAATGTACCAAGCGGGACCTCAGGCCTTGTAGTTGGTAACGTTGAGAAACCCATTTCTAGATACTGTATAGCCAGATTGACCACACACAGCACAGTCTCTGGAACAGAACTCCCAGGGCCTTATTTATCAAACTTTGTATAAAAAGACGATAATTTCAAATTCAAAATGCACACACGAAAAGAAAAAAAATGCGTACACACAAAAAAAATTTGATTTATCAAACCTTTGATAAATATATTTACACAATTTCCCCAGTTTCCACCCACAAATAACCATAAATGGTCAATGCAAATGAGCTGCATGGTCATATAATATGCAAATCAAGACTTTCTGGTGGTGAACTCTGATTAGAGTCACTGTATATAAAAAACAAAGAGGAATTTTAAACAGTGCGAGTTAGTGGCACAAAAAAATGCTATATCTGGGTGGGGGGCTAAAAATATCTATCACAAGTAAAAAAAAAATGTATAGATGTGCATTTTCCAACTATTTATTTATCACACATCGTTTCTAGGATCTTCTCATTGTATCAGATCGGATGTCAAACTGCACTTTATGTCTACGTACAGTACTTGTATTGTGTCTAATGATGATAAAGTTAAATCTAAAAAAGTGTTGAATGGCGACGCATCACTGCTGCAGTAAACTCCTTCAGCTCCACAACCTGAGAAAAAAAGTGGTTGAATCTGAAGATAAAGAGAAAGAAATGACTTGCTGTGCACAGTGTGCATTTATGGGGGGCAAACGCACACCTTTGTCCTCAGACTTTGACAGGAGTATAGCATCTATAATAGGGGAAGCCCTAGCATGCAGGGTTGTGCCAGAGCAGTTGGGATATACTGATGTGGTGTGTGAAACTCCAAATGACCA
Organism: Hippopotamyrus pictus; assembly: GCA_026781145.1. NCBI lineage: Eukaryota > Metazoa > Chordata > Actinopteri > Osteoglossiformes > Mormyridae > Hippopotamyrus > Hippopotamyrus pictus. Next base: position 21,912,586 of record JAODLC010000100.1, on the reverse strand, counting down.
AATCATAAGGTCACCCAGACCATCACTGCTATATTTGTCAATGTCATGGCGGCATTACAGATTTCTTGCGCATAAACAGCAAAACTGGACAATACATACAGATATAGTTCGTAGGTTTGCCTGTTCACCTACAGGTTAAAGAAACATACATGTAATAATAATCTTTCCTTCTGAGGAAATTCTCTTTTTGCCTACCCCATCTTGCTCTCTCATGACACACAGACACATATATAAGTGAGATCAAGCTCGGCAGTGAGGGGCAGCCTCCCGCAGCAGCACCTATGGAGCTGGGGGTTAAGGGCCTCGCTTAAGGGCCCACGGACTTGTCACTATTCTGCCACAGTTTGGCTTGAACCAGCAGCCTTCTGGCACAGAGCCTTAGCCTGCTGAGTCACATGCTGCAAAACAGAGGAAGCGCAAAGACGTAACACATAGTGCAAAGTAATCAAACAAGTACAAATAATCCTGGCAGTGATTGAAAGCTCATACCCTTCTAATTCTTCCATTTATACAGATACTAGCAAGGATGCTATTATGCCGTATTACATTCTCGTGAATATTGGCCATTTTTATGCACGCATCTCAATGTCTGATGCCCAATTCACATTTAGTGCAACTATTGACAATTTCAGATATTTCAGATCCATGGGAAGACATGACTTAATCTGACAAGGCAAATACATAATTACTGGCTTACATATAAATGAAACGGATAAAATAATAAATAATAACAATTAAAATACATCCCAGTTCACATTTTTTAATTTAGTCCTACTGTTTTTCACGTGAAGGCACAGGTTGTTGGTATGAATTGTTGGCATGTGTGTGATCATTTCAATGATTTGCTTGCAGTTCCCTGCTTTACATCGGGTGTCACCTTTTCTCTACTTATCCAAAACGTTGCATGTATCACCTCTTGAGCTTTCATGAATATACAATTTTCATGTTTTGTTTTATAAATCCGGGATTTTGTGTAAAAAGCTATGTATGCTCATTCTGAGCATCTTTTTGTGTATACGTAACTGTGATTAATGAGGCCCCTGGAGAGAGGCTGGACTCTGTTCCGCTCTGGAGTTGCCCTGGATGAGAGGTGCCTACTTTCTATGCCTGGAAGTGACAAATAATCATAATCCGATAAGCTTTATGGGACCCAGTTAGGACCAAAAGAAACAAATATTTCGCATCAGAATGAAAGGTTACCAAAGTGTCTGGAAGGCCTGATTCTGTTCCCCTGTCTGCCCTCATTGCCTCTGGACTACCCAGGAGTATTGACAGCTGTACCCTCTTCTCCTAATTGACTTGGCTACTTAACTGAGTTGACCGTACTGACCGTCCCCCAGTGTAAGGAATTGTTTGGCTAATGTTTGATTACTGAGTGTCTCAGATTCCTGCTCTGCCCTGTGTGCTTGATCTTTCCCCTCATATAGTTTAACAAGTGTGCTTCTTCTGTTACACTGCACAGTGAGTACTGTCTCAGGGCGACTGTGTGAAACCGAATATCCATTGTCTGTACATCTGTCTGCCTTAATCTTCACCCAAAGGACAGACCTACCGGCTTAATGACCTTTGCTTCTGTGCCTGACTACCACTGTTACCTGAGACTTTGGTCCCCCTCCCCAATCCTTGAGATATCTTGTTACAGCGTCAGAAGTAAATGACTTTGAACATTCGAATTTAAGTGGAAATCATAAAAAAATATACAGTTATTCCATATCTTTTAAATTAGGTGGATACTTCTATTCCCCTGTGTATGTTTTAATGTCCATGTCTGATGTTATTTATATGTCTATATTTTAGATATTTATGTTCTTTTTATACGTTGTTATTGTTCTTTTATTATACTTTTGCACTATGTGTTTGCACTACATAGCAGTTCCAACGAAGAAAAAGATTTCATTAAACCAAACATACAAAACCAGAGGAGTATAAGGGCTCAAAACAAAACAGGTAAATGATTAAACTAAGGCAGGGAGCAAAACAGGAACAATCATAGCAGGCCAGCAACTAACACAGGGCAACCACAATGGCCAACTAAGGAAACAGGGCAAGGACAGGCACATATTTATGGGCAATGAGGGTAACAAAGGGCAGGTGTTGGCTGTTATAAACAAGAGACTAGGGGTAATGGGGAGCAGGTGAGGTCAATCAACAGATACAAAAAGGTACAAACACCAAGGGAAACTAAAACAAGGAAAATGGAAAATACCACCACCAGGGAGCAAAACAAGGAACTACACAGAAATACACCAAATAACTAACACAAAATTTGAAACAAATTCACAGAATTGTTTTTGAGTGATTTACTTGAGGTAGATCAAGTGTCAAGACTGTCTTTTTACTATGCGGTTCTCATCAATTCTGCTGCAATCTTTCTCCAAACTTCGGAGGTGGGAACTCAAGTCACTGGCTCGTGACTCGAATTGGACTCAAGTTACAAATTTGAGGACTTATGACTTGACTCTGCAAAACTGATAGAAAGACTTGCACTTGTCTTGGACTTGAGGGCAAATACAGTGTACTCAAGACTTGTACTTGACTTGGACCCTATGACTTGAGAAAACTTGAGGTTATAGTCCCCCTCTGGATACTATAATGTTAATTTTATAACTTATATTACTTCTCTGCTGTCTGCATTTTCAACTGGCGGAATGCAAAGTCACTTGAGACAGTCTGTTGGAAAGATACATCACTCCCTGCATATACATGGATGTAAAAACTGTGAGGACAACTGTGAGTGGACACTCTTTTCATGTCTGTCTATAAAGAACATATCTTACGACACAGTGTGGTGGGTTTTTGCTACATGATGTTTTAACTGATAAAGGTAAAAAAAAACTGACATAAGTAGGGTCTCAAGTTACATGACTCACAACTGAACTTACACTTGTGTCACAAATTCATTGACTTGTGGCTTGACAGCAAAACAATGCAAAGACTTGGACTTGACTTGGACTGGAGGCCAAATGACTCAAGACTTGACTAAGACTCGCTAAGGAATGACTTCTTCCCATACAAGGCCTTTGCAAAGTTTGACAAAGAACCATTAAATGCTTTTTGAGTTATGATCACATCACGCAAAGCTTCTGTGGGAGATGGCAGCAGGAAATATGATAATGTTGCTATTAGACCTTAGACTAAACATGACTAAACATGTTTAATTAATGTTTCAACAATGTTAAGTATAGGGTGAACTTAAAATATACTTTTTTATATTCTGTATAGTACATATTTTTGTAGTGTATTATATGTATTTGATTAAATTAATGCAAGCAGCAGAATATCTCTCACTGTGCTTAAATTGCTTGTCAATATGGCTCAGTCGCTTGACTGCTTTAATTAGGTGATTAGGTACCTTCTGATGATTAAAAAGCAACGTATATATGAAATTGGTGAAACTAAAATTGTTCTGAATAGCACAGCAAAGCAATTTGTCCACTTCAGTGACTTTATTTGTTGATTTATTTGCTCAACTTGATTAATGTGGTATTAAGGTTACAAATGAATAGAAATGCTACTATACTATAGTTTTGAAAATGAAAGTATAAAAAGGTAGTGAAGTTGAATTTCAGCAATCAGGAGTTCAATCAATAACAGTTCATTATTTTTTACTGATAAAAATTATTCTGTTTGTTGACAAAGCCTCATTTAAAAATGTGTATTGCCAGGTTTGATCATGGATTGAATGTAAAATAGAAAGCTCTGGTTTTGTTCAGGTAAAATTTTAGATGGCAATGTTTATAAATCTCTGTAGAACCCTGTGGCTTCTCAATGTACTACAAACAGCAGATATATGTTATGTCCCACAAGGTTGGGCCGACTGATTGGCTCCAATTAGCCTCCACACCTGTCTCACTTCCTTTATTAACCCCTCTGCCCTCACACTTAGTACGAGGTATTGTTGCATCTCTATGAGCTGTACTTGCCTGCCTTACCTCTTCCTGCCCTTCCACACTCCCATATTGTTCACGTTCATGTTCATGCTCAAGTACCGTTTGCCTGATCTGGATAATAACCTTTATATTCTGCATTTTGGGTCACCAAGTTTCCGTCCTGGCCCGGTCTTACAGAATACCTCACCTAGGGCTGCACAATTAATCGTAAAAACTCCATGATCTCGATTCACACCCCAATGCGACATCATTTCTAAATTACAATGGTTCTTCTGCATTGTATTACATCAGCTGGATCAAAACAAGCACTCCTACATTTCCCCAAAGAGTCTCAAGCATTCTATAATTCTGCATTCTCTTTAAAGGGCACTTTCCAACCACACCAAGTACCTTTTCGTACTACAGTTTAATGTTTGCAATGAACATTTAAATTTAAGAGGAAAAAAAAACATTACAGAGAACCATGATCTCAATTCTAAGCCAATGAATCACGATTCACTTTTTTTTTTCCCTTCAAATTTGTACAGCCCTCACCACTTAACCATGAACCCAGTGGAGAAACAGCAGCAACTGCAGGATGCCCAAGCCCAGATTGATCAGTTGCAAGTGCTATTGAGTCAGTTCAGGGTGGATGGGTGGCTTGCCGTGATCGTATAGTGGTTAGTACTTTGTGTTGTGGTCGCAACAACCCTGGTTCGAATCCGGGTCATGGCAGATGGTGTCCTACAACTGTTTTTTTTTTTTTTTTTTGTGGCCAGTGGCATCTTATTGGTTAGGAAAACGCACTTGTAATTGAAAGATTGCTGATTTGAATCCCCAACCAGCAAGGTACCGCCCCCACGCAGTGCTCCCCAGGCGCTGAATTAGTTGCCCCCTGCTATGTCATGATGTCACATATGAGTTAAATGCAGAGAACACATTTTGTTGTGCACTGTGTGCTGTGGTGTGTCAACAATGACCACTGATCACCAAGTTCTAAATTCCTAAGGGGACTAGCTGCGCCGGCACTGCTTTCTGCCTCCCCAACACGATCCGCCAATCACCATCTCCGGACCAGTGCCGCTCATTCCATTTGCAGTGTGAACTGTATATCGATGAGCACCCCAAGCAATTTCTTGAAGACACAAGCAATCTTTGAATGAGGTCTTAGCTGGCATGATTAACCAGTTTGTGATAGTATACATTGACAATATTCTGGTGTATTCTTTCCTCAAACAGCACATACACCATGAATGTGATTCATCCAGGAGGAGGGGTGGCGAAACTGAAGGTCTGTGCTACATTGGAGTGGCCCCATCCTCGTACCATCAAAGAGCTGCAACAGTTCCTTGATTTTGCCAATTTGTATCTTCGCTTTATATGGGGTTTCAGCTCAGTGCCCATCCCACTGATCTCCCTCCTGCATGCCAAGAGTCCTGTTCTGTAACGGGTCCCTGAAGCAGAGGTAGCATTTCTCCATCAACAAGAACTGTTCTGTTCTGCACCAGGACCCAAATCTCTTATTTGTGGTTGAATGCGTCAGAAATGGTTGTGAGAGCACTTCTTTGTTGGGGGCAGATGGACATGGGGCGGCTTCACCCTTGTGCCTTCTCAAAGATGCTATCTTCCGCAGAGTATAACTATGACATGGAGAATCAGGAGCTGCTGACCATCAAGCTAGCACTGAAAGAATGATGCCATTGGCTGGAGGGAGTCAAACATCCCTTTCTAGTTTTAACTGATCACAGAAACCAAGAGTTTGTCCAAGCTGTCAAACTGTTGAATGCCGCTTAGCCCACTGGTCACTATTTCTTACTTGGTTTGATTTTAAAATGCCCTACCTTCCAGGGTTGAAGGAACATTAAGGCTAATGCATTGTCCCTACATTCCAACCCTCTGGAATCTTCTGAGAGGCCGGTCCCGATTCTACCTCCTAATTGTTTTCTGGGGCAGATAACCTTGCATTTAGATGAGTCCTTGAGGATGACCAACCTACAAGAGGCCCCAGCTGCTGAATGCTGTCCAGGTAAAGTATACATCCCTCCAGCCTTCCGTTCTGCCACCATGCATTAGGTGCATACCTCCTGCAGCTTGGGTCCCCCAGGCATGGCCACCACCACAAGACTAGTTTCATGGCTTTATTAGTGGCCCGGGTCAAAGAAGGAGGTAGAAACCTACATAGTCTGCTCCCTCTGGCCTTGTGCTCAGTGCAAGGTATTGTTAATTCTATATACGCCATACTGACCATTACAAACTCATCCTGCATCTGTTCCTGTTCTTGCTTCCATAGGACTGATTCCTCCTTGCCTCCGACCCTTTTGTACCCATGACCACAAACTTTGCCCATTGATTTAAATAACGTTTGCCTGATCTATATAATAAAACCTTTGTGCTCTGCATTTTGGGTCCAAGTTTCCGTCCTAGCCCGGTCTGACAATATACATTTGCAAGTGGCACACCTGAGCTCTCCCCAAACAACTTAAGTGCATACTGCACCCCACAGCTCTGAGGAACACTCAGAATCTAAGACTGCAAGCAACTACATACAAATCCCAGCAGGTGGGGACCTTGCGTGACACCAAAATTGGCTTTCATGCCATTACAGGCATACCTGGCATTGTAGGTGCAGAGGAAGGAACGCTCAACCCCCTTCATATTCCCAGTCTCTTGAATCCCATCTGCACCTGTTGAAAAGGGTTCTTGGTTATAGGCCTAAATGTGAGGTAAATGTGGTGATATGCAGCCATCAAGCACATTTTACAGACATCATGGTCAAGTGGCCTGGGAGTCCACATGATACTTATATCTGCTCCAGCTTCGGATGCCCCCCACTGTAAACCCTGTTCCACATCTGTTACATTACTCAATCAAGGCATACCCTGAGAACAAATCCTGCAGGCTCCCCAGGGCCAAGATAGTTTTGCCTAAAGCAAATACCACAGTAGGCTAAATAGAAGTTCTACAAATAAATGCCTTTTGTGTTTGTAAACGTAAAGATAATTTGATTTCAGTGGTTTCAAGTACAGACATGTAAGCAAAATGTGTGGTAACTGTGGTATAAGCCAAGTTAATGCACTCCAAACTGTGCAAAACATGTTTTTAAAGGCACTCTGCTTCACATTGGGTGGTTCCTCACCTCCCCAGCCATGTATTTAAAATGTATAATGCACAGATTGTGCCAGAACCCTTACTGAATTGATTCACAGCCACAATGCATAAATACCTTTCACAGACAAAATAAAGAGTAAGTCAAATGCATGTATATTAAACATAATGTCTCAAAAAATAGTCACTTTTTATATTGAATTGAATAAGTAAGATCCCAGAAGTTCCCAGAGCTGAGGTTCGTTAGTCGTGTTCCTTCTGGTTTCTCTGCTGCCTCTTGAAATTGCCGTCTCCTTTGTTTCCTTCTCCAATATTCCCTGATTTAGCTCATACTCATAGCGCAGTCTAATGCCCCCTTTATTGTTCTGAGTCTTGGCCTCTTGGACAAACCTCATTCCAGCTCTCACTCACCAGCTTCCTTTCCTGATCTAGCTGCTCTCACTCACCAGCTTCCTTTCCTGATCTAGCTGCTCTCACTCACCAGCTTCCTTTCCTGATCTAGCTGACTCCCCTGCTGCCACACCCTTAGCTGCCTCAGTTTATGACAGGACTGATGACTGATGGGCATTAAGGCTTTCAGCTTTTCCCATGTGGGTCAGAAGCTTTGTGGTTTAGCTCTGCTATACGCTTCTGGTGGGGGAGCATCCTAGGTTTCCGATGTATGGCCCAACATTCACGGGTGACGTCACTTGGCCACTTTCTGTTCATGTGTAGATCCACACCCCGCCTCTCGACCAGATCTTTCTTTGCCTGGCATATTAACAATCAATCATCTTTACTGTATAACCTATGGCAGATCCATGCACCGCATAAGTTCAGGTTTTAATCTCATTTCTCTCAAGTAATCCCGACAGTGCAAGTTACAGTCCGTGGTTTATTGTTAGCATCTAGCTCATCTGCTCTGCTAGTCTGGCTTTCTCTCTGAAGACCTGCTGCTACTCCCTTTGGTTCACATTCAGCCATCTGCCTGTAACCCCTGTTTCTTTGCCTTGATCCCTGCACACCTCTGATGTTTTCTGTGCCCCAGTCCACAACCCATTCCCTTTTCTCCTCTTCAGTGCTCCTGTAGCTTATCCGGCCAATTCTCTGTCGGGTGCTAGTGTTTCGCCTCTTACCTCTGTGCTTCCACAGGCTTCATTATCCATTCTATCTCCGTGTGTCTATATTTATTCTCTTCTGGCATTTCTGAGATCCTCACATTCCCTGTGTTCTATGTCTGTTTACCCATGGAATCTGTTCTCTGCTTGACCATCACTAAAACACTTTAACAATTACTCCCCAGTTGTCAGTGATTTATCAGTTTAATTTAGACGGGCCCACACTTTTCACAAATTAGTTTCCATGAAATGTACAGTGTATATAAATCTAAAAAACTAATGCCTCTATAGCATAGTACAGACAATAAGACATTTTGAGAATTATATGCAGGGGGTTAAATCAAAGTCAGAGAGGAGGGGGAGCCCTGTCGGGGGGGGGGGGGCTCTTGAATAAGCCACTCCGTACATTATTAGTTATTTCATGCATTCATAATC
>JAODLC010000100.1:21884222-21895749 GCA_026781145.1 Hippopotamyrus pictus | reverse complement strand
TACTGTATTGTGTTACGGTGTTTTGTATTAACAAGCCCCTGAACAACACAGCCATGTTCTTCAAACTCCTTTTTATATTAACTGAATCATCAACTGAAAATCCATTCAAGTTTATAAAAAATAATTTGAAGTTGACAAAGCTCAAAAAAAAGAACAATAAATGTAAAAAGTAATGACATTCCTACCTTAAAAGCATACCTTAGTATCTCTTTTCCTGTCCTCTTCAGCGGTTGCTGTCTCTATTACGGACCCTCAGGTAGAACCTTCTCTCTCCTGTCCTACAGAATCAGTTTCATCCATGTCTGCTTTTAATTGCTTTTAATTGTAGTACTGATGCTACATTGCTAAATATTATTTCATGTACTTCCATACAATTACTTGGATTGTTTGCGAATAACTGACCATTGTAAAGATTATTTATTTACAATATACATCAAGAAGGTGTACATATTTAACTTTAATAATCAAACTGGTCAGCTAGTGGAAAAAATGAAAATTGGGAACCTTAGCTAGACAATGCTAACTAGTTCCAAGATCCATGTGAACATTGTTACAGTGACTCATATCCACATTGCCCACTAGCTGTGGTTTTGTGGTTTCCCTCAATGTTTAGACTGTCCTTTTTGCTAACGCCCCCCACTACTTTGTTCTGTCTAAATCTTGGCTTCTTGGAGCAACTTCTTCAACGTCTTTTATTTATTTGATCCAAATCAGAATAAGAACCAGTTTATTTGCTACATGTACATACCTGTAGTATACAGGAATTTGACCTGCTGATACATTGCAGTAGAAATTGAGAATAAGATTTAAAAGGTTAAAAGTAGGTCATCAAAAAGGTAAATAAATAAATAAACAAACATTAAATCAAACAATAACACCAATAGAAAAATGATGACAATAAACGGTGCTAACTGTATCAATGTAACACAGTCCATTGTAGTGTTCCTTCAAGATTATTGCGAAGGTCTATGGCCTACTGTACATGAAACAGTTGTTCATTAAGGTGCCTGGTGGTCCTGGTACTGATTGAGCAGGGGAGCCGCCTAAAGAGGGAGTGGGCCGGCAGGGATGGGTCTGACACTTTCTGTCCATTTTAAGATTTTAACATCCATCCATTTTAACACTTTGTTGTGCTGATCTAGCTGCCTGATAAGTTCATAGTTATACATACATAATTAGCTTCAATTTAAAGCTAACTGGGGCTATCGCACTTGGGGAGGGGCCACTCAGTCGCTCCCCTAAATTACTGAAAATCTCAACGTTGTGCATGTTTTTGTTTAAGCCCCATGCGGGAGGCAGTGTGGCCCTGTGCGTGCTCATCACTTGCTGGCCAAATGGAGCAGCGAAGCACTTACATAAACACAATATTGTTAGCCTACAGTAATTAGCCTGAAATGTTACCAGTCCACCGGGAACCCTCCCAACTCTCCTGCATCGGCTAACACACATTAACATCTATGGCCTTATAAATGTGTCTAATAAACAGGGAAAAAATCATGTTTTGTTAGAAAAATGCCTAAGGGAGTTAGTGCTTTAAAATTGTAGATGATGTTTCAAATAAAATAAATACAGCAGAACGTCTGAAAAACTCCTCCAACCCCCTCTGCAATTGTGTAAGCCCACAAGGCAAGTGTATTCACATAGATATAGGCCCTTAATTATGGTTATTCTTCTTTTTTCAAGATAAAATTGCAGGAAGGATAACAGAAATCACTATTATTTGAAAGAGTGTGACCTTTTATTACACCTAATAACATTAGTGAAATCAAATGTTCAGCTGCTTCACACAAACAAATACCAAGGGCAGACGAAAATGTTTTAAGATGTAAACTGGGCATCTCTGAAGATGCTTTGGGCTGTTGTGTCAAAATCTTAAAAAGGTGGGTGGTGTGTTCCTCCGAACAGATTGTGTGTGAAAATGATGTGCAGGCAAGCCAATAATTGTGATATGCTAGAACAAAATGCTTTAGATAATCCATGACAATAAAGAAATTTACTGTGTTATTTTTAATACAACACGCTACATAAGACAGATGTGTGTCTTATACGATTTTTTTTTTACATTATTCAAAGCTGTTTCGCTAATGAGGTGAGTCTGGAAATGTAGGGGATTGGCAAAATCTCTCACTCTTTTTGCAATACATCTCACATTCAAAATGTATTAATAAAAAAATGTCATACATATTTTATTTTAAATTCTGACATACCATGCATGGACAGAAAAGAACTGAGAAGTGAATCCAGATAACTGCATTAGAGGTATGAAGCACCTCACTGAATGGTGACATTTCTGAGCCATTTACCTCTTTTGTGAACAACTTTAAAAATCAATAAAAGAAAATATTTTTCAGCTGAACAATACAGCAGAAATGTCAGCGACAATTAGCTGGTTCAATGGTTGCTAAAGGAAAGAATGGCTTGCCGTGAAAAAGCCTTTAGTTGGTGCTTAGATTTATATAAAATAATAGTAACAGACAAACATAGAAATGATAGAAAGAAGTAAAGGTAAACATGATGACATTATTATGTTTCTGTGTATTATAATCACCATTGTCATTAACGCCCTTTATTAATCTTACACCAGTATCTTGTGTCCGCCCACTATTCTGTAAGAGCCATTTTACTGTTTTACAGCTCTTGTTAAAACATCAGATATAACATGTCACCTGGACAAGAAGGTCGTCTCCTGTTTTACACTTCAGTAGTAATCAGATGTTTGACGGGCATCTGTCATCTGTCTTTGGAGATATAATGTTCTCAAAGTCTAATATCTAGAGGACAGTGATTTCTCAAATAAAAAGAACAAACAAGAAAACATCCATTTATCGTTGAGTAGAATGAGGAATATACAACTTACAAAAATCACAAGTGTAAAAATAATAAATTCTAAATAAACATGATTTGAATGTAATAACATCACTGGACTGACAAATCACACCAAATCATGCTTAAAAACATGTTTCAAAAAACAGTAAAATCTAATAAGTACCAAATGGGGTGAATGATTATTTTATGTTTACAAGACAATGGGGACGGAATAACCATGGAAAACCTTTAAGGCTAATTTCGGACTTATCATCATTCTTAAAGAGAGTGATGAATCTTGCTGCAGAGAATTGACCAGTTATTCACCCCTAAATAAAGCAGCAGCGTCAAAATGCAAAAGAACTGAAACAATTACCAACAAGGACATTGTGGGGAGTGATGCAGGTCACCTGACTGGCTTCTTCAGTACTTAGTCATGCTGATGGTAGGAGCACATGGCCAATAGAAATATGGCTGTCGTTTCTTCACTTTACAGACAATTCCAGTGCGTCATACCTGACTGAACATATACCAATGGAAACATACTGGTTCTTCTACTAAGAAAGCATTTTAAAAATCATTGAAATACTCCTGGAACATTATGTGAGCACATTCACTCAAGCTAGAGTCATAACAGTGACACATGAGGAAAATATAAAGTAGTTGTAGAGCATACATATAGCTACGCAGTGAGGCTAACTGGCATCCCGGTATTGGCCATTGTGTGTGAGCATGTGCCCTGTAGTGGACTGGATGCTATAATAAATAATAACCTCCAGGTTTGCGAGTTGATTTGTATATGAGTTTCCTCTAGGTACTCCACTTTCCTCCCACAGCCAAAAGAAATGCTGTTTAGATGTATTGGTCTCTATAAATTGTGTGTATAGGGTCCCGTGTGCCCAGATGCAGACTGGCATTTATTGTCTTGCACCTTTTCCTTCCTGGCACACGCCCCAAGCTCCCTGTGATAAGGCATTGACGAATTAATTATATTTTCACTGTGTCCATAACGCTTAGCATGCTACCCTAATTGGTGACAGAAGTACTCCATAAAAAGCTAACCAATTTGTGGTATGATCACCATTAAAAACTATATAAGTTAAACCTATCTTAATAACACAAAATACGAAATGTGATTGTTTGAAAATATTTTCTTGTATGCTGTAGTCTTGTTTTAATGCTATGGAGAGTGTTTTTCTCTCAAACTATCTAAAGTCGATTTGGATTACGCGGCCTTTTCTCCGTTTCTGTTTTGGGACACTAGATGGAGCCTTAGCAAGTACGAGAAGTTACGGAAATCTTATCCAAGCGCATCTCGACCGGCATGCATTTGCTAAAATGCCACAATGGCATTTAGCCCTTCTAATACCTCTCTAATGAACTTACATAGTATACATGATTATACTACGAATAATACAGCGTTGTTGGAAGCCTACCAAAACTACGATTCGCATCTGTAGGATATTATAGAAATTAGACGTTTAATTCCACAAATAATCCCTTTACATTATAATTATTTAGCCCGTAACTTTTATATATTTAACACTGCACAACAGAGAACTACAAGGAGACGTGTACCACTTAAATTACTACATATAATACAAGTTATGTTTACAATGTAATAAATGCGTAATACCCGAGTTATCTCTGATTTAATCTACCTATAGAGCGCATAATTTTTGCAAACTACACAAAGAAAATTTGATACCTTGTTTAATACCTTGCAATACACATAGTCAAGCCGTTTCGCACTATTTCAATGGCAATTTCATTACAGTATATTCAGCAAACGGGCTAGATATATGTTGCCTATTAAAACGTAAGTCCAGAAGAAAACGTCATAATTTCCGCTTAGTCCAAGTAAATAAGTGTCAAGATAGTGGAGTAATATAAGAGACAATCAATGCTTAAAATTTCGTTTTGCCGTATGCTCGCTATTTCTTGATAAAATAACGTGTTTTGGAGACAAGAACTGACGTCACCTGATGTCTTTAAATATTTATCGTCAGCGCCTTGCTGCTGCAAAGGCATAGTTGCAAGTTTGAGAGAGCAAGACCAGAAACGGAACAGCATCCCAATGTCCTGCGAGACATTAGAAGGCTTAAAACTGACAACACTGGCCATGAAATGCCTAACTGGGAATTCTGAAGTGGATATTTGGAAGTTCATAACCTGGACAGTAATGTAATATATTTCACTGCGACTTAGTTTTTTCAAAATAAGGAATTGTAAAAGAAAGAAAAACATTTGCTGGACTGTTTTGAATTGCTAAACTCGTTTATTTATTATGATCTTTAATGTTCACTTTCCAGGAATGTTCACGTGGTGTCCCTGCGCTATATAACCGTGGAACCAAGTCAAAGCGACTGTCTTAAACTCTGAAAAGGCGATGCCTTGGTGGCAGATGGCATGTGGCAAATCAGTTACGCCAAGACTCATTTTTTATATTGCACGGAAAAAATGTGATCAATTTGTTAAGGCAATGCTAAATTGCCGAATCTATCGCGTTGCCATAACTGGGCTTTGTAGTTACCTATAAGATCCCTTCGGAATGTTGCTGCATACTACAGACGTTCCGGGAACACACAGAAGAACTGGGATTGCCCAAAAGGAAAAACATGCAATCTCATAATCCATGGAGAAATGGCATATAGGTTCCTTACCAGCCGAGTCGTGCCATCTTCAAATAGGCTTACCAGGAAATTTCTTTTCATATTCACACTTTCTTTATCCTTCACATACTTGTGCTACAGTCTTATATTCTGTTCTGATACCATCATGCACGGCCAGAGTGATGAACAGCACAGATGCCTCCTTTTCCAGAGTGTCGGGAGCAAAAAAATGCTGCAAAAATCAAATTACTGCACGTTGTCCGTAGATCCAAAGGGAACCCGGGATACAACCTCAAAGGCAGATTTGACTCGCTTAGAAACTATACAAATAACCAACCAAAGCAAAAACTTTCCAGCCGTACCCTTCCTCGACAGTCCTCGGGGTTTCGGCGCTTTGGATCGAAAGATAACCAATAACAACACCAGCGCACCAAAATTTGGGAACAAAAAGTTACCTAATGCTATCATTGTTGGTGTGAAGAAGGGGGGCACTCGGGCAGTGCTGGAGTTCATTCGGATCCACCCAGATGTGCGAGCAGTCGGCACGGAACCGCACTTCTTTGATAGAAACTATGATAGAGGATTAGACTGGTATAGGTAAGTAAACTAGCGCCCCCTCGTCATTTTTTATTATTATTATTATTTTGTGTGTAAGCAGAAGATATCTCTTCTATATCTATTATTGTATGATTGAAATACAGTAGAACCGTTCAAGGTGCGCAATGTAAACGTGCGTAAAACGAGTTTGAGGGGAACCCGAAAAGCAAAATTCAATTACGCCTTAATTACTGTTTCGGAATGAGAGATTAAAATTTTATATGAGTCACTGTAAATCCCAAGTATGAAATGTGATATCCATGGTTTTTAGACTATAGAGTTTATTACAACAATATATTTGGAACCTAGTTGATGTGGCACTATGTGTGTACGTGTTTTTTTTTTTTTTTTTTTATTCGAATTACTGTAGCCCTATGTCTTTCACTTAAAATTTCCATCGACGAGAAGATTTACTGGTAAATCCGAATGTAAAACTAGATGTAATAAGTTAAACTGTGCTGTCCGCAATACCCACCTGAACATTAAAAGTAAGAACTTTAACTCGGGTCGTACCTTGTTCATATAAGATATGCCTGGACACAATATACAAATACAAATGAAGCGCATCACAGAAGCATCACCAGAAGAACCCAAATGAAAAAGATAGCAGATAGCAAGGTGCTGTAGTAGAGACATCTATATCATCTATAGAGACATTTATAATAATAGGCAATAAAGTGAAAAGTCACACAAATTTCATTACATCATGTTTTGTCACTGAAGTCAGGGTAAGATTGCAAACTTTGCTAGATGTTTTTTTTCTCATATTCTGTTGTGTATGTTCGCTAATTTATAAAGTTTATAGGCCTAAATATATAAACATACACATTTTACTATCAAGGTCTGCAACATGTATTGTAGATATAATAATAATAAAAATAATAATAATAATAAAGTAGGTTGAAGAATATGCTGTATGTTTATTAATATGCACTTGAGTACAGCTTGAATTTCACTGATTCAGATGCTTTTGGAATATTCATTTGTTTTTCCTGCTGAAAGCTTTTTGAAGTGGATTCATCTGCTGTCTCACATCCAGCTTTGAGACTATTATGCACAAGCAGAGTGAAGAAAAGCACAGGTGCCTCTTTTTCTAGTGTGTTTCGTGCATGAAATTGGGAAAGTGGTGTGAAAGTGTGAAAGTATACAGTACCAGCGCTAGATGCAAATAATATGGATACATGCAGTCTACAGTCTTCTATTTGCTCTGAGCTGAAGTGTTTTTTATTGTTCCTGCAGTAAAGAACCAAATACGTAATGGTATCTATATGTCACCTTTACCTGACCTCACCTTTACCTGACTGAGGTAAATTTAAGGCTGTAATATAAGAAGTTTCCACAGTAATAGCTTGGCTTTGGTGGCGTGCATCGTCATTGAAACACACTAGACTTTTCTGATGTCCATGGTTTACAAATGGACTATACAGTATAGTGCTGACAAGGCATTGCTACCTTTAGTCTGTGCAATAAGCTCTGCTGCAGAAAGGCTGTAGTGTTTGGCCAGGGATAGTTGGACAAATGGAATAAATAGAAGCAAATGCTGATATCTTCTTGTATCTGGAATGTTGATAATGCAGACATTTACATGAAAGACTTGTGTCTAAAATGTATACAGGGATTCGGTGCCCTGCAACAGTGTATGCTTATCTGAAACACTCCCTGTGATCCTCTTTGAAGCACTCAGAAGTTCTCTTGACATTTAAATAATTATAAATAATATATAATACTAAAATATCCTTGAGTCATCTGGAACAAGCTAATCTTACGTACAACAGGTGATGCTCAGAAATGTAAATCATCTATCACGCTGCAGCTGAACGTTACTGTTGCGAACAAGAAGGATTGAAAGATATCTCTGGTTATGATCCAGGTCATTTACATGCTCTGCATTGTCACAGAGCCCATTTGGTAGCACTGTTGCCTCACGCCTCCGGCATTGAAGATCTCAATCTTTCCTTTGCTCTGTGAATGTGGAGCTTAATGTTCTCACAGTATTGCACCATGACCTCCTGTCAATATTATAGAAGATAGAGAGATTAAAACAGTTATATGATGTTAAACGCTGTGAGTACTTCCATATAAAAGGTTTTCATATAATGTTTATTTAATGTATTCAAATAATCATTTAGTTTGCAGTGCACTGAAAGTTGACATTGAATACACAAAAACATTTTATTTCAAGGTATGCATTTGTACTTTGTTTTCTGAACTTACGGTACATAATGTATCTATTCTTATTTTGTTTCAAATGGAAAAAAAAATCTAAAACAATGACAATACATTACCTGTATAACTTAACTGAATATACAGTACAATAGAAACTCATCTTTTCAAATCTTGTCAGGAAGCTTCAACCACAAAAACAAAATCTTGTACGCATGGATTTTTGTGGACTCCCCGAGAATTTTAAATGTACTGTTAGGTTTTTATGAAGTCATTTGATAAAAGGGCTAGGTTAGTCTTTTTGTCTTTCTTAACCCTTGACACAGAATGTAATGGTTACCCTTACAAGAGACAAGGGAGAGTTATTTTAAACCTCATGTTATATCTCACGACAGCACTCAATGTTTAATGTTTTCTTTGAAACAGCTGGTTACTATCAAGCAGCCACATACAACCTAAATTACATTCAATCTTGTCAGATTTTGACAGTTACAGGTGACTTGTTATTGCTATGTTGAAGCCATAACCAGAATCATACTAGTCTTTAATTGTACAGATGTGTGTGATGTCAGGCAGCACATGAGGGCAGGAAGAGATTGCTGCACCAGAAATTGTCACCTTAATTTGCTTTTCCCATTTCAGCTATGAGGAATCATTTGATTCCTTCATATTTTTAATACAATTTCCTGAACATTTCAGTAGAAGCAAAATCATTTTCTTGTGTAGTAATGTTTAGGAAAAGACCAATAAGCATTCTTGTTTATATATCTCCTGTATAGTGGTAGTAATTTGCAGATGAATATGGAGAGATAATAATTTATGAGAAACTATGATATTCTCTGTGTATAATTTGATGTTTAGAGTGATGGAAGCCTGCAATGCCAGCATTTAACTTTGGTTATTCCTCCCAACAGACTACTTGTGAGTCCCAAAAATTTTAGCTGCTATATCACTTGCGATGCAATCTGTGACTGTAAAGCACTTTGTGTATGGGACTGTGTGTGTGAAAGCTTTTCTTGCCTCATGCCATACGTTTCCAGGCCATGTACTTCCAAAATATGTGTTTGGGTAGATGGTTATTTCAGCGACTAGCAATAGATTTCCCATAAACCATTGTGAAGTCTGCATCAATATTTATCTAACTAAATATTTTACGTCTGGGGTTTATGAAGATTTTATTGTGCTGCTTTACTGTGTGCATGCACTAGTGTATATAAATATGTATAGCTGTAATAGGTAAGTACTATATAGAGTGTGTGTGTGTGTGTGGGTGTGTGTGCGTGTATAAGCAGGTTGAAGGTGAAAAACAAGCTACTGCAATGTTTTATAACTGACATATTAGAGAAATATTTCATGTGGATGACATTCCTGATGGAATATACTTGTGAAAATTGATGTATTTGTTTAAATGCAGTGCACAGTTTCCAGAGGCTGATTGTAAGGGTCTGAACAATAGACATATAATGTAGAGCTGATTGCTTAAGCAACCTATGAGATTACATATAGCTTGTTACTTTGAGTTGTTTTATTTTAATGAACCAAATCTAAAGCTGATTTTATGACAAGCAAAAAATTTTTATCAAAAGTACCTGATAAATTCTTATTCCCTTCACAACTAATTGGCCTCTCATCAAGACTTTAATAGGCTAAATTGTGTGTGCTAAAAAGAACAGCCATTAATTCATCCAAGCCTTTTCCATAACTGCTTATCCTGAGTATAGTCACAGTTAGACTGGAGCCTATCCAAGAAAACACAGGGCACAAGACTGGGAAAACTCAGACCAGTCCTCTGCAGGAACACAGTCACTCACATAATGACATAATGATACTAACAGACAAATCAAGTATGTGTAATGAAGCAGGAATGATTAACAAATACCAGGTAAAAGTACAAATGATCCTATAGGCATTTTGTACCAGAATTGGCAAATTGCTATTTTCCATTTTTAGACAAGTTATTTTTGCCTTTCCGCATTTTAAAATGCCAGCACTATTGTTCCTAAAACAAAGGACATTAATGCCAGTTTTATGTGCACCATATTCCTCCCATGCAAATTGTACACTTCAACTATCCAATGATTGTCAATAGTGGTAATATGAAGTTCTCTCCAGTACTACTGCTGATTCCTGTGAATAAACAGTTAGTGGTGTGAACAGTTTTCCTGTAATGTGAATTGGTTTATTTTATTTTATTAAAAATATGTAAGCTCCCACTTTAGGGTCAACCCATGTTCCAGTGCTTAAAGCTAAATGAATTGTATTGCCTTCTTTAAACTCCAGTTTGTTGTTTTATTATGTTCCGTAATAACCGTGAATGTTCGATCAATTTGTCCAAGATTAGCTCACTGAAGCATTAGAGTGTATGCTATGCTAATGCATTAGCAGCAAGTGGAAAAAAAGGAATGCAAAAAAGATCACAATACATACTGTATAGGGTTGTTGGTTTGAATCCCTCTACTGTATTTTTTCTCGTGCAATTATGTTGAATGGCATTTAAAAATTTCCCATGGTGTGTTGCCTTGTGCTTGTCTGTGAGTCCTGTGATGAACTGGCATTCCACCCAGTCTATGTTGCCATGTGGAATAGGCTCCAGGCCCCAGCGACCCTATACTGCAATTAAAAGATAGATGATGGATTCATGCGTTGTAGTACATTACAAATTGGAAAATATTAATTATGCAAAGAGCAACAGGTTACATTTGCAAATGCTGCCAGATTATGCATTGTGCAAATTACTTAATACATTTCATTCAAAGTGACTTTTGGGTAGGTGCCTGTACTTGGCCATAACATTGTTGCTACTCTCAGATAACAATGTGTCCTAGTTGATGCTCAAATGAATTTAATTGGTGACGCAGGTTAGTCTAGTTTTATGGCTACTTGATGAGGTTGGGCCCTGGCCAGTAAGCCATGTTAATATTAGACAACTCTCAAGGGTTGCAATTAAAAAAAATACATAAAATTTGTCCATTTCTCCAGCAAAAGGAAAGATCATCTGACCTGAAAAGACATAATTAGCTCTATAGCTATGGATTTTAACAGTGCCATATAATGAGTGCCAGACTCATGGATTTAACTCAGTTAGCCACCTAAGCTCTTTAGAGTAAAATGTCACAGTAAAGCAGAAATGCAGAATTACCATGTGCTGCGTTCCCCATAGGGTAGCCAATCCTCTCCCGATGGAGATTATAAAGCCCGTGAGGAGCAGGTCACACACAAAGCAATCCAATGTGGAGAAGCAGAGAAGTATGCATTTCAGAGAATACTATAGCTCAGGGGTCTCCAACTCCGGTCCTGGAGAGCTACCGTCCTTTAGGTTTTCTATCATACCCGGCTTCTGATGAGCCACA
>JAODLC010000100.1:21835401-21857529 GCA_026781145.1 Hippopotamyrus pictus | reverse complement strand
TCTAGGTCAAACTGGTTTGTTCGACTTTCAAGAAATTCGAGTTCTAGTGAGTTTGAGAACCGAGGTACCACTGTATTTATTCAAAAATAATTCTAAAAGATGAGGAAAAGTGAATTCAGTAGTTTCTGGTAAGGCTTTTCCATCCATCATCCAACTGTTTGTCCAGGTCAAGGTTCAAGGGGAACCCGAACTCCATGCTAGGCAGCACAGGGCACAAGGCAAAGTACACCCTGTATGGGATGCCAGTCCATTATAGGGCACGAGGCTGGAATACACCCTGTATGGGATGCCAGTCCATTATAGGGCACGAGGCTGGGGTACACCCTGTATGGGATGCCAGTCCATTATAGGGCACGAGGCTGGGGTACACCCTGTATGAGATGCCAGTGCATTATAGGGCACAAGGCTGGGGTACACCCTGTATGGGATGCCAGTCCATGATAGGGCACTACGCTGGGGTACACCCTGTATGGGATGCCAGTCCATGATAGGGCACGAGGCTGGGGTACACCCTGTATGGGATGCCAGTCCATGATAGGGCACGACGCTGGGGTACACCCTGTTTGAGATGGCAGTCTACTGCAGGGCACATACACGCCCATTATATACACGATTATACACTATGAACTATTTTGCAATACCGATTAGCATAACTGCATATTCACACACAAAAAGAAGAGGTGGGATTCGCATGCCAAAACCCCTAGGTGTGAGACAATTCTGATGATTTATTTCTTTTTTAGATAAAGAATGAATTTTTTTTAAAGTCCAGTTGCAGTTGGTTTTTGTCAGTAGCTCTGCAAAAACTGCTTTGTTTAGTCACTGCTAACACTGGTAATACTCTATAAAAATTAATGAGATTACATCAGGGCCGGCATGGTGGTGCTGTGGTTAGCGCTGCTGCTACCCTGCAAAAAGGTCCTGGGTTCGGTCCCAGGTCCTTTCTGTGTGGAGTTTGCATGCTCTCCCCATGTTCGCGTGGGTTTCTGCTGGGGGCTCTGGTTTCCACCCCCCCCGGTCGAACAGCGTGCAGGCCAGGCTGATTGGTGTGTCTGAATTGGCCTTGTGTTGCACCCTGTGGTGTGTTGGTGACTGTCCAGGGTTGTTTCCTGCTTGGTTCCAGGATAGGCTCCGGTGACCCCAGTTGGGATTAAGTGGTCACAGTGATGGATGGATGGATGGATGGATTACATCAGTTCACATGAAGATACATAACTCTTACAGTCATTAACATTGATGCTTTAGTTATGCCCTGTGCTGGCATTCTGCAGGTGGAACACGAAGTAACATAAAAATTCACACAATCCCTGCTAAGGGTCACATTATCAGTTACTCAGCACATACTCATCAGCCCATCCATTCTATGGGCACATTTCATGACATTCTGTATAGTATAGTCACAGATGTACTGTAGTATAGCTATGGGGCATGAAAAGCTCCTGTCCAGTCTATGGATCCTCAACAATTATGTCAAGGGTTCTTCAATGGACCATACACTCAGTACCTTGATCATTATTGTACCCTTGGCATACTCTGGTTGTCTCTATGCTATAAAGCAGAGTAAGTAGCAGTTTACCAGCCCAAGGAAGTCGCCCTGATCTTTGTCTGGTTTCACTCTGGTTTTCTAAGCTTCAATAAAGAAACCTGTAAAACTTCACATCAGATGCAGGCTTTGGAAGCTGTGAATTATTAGACAAGGTGGGGGGAGAAAGAAAGACATGTAATAAGGAGAGAATGAGACAGAACTGAGAACCAAGGGACACTAATGAGCTCCTTCCCTTTCGGGCTTCTGCACTGCTGCTGCAGAGACTCACTGGTGGTTCCCAGCATGCACTGAAATCCATCAGGTTGTCAGTTTCACTGGGGCTTGCTGAAGTGTAAATTAATCCACTGAGCAATCTCTCAGGTCTCCTATTCTACACAAGTCTTGTAACAGCAACATTTGGTGGCTCACCCTGGAAGCATGACGCACAAGTATTCCGATATTTTAATGTATTTCCAGCATCTCAAAATTCACAGAGTGGAACACGGGCCATCTCTACATTGGACTTCATGAAGTCATGCTGTGGCAGTAATGGCTTTTTCAGAGCAGCAACATCCTATAATCGGCATTGTTTTGTTCATAAAAAAATCACAACACCTGCACTCGACTCGTGACGATCCCTGCAAATTTAAGACTGAATATGAATAATATGGTTCCATTTCAATTTTTTATTGAAAAAAATGAGCTAGGGATTGTTTCCACAAAATATCCACCATTCATTTTGCTTTCAGGCCCACATGAAAATTTTGCTAATTAATTAACCTGAATAATACTATTTGAGGGTGTGTATAACATTGCTACCTTCCTGATTTGCATGAATGTCATGTCATTACATATCTTTATGTGAAACACTGCATATATAAAGGGTCATAAAGATACACATTAACAACAGTAAATACCGATCATGTACACGCACCAATCCATCCATCTTCCACAGTGAAAATGGAGTCTATCCCAGCATGCACTGGGCAGAAGCAGGGTACACCCTGGACAGGAGGCTCACCCCCTGTAGGATTTAATCAGATATTATACAGAAAACACTCCTCTGTCCCTTACAGTGAAAAAGCTAATATTTCTTGATTTCAACATGCTGGCAAGCTTCAAATGAAATATGCTTAACTTGCACAGTGTATTGGTAGAGGTCAAAATCACAACTTCGGGTCAAAATAAGAACTTTTCATAGTCTCACGGTAAACATAATATTTAATGTAAGATATTTGCAAGCATATCTATTTATGATGAATGAAAAACTCCAAATTACTCATATTACTTCTAATGTACAATATTTTATATACTGTAACTTGCTGGATGGTGGTGTTTTTTGTTTTTAATTTACACTAACAGCCCCAAATGGTAGGACTGAAATAGTGAATGCCAAAGAAATACAAAGCCATAATAGAACCCTATAAACAAGCCGTTTGTTCATTATAGCTGTCAGATTTGTTCATCACATGAGGGAAATGGTCAATTGGATTTAGAAAATTGATAAACTGATCAGATCAGAGATGAGGGAACCCCACAAGGGCACAGGAAAACGTGCAAACTCTACACACGGAGCCATGGTGGAGGCTGCCAGAGGTGGATACCCACTGCGTCATAACAGTGATACCCACTGCGTCATCGTGCCACCCCCAATAAAATGTCAATAAAACATCCATCCATTAAAAATCTAAACTCTAAGGAAAACAAAGATGACACAATTTGAAAGCAATTGTTACGACATCAAAAAAAAAACACACAAGCAAGATTGTGTGGTTTGAAATTCAAAATGTTTCATTGGCCATGTACAGTGATGCTAACTTATTCAGTCACACCCAGTACAAGGAACAACTAACAGTATACAGATAAATAGACAATAAAAAAATACTGCGATAATATAATGAAATACAAAACTTAATGCATTGGAATTAATATAAAAATATAGAAGTGTTCAGGTTGAAACTGAACAC
Organism: Hippopotamyrus pictus; assembly: GCA_026781145.1. Classification (NCBI taxonomy): domain Eukaryota; kingdom Metazoa; phylum Chordata; class Actinopteri; order Osteoglossiformes; family Mormyridae; genus Hippopotamyrus; species Hippopotamyrus pictus. Next base: position 21,854,037 of record JAODLC010000100.1, on the reverse strand, counting down.
TAGTAATACGTATGCCAGTATGGGTTTTGCAGACAGGTAACAGCATTGTAAAATCACTCCTGAAATCTAAAGGGAACCTAAGCAGTGAAGTTCACACAGGTGTGACATGCTCAGATGTTTGTGTTTGTGTTTAGATTCCAGCCCCAGCGTTTTGTACGAGCTGCAGTCTGTCATTGGCGTTCTTTGGCAACCATGTAAATAATACATTGCAGTAGTCTGGGAGTCTAAAAACAACACAATGTGTCAACTTTTTACCATCTGACGGTGAGGGGAATGGCACGACGTGTGCTTTATTTCTTAAAAAAGCCTGCCTTGGATACATTGTGTGGGATATGAAATTTACTCTCAATATTCACTCTTTGGTCTCATTCAGAACTTTCTCAAGGGCATCCAGTCTGCTGTGATGTATTTTGGCCTGGAATTTTTTCTGAATGTTGATTTTATTAGACTTTCTAAAAATATGTAATGTCAAATAGGAACATTTCATATATGTCTCTATTGTTTTTTCAAAAAAGTGTTATATATCCATGCTATTATTCTAAAATTAGAGCAAATCTTAAGTAACCATATTATCAAAAACATTTTTAAGTTCATTATTATTATTATTATTAATATTATTATTGTTGTTGTTGTTTTTGTTGTTGTTTTTGTTGTTGTTGTGTGGAAGCCTCTGACAGAGGATTTTAATTGTGAGTTCACATTCAGTAATTTGTAGAAAGAGTCAAAGCAAACAGAACTGGGTTTTATTGGGGGTCTACAATAGAAAACAGCTGCCTCAGACTGTTACCTCCACCATTGCTAATTTTAGAATAGTGAGAATGTCTGAACAAACTGCCTTATTGCTATACATTTTTTACGAGGTACATACTGCACCAGATTGTAAGTTTGTCTGCTTTTCCGCTTAGCATGGTGACTTCCTTATTTATTCAATCAGATGTCATTGGTTTTCCAGGGCAACTAAATCAAGAAACTTCTTTTTCTAGATCTAACAAGAGATGGCTTCTAGACTGGCATTAAAATCATTCAGCAGATACACACTTGGTGGCCTCTTCACTAGGTGCTCCTAGCAAGTACTCTACTACCCTGACCTCCTGAATCACTTCAAGAATAGATTTGTTGTGTGTTCAGAGAAGCCTTCCTGTACACCGCCGTTGTATTGAGTTGCTGTTTCTGCACTTGTGGCCTTCTTGTTAGCTTTAACGAGTCTTCTCCTCTCACTCAATAAAGAGGTGTTTGTGGGCATAGAAATGCTATTGACTGGATGTTTTCACACCATTCTCTGTGAACTCTAGACACTGTCGTGTGTGGAAAGCCCAAGCAAGGGTCTGTTTCTAAGGGGTGACCTCATTCACACAGCAATCACACCACATTTAAAATCACTTAGATGCCCTATTCTACTGCTTAATCAAACAGCAAGTGTACCTTATTGTTCACTATGCTTGCAGTGTCACTGTCTGCATGCTTTAAATACTCAATTGCAGCCATATGATTTGCTGTACAGAGGAACAGGCTGTTTGCATTAGCAAGCAGGTGCACTTAATGACCTGGCCGCTGAGTTTATAATGCTCTAAGTTTCAAATCGTGACCAGGTGCTTGACTGAACAAATCAATTCTCAGAAAGTGATGTTGTATCAAAGTACTTTTTCTTGAAAATGCATCCTACGTTGTTTTTTTTTTTTTTTGGCTGCATATGAAAGAAAGGTATGAAAGAAAATGTAGTAATGCTTATGAATAAATCAGTTATATCGAATGTATTCATCCATCTCCTGGCCAGGGTCACGCTGGGGCCAGGAGCCTCTCGCAGGCAGCCTAGGGCGAGCCCTGGATGGGGTTCCAGTCCATCGCAGGGACATGTCAGGAGACAAGCTTGAATCAATCAGCATTATATCCAATTAATAATAATCTTAGATCTAGTACATCCGTGACTGCTAGTAGATCAGTAACATATTGATTTAAAAAAATCAATAGAATACAACAGTAAAATTTTAAAAATGCATTAGATTCATGGTGTGACACCATGAGGTGATCTTATAATGGTAGCAATGTGAGGAAAATGGTGAAGTCAGATTTATTTAGAAGGTCTTGCCCTAGCCATGTTTCCATTACAAGTATTAAATACAAAAAAAAGTACCTTCACTCTCAAACACTGCTTTTTGGTATTAATTTATATCATGAGGAATTCTGCTCTGTCTTTTAAAGAGCTTTTAACATCACTAATGGAATGTACGAAGTCAAATAATGTCACCATTCTCAAATAATCCTTTTTCAAAATGTATCGAATGTATTTATTTTATGACACGGTGGGGAAGTATACAGAGTTTAAAAAAACGCTACAAATTGTGCAATCATTCCATTTCAGGAAGTGCTATGTGTTACATTATGGTAATGGTTTTAATAGTAATTTCCCTCTAATTTTGTACTGAATAATTTCATCTGATAATAATAATAATTTTATCTTTCCTTAGCTTCCATTTTAATCGTTGCTCTAGTTTACCTCAGAGAACAGGAAGGGAGGAAGTAGTTCAAGAACACATTTTGCAACTGAGGCACAAAAGAAAATCTTGGGCCAAAAGAGTGATATTTTTTGTCGTGTCCGTGAATATGGGACACATCTCTATTGTCTGTGCCTATGACGGCTACCCTGAAAAGCAACCTGTACGTGGTGGCCTATTTCATGACCTAGATTTCTTAACTCCATTCCCACATTTAAACCTCTGCACCATTGATAACAGTGATTTATGACCAACAACATATCTGGTCCTCAGACTTGAGAAGTTCAGCTTAGTTCTACCGCATCACAGTCGCATGAGTGATGCCTTGGAACTTGAGAGGCACTGATTGCGCTCTTTGGACTCGTCCCCCAGCGGCACATGCATACAACCATGAAAGAACAACAAGAAAGTGTTTTTTATTCTCTGGCGATAATAAATGGCTGAATAACATTAGGAAAAAAAACATGTTTCATGAGGAAAAAATAGATTAATAGCTGTCTGTTTAATGTCCATGTAAACAAAAGCAAAACAGACATCTTTAAACATACAAAGTCTCTGGTAAGCTTCACAACAGACCATTTCCAGTTTTATAAGTCACTCACTACAGGGTGCTGCTCATTAAACTGCCTAATCTCCCATTTAATTGTAGTGCTTAATTTAAACCCTGTTCACCATCTGGTGATGACTTATACCATAACATATAAAAGTTTAACCTGAACCAGTACAATATTTGGCTTTATATCAAATAGTATAACATTCATCAGAATTTGCACCTGCTGTATAAGTCTTTGCCAAGACTAGAGTTATGGAGATTCGAATATCTCACTTAAGTAAAAGGCCATTTTTGAAATGCCATGTCTTCCCACTGTTTTCATTAAAACATTTAATACTTTTTGTTTTCTTAGTCCCCTATCTGACACATGTTTTTTTTTCCCCTCAATTCTTGAATTAATGAGTAAAGAAATTTATTTTGGACCATGTTACTGAGGAGATCACTTGTGAATGCAATTTTCTTATCTTCTCTCCCATTTACGTCTGCCTAAAATAGTCTCGCAGATATGTATGTATACGGCATATGCAATTTTGAACCAATTTCTTCATTTCATTTTAAAAGTTAATTAAAGTTAAGAAGCAGAAGACTGCAGAAGTAAAATAGCAAGCAGGCAAATATGTCATGGATGTATACTGCCATAACCTGGCCTGGATTAGCCCTTTGGGCAAATGCCAGGGGGCACTAAGTAGAGTATCCCCCCACAAGCCCAGTCCCCTTCACAAATGTCTCTAAGTTAATACCATCTATGATCTAATGTGATTGTATATTATTAATTTAATATGCCACTCACTGAAAAGCCTATCTTCCCTCTATTGGATGCATTTCCAGATTGTATAAAGACAGAAAGGGCACAAATTCAACCAATGACTATGGTTACCAGTCAGATGCTCTACCAGCTGAGCTACATCCACATTGGGGAGGACGGTGCAGCAGCCCTACTAGATGCTGTTGCCCAGAGGCACTTAATACTCTTAATCTGGCCCTGGCTGTCGATCTGGTTTATTTCACTGAACTCACAGAAAACTATAAGAACGAGGTACTTCCTGTGCCACTCAGAGAAGCTCCTTCACATTTAAAAGTAATGCTGACTTCAGATTAACATCTTCTTCATGGCATTTAGCTACTGCAAGGGAACCAGGAACTTTGCTTGTGTTTTTGAGTTTGTGAGTTGAACTTGGTTTTATATGGGTTCTGCTATGTCATTGTTGTGCTGTAACAAACATTAATGTCTTTTTTTAATACCGCATGGTAAGAATATCTACAGGCTGAGGAGACATGCTTGTTTTAGTACAATAGCGATTCTAGGATGCATGTATGTGTGTGCATGAGAGTCTACAGATTAATTATTCACTTTTTGTTTTGGTGTTTGTTTCTACCATATCAAATAATTTGTCAAAAAAATTTCTTTACATACCTATTTTGCTTGTCTTTTGCCTGACAGTGAGCCAAAAAGCAGCAAATATTACACCTAATATATAGAAAAAATAATGAATAGCAGTTTTTACTGATATTAAATGAAGAACAAATATCTGGATATTCATGGATATGGCAGAGGATTTGGAATTTCTAATAGGATTTTATTTCTGACATTTTCAATTTGACATTTCAGCACAGGAACATCTTCATCGGTTATCTTAAAATGTCACAATAATGCATAACTTTACAATTTAGAATGGTGGGAAGAAAAGTCACTGGTTAATTCTGACTGAATGTCATTATATGGGCAGACAAAGATAAATGCACTGCTGTACTGGATTCTTCAGATGTTCTGAAAACCCTATTCTTGGTTCGGGTCCTGAATATTTATTAAAAACTGGCTAAGTGATGTAAAAATGAGTAGTTATGTACCATGGTTTCTGAGATTCCGTGTAACATTGCTATTTCTGTCCCCTGCCTGTTATGCAGAGGCCTCATGCCCCGGACTCTGGACAGCCAGATCACCATGGAGAAGACGCCCAGCTACTTTGTGACACGGGAGGCCCCAAGACGGATCTCCAGCATGTCCCGGGACGCCAAGCTAATTGTGGTAGTGCGAAACCCTGTCACCAGGGCCATTTCGGACTACACTCAGACGCTGTCCAAAAAGCCAGACATCCCAACCTTTGAGGTCCTGGCTTTCAAGAACAAGAGCTTGGGTGTGGTGGACACCTCCTGGAACGCCATCCGTATCGGAATGTACGTGCTCCACCTGGAGAACTGGCTGCAGTACTTCCCGCTCTCGCAGATCCATTTTGTGAGTGGAGAGATGCTCATTACGGACCCTGCGGGAGAGCTAGGCCGAGTGCAGGATTTCCTGGGGCTAAAACGAATTGTCACAGACAAGCACTTTTACTTCAACAAGACTAAAGGATTCCCCTGTCTGAAGAAGCCGGAGAGCAGTAGCTTGCCACGATGCTTGGGCAAGTCCAAGGGAAGAACTCACGTTCAAATTGACCAGGACGTAATCGAGAAGCTTCGCGAGTTTTATAGACCATATAATATTAAGTTCTATGAAATGGTAGGCCATGATTTCCGATGGGACTAGAGCAGGAGGGACTATCTCAAAGGTAAAGAGAAGAGCGCCAATGCTTATGTCTTCCATGAATATAAGCTGTGTTGATATAGTCATTTATCCATATGCATGAGTGCCAATGTATTGATTGGCCATGTCAATTCATCGCGATGCATTAACTGGGTATTGTAAGCTTACTGGACTTAACTTTTTCAAAACCTGGCAAAATATTCTGCTGAAAGTTTTTTTTGTTTGAGGCTATGGACTACTTGAGGTGCAGGAAAGAATACTCTACATATGGAAAGCCTTATGCTTTTATTCAACGTGTAAATTTCTTACTCAAAGCTAATTGGTTATGTACCCAAGGCTTTTATGACAAATCTTTAGACTTCGGTGTGGAAAGGAGCCTTAGAAGAGCCTCAGAGGAGAGCGGTTTTATGAAGACCATCTGTTTTCATTTAGCTACGAGTGTATTTCAAATTATTTATTAATTCTACCAGCTCAGTCAGTCATTAATGGTCTGCTACTTGTCAAAATGTCAAACTAACTAAAAAAAAATAAAAACTCTACTGCTAATATAAAGTGAAGTGTGTGGAGTTTATTAGTTTTATTAATGGAAAGTCATGGTATTGTCTGTTGTGATGATTCAGGTGTATTGAAATGATAATTACCATGTAAATCAAGCAACAGTTTAATTAAACAAAATCTTGTTATTATGGCTTAACGTTATGTAGCTTGTAATACAAATCTAAAGAGAAGACTTATTGGCACCAAATTATCCTGAGGTGTCATAACATTTCAATACATAAGTGCACCTTTTAATTCTAAATACCATCACATTTTTCTCCTGTTTGTCATACACATATTAGCACTTAAAATCCAATAACATATAGATAAATCGTTCAAAACCAATACATTGTTGCATGAAACATATCATGTCCCTCTGCAGTTTTGAAACTGGGTGAATGCAGATGACATCATTTTAATTTCCATGTGGGAATTATTACAGATTTTTTTTCTATTACTTTACGGGAAAATTCCCATTTGACGTTTTTCGATAAAGCTGAGATTATGTGTGGCATTAACATATAAATAGCCTACTACTCCCTACCCATTTTCTGCATTTTTAAACATGACTGAAGTATAATCTGACAAATCTGAAAACTTTCTGGGAATGTTTCCTGATTCAGTCAAATATATGCAGCACATTTTCATGCTGAGTGAGGATGGAGTGTTGAAGAGCTGAAGATGTGATGTAAGAGGAACCATTACATCTACATCTATGTCTTTTATATATATATATATACATATACACACACATCACATATACGCACACAAGCACACACACTACATATATACAGCCACGGAAAAAAGATCCGACTCTATATTTTTAAACCTGCATTTTTAAATCCTGGTTTAATTCTGGTTCTGCTGGCAGACGGCTACACTGAGCAGCAGGCTGCTTCCAGGTTCAAAATTTCTAAGACAGCAGTACACAAGAATAAGGTGAAGCTGGAGACACTGGGCATGACCAACAACCAGCGAGGTAGAGGACGGAAGCAATTTTCTGATGCCAGAGATGACCATTAACTTGTGCAACAGTTTCACATGAATCGGAGGATGACATCAAGTGACTTTCAAAAGGATTGGGAAACACTGAGTGCAGGTGTGAACCAGGCTTCAGTTTGTAAAAAATGATATAATATTCACAGCCGCACACCCATAAATTGAGGAATGAGTGAAACAAAAAAATGTGCTGTGGTCTCTTAATTTTTTCCATGGCTGTATATACACACACAAACACCAATCAGAAATAACTTTAAAACCACCTGCTTAATATTGTGTAGGTCACCCTCATGCATCAAAACAGCTCTGACTCATCGAGGCATGGACTCCACAAGACCTCTGAAGGTGTCCTGTGGTATCTGGCACCAAGACATTAGCAGTAGATCCTGTAAGTCCTGCAAGTTGCGAGGTGGGGCCTCCATGGATCAGACTTGTTTGTCCATCACATCCCACAGATACTCGATCGGAGTGAGATCTGGGGAATTTGGAGGCCAAATCAGCACCTTAATCTCATGTTCCTCAAACTATTCCTGCAGAACTTCTGCAGCGTGGCAGGCTGTACTATCCAGCTGAATGAAGCCACTGCCATTGAGGAATGCTGTTGTCATGAAGTCAGCCACTCAGATTCTCACCTTTGCCCATTTTTTCTGCTTCCAACACGGCATCTTCAAGACCTTCACTTCTCAGTGGTTTTAATGTTATGGCTCATCAGTTTTTTACAAGCTAACGTCTGATATTATAGAATTACAACGGGAGGACTGTAATTTGATTAAAAAAAAAACCAAATATGCAATCATAAATGATAATATATGATCATACTGTACATAATTATAAAATTGTAATATGCAATGTGTAATTACTATATATAATGTGTATATTTTTCTGGAATTTACTTCAGCACCTGTAACTGAGCACAGTATTTAATGATAGGATTTCTCCATCTGAGTCTAACCCGTGCACATACAGTGCCAGCGTTGGCCCTTAGGCTGGTTAAACATATTTGATATGTTGCCTTCATACTGAAATGTGATGCTGTCCTGTTCAGTGCCCAACACTTTTTCCCACTCACTGGTGGACATACGCACTAAATAAAGGTGTCCGCCCTCGTCTTCGAAGATTCCTGGCAGATGCAAGGCTTTCGGTGGCCACCCATGAAAGGACCCCTACCTAGATACTGTAAAAGTGGTGAGTAAATGTGGTAAATCTGATGTCAGTGTCCGCACAGCTTCTTGGCAGCTCTCCTGCATTATTGTTACGTAAATTCAAACAGATGCTGTAACTGCTCACGCAAAATTGCTGTATTTTTGGTGACCCATAAATGCTGCGTTTTCGAATCACTAAGGAAATTGGTACCGCTAACCACTGAGGTCAGCCGCTTTCATATCATGGTTACTGTACAGTATGTGTGAATCTGAATATCCCAAGAATGGCTGGGCATATAAAACTGGGGTAACACTCTACAGTACAAATAATGTAGTAGTTCACCCTTACTTAATGTATTAACTAACCAGAAACTATGTTACGTACTGATCCCATATTCATTCATCATTAATCAATCATAATGGTTCATGTATTTCATGCAGTTACTATATTTGTTCATGATTTGTACTTGAGTAGTAACTGAGTTACTAATTACTTGCATCCCTTCAAGTAAAGTGTTACCAAAAACGGAATGTAAATTAAAATATTTAATTACTATGATTACCCTTTTTCCACATCCAGTATGCCATACATTACAGGATTATTTCCATAACATGTTTTGCGAAGAAAATGATACTGATTGGTACATTTCAAACCTTCTATTCTCGGTAAGTCTCTTTGAACTGTACAGTACATGTACTTGCAATCTGATTAGTACTTTTATTCTTTATCTCTTTTTTTGTCAGTTTAATTTGCGACCTAAAGATGCCAATGAATGTGCAGACCAGCTTTTGCTCTGATAGTGTGAACGCTTCACAAAAAGACTCATCAGGCAGTCTTTCATCGCCTTGAGCTCAGTATTTATCTGAAAGTGGCATCTGTTGCCGAAAGTTCGGCTGACTTTGATGAAGCTCTTTGGTAAATAATTGCCAGAAAGCTCAGTAACGGTTCCAAATGCTTTCTGCTTTAATGACATTGTACTCCTGAAGTGGATTTCAAGCACTAAACAAGTCATGTTTTAGGGCTGAACACTTAAAAAGCATTGAATTATATTTGCTGGGAACATCTGCTTTTGAATTACATGCTTTACGATTTTGTGGCGTGTGTACGAGAGTGTATAAAACTATAAGAATAGCTGATAGAGAAAAGAAAGACTTAAAGTTCTGAATCTCACTGGGTCATGTTGGGGGAGGAAGTGACCTAGCTGTGGCCAGTCTTTCCTGCCATATATCTTTCATTTCAACAAGGTCATTCTCATTCTAAGGAAATGAGAACCTGAGACAAAAATTCTATATCTAAGCTATATCTCTTTGCGTAGATATGCAATCTATGATGATTTTCCTTACAGTGAGTCTATTTTTAAAGACTCTGTATACATTTGAAAAGAACTTGTATGAAAATATCCAGTCTCTAGATAAATATGTAAACATACATGCCTGAAGAAGATTGCTATAATGGCATAATGACATAAATATGAAGACACATGGTATTTCGATAATAAACATAAAACAGAAATGCCACCAATTTCTCAAAATTTGTGTGTATCTAAGAGAGTGCGAATAATCCCAGAATTGTAACTCTGTTGCAGTCCAATGTCAGTGGTATTTAATCCTGATGTTAACAATCTTCTACTGGGTTTTTACCTTTTGTGATTTTAGTTTGAAGCTCAGTTTAGATCTGAAGCTATGCACCTTAACGATAGCGGGTCTGAATTCTTCCCTGGCTCTGCATGCATTTCACTCTGGTCTTGTGGCTTTTCATTCACTGAACTAAAACAATTGGTTTTGGTGGATTGGTGTCCCTAAATCTCCTGTGGTGTCAACATGTGGCTCGTGACATCATTTAAGGAATTTATCATCATTGTAACTAGGACTTTTTTTGGTAACACTTTGAGGGGCACAATACTAGAGGAGGCACAAGTAATTTAGTAAGTCAGTTACTACTCAAGTACAAATCATGAACAAATTTAGCATCTGCATGAAATACATGAACCATTATGACTGATTAACGATGAACGAACATGGGATCAGTACGTAACTTATTTCTTTATTTCATTTACAGGTCAAAATAATTAGGAAAAACTGCAAATTTTGTGGAGAAGAGTAGAAGGACGTATTTCTGCTTACAGTTGTCTCGTGTCCAGCACTGTCAAGCACCTCTCCTAGTGAAAGTGAATGACCAGTGGATCTGACTTTTAAGGGCACTTCCTGCAATGCTCCGAATAACCAATATGGTACCTTCGTGAAGCTGGCCTCTCAACCAATCACAGTGAGCCAAAGCGAAAACTCTGGGACTGAGTGACCTGTTTCCAGATTTTCCTCTGCTAGTGTAGAGTGAGAGTATGCAATGGCCTGTGGTTAGCATCCACAGTCTGGCTGTTTTAAACAGTAAGATGCTAGTACTGAGCTCCACTCTACATTCCAGCAGACAGGTGGCGACTCAGAGATGAGCATCTTGAAAAGCTCACCTCCGAAATGCATCCTGAGAGCCTATGTGGGCCTTTGTATGTGCTGCCTACCGGCTATTACTGCCTGGCTACTAAAGTCACATATGGCTTAATTGTTTTTCCTGGGGTGTGTAGTCAGGTTGTGGGGTTTCTCAAATGATGTAACCTCCATGTGTCATAGCAACACCTCTGTCCCTCTGTGTTACAGGAAAGCAGAAAATTGTGGCTCTGTTGCAGTGGGTTCGTATTTCTCTATATGCTTTCCGTTGGCTAAGAATAGAAAATGACGACAGGTGTGGAACCTCGTTGGGTGGAGGTCTGTCCCATTTGTGGGATGGAGGTGCAGGACAACAAGGGCAAAAAAGGTTTTATTTTGGAATAAACCTAGACACTGCAAATCCAAATCAACACATATTAAGAAATTCATATGTAAAAATCTTTGGGCTTTCAGAATCTCCCTGAATCCACTGAGAATAAACTTAAGGCGGTAATTAGACCCAATGGCAGTAACCGAGGTATCTGTAGATGACGGTGTGAGAATAGATACATTCATCTAGTCATTCATCCTGTGCTGTGTGGGTATATATAGAGGCTTTGCTATGCTTCTTATACATTTTATATTATTGCTGCAAGGCTCACCCTTCACAAGGTATTGAATACATTTCCCATCGGGGCAGTGAGTTCCCGAACAAACACAGTCAGTTAGGATTACCTAATTTTAGGAAAAGTTATAACTTAAGAACACCATTTTTGATTAGGATATGGCATCTATTTCTGGAAACTTCTTTTAGCAAACTGGTGTGTTCTAAATTAAATTTTACATATTTTATTTAACCCACCCCCTGCATCCTTCATGAGGTGTCATATCTACATTAACCATGAACGGAACAGCAAAGTATTAGAACATTATTATAGTAGAGTAGCATAGTATTATTATTATTAGTAGTAGTAGTAGTAGTAGTAGTAGTATTCAAAAGGCGAGTAATGGAGTAATGGAGTACAGTCAATCAGCTGTCTCCCAGGAATTCTAACTGTTCTTTGCAGTTGTTTGATGTAGCATTTGGCCAATTAAATTCCTTTCATCGAATGCAGATTGCTGCATATTCAACAGGTTTACAGGGAACATGTCACCCACCATATCATACAACACGACTGGATCCAACAGCAGGTACAAGATGTGCTCTCTAGAGCTCTATTTGTCTTTTTATTCTGCAAACGATCTGCAGTCAGCCAATATCTTATGCACAGATTTTCATATGGAAATAAGGACCACCTGGAGATGGATTTTAAGCTAAAAAAAAGCCTGCATGATTCCTTAGACAGCTCCTGACATGCAGGTGGATCTGCGTCCTAATGTATAAGAGACGAGCCAATAGGTTTATGTCTTGACTTAATTGTTTAACTTAAAGTGACATTCCCACTTATTCCGGGGAAGGTTTATCTGAGTGTGTGTCATATTACTAATGGATTGACCATTTTATTACCAGTTTAAATGTTGATTGAGCTCACCTACTTCTGTACCTCTTAGCTAACCAATCCTGAAAGATTTCCAGTAATCCTTCTACAGTGCTGGATAATTCAGCAAAACATTTGTAATGACTTAAATGGACTACATGGCAAAAATCTATTTTTCATTAACCAATGAAATGGCTTCTGTTATTCATTAAAAATGTCAAGTTTGCTACATAAAGCTACAGAATAACCAGAATTGTCACCCCAGTGGCTGCTACAATATTAATTTACGATGTGGAAATATGAAGGACCATGTGTGCCCATACAGACAGAATGCCAGTCCATTGCAGGGCACACAGAAATACACGCATGCAGTCGTTTGGGAGATGCCCAGCTGCCAGTGTTTTGCACTGCGGAGGGATATTCACACATCAGTGGGAAAACATGTAACATGCACACACAGAGAAGCGGGGGACTGTCTGTACCGCAAACCCTGCCGATGTGAAGCAGCAGCCCTAAAGTCATTAAAATAATCTCAAATTAAGGCAAATAATAGTAATATATGGTAATATATGTAAGGGAAAGGGGAAATGATCACTAGGATAATGGAAATAAATCAGATGTTAACAAAAAAATATAATTTAATTGCCTGACCGCACAAGAGTTAAAAAAATATCATTTTCATGAAGGGTCCTCTTGAATCTGAATGAAAAGCAGATAAGAGTTTGGGGCTGTAGGCTAAGTTCTTCCTTGAAGTGCGAGGGATTCTTCAGTCTTTATCTATGGTGCTGGAAACATTTGGCTTTAGAGAGTCATTCATCAGATGTATCATTCTGAGCAATACTGTAATCGTGTACAGAAAGTTTTTATAAATACTAATGGTCTCATTTTGACATTTTACTTTAGATAGAGGCATCAAACACAGATGTCTGCTCTCTCCCTTATTTGCTATATTTATAGACATACTTGTTACTCTAATCAGTCGAAGCTGAATCCATGTATTTATGTACACATTATGAAAATTAGGGAGTGTAACACAGCATTGTCTTCAAGAAAAAAAAAGTTTGGTGAAATATAATGACGGCCATGATTTTCAGATGAATGTCCACCGATCTGCAGGAAGAAGTTGCTCCAGAATAGTGTAGGATCATGTAACGCAGTACTTCACTGTAGGGAGTTATACCATTGAGTGATGTAGTGATGTTTAATAGAGTTGTTAGAGAGGGACTGTAATGTTTTATGTGTTAATGTGTCACCAGTGCTATAAGTTAATGGGACATTGACCTTCCTTTTATGTAACTTCTGAACAAGGGGCTTATTGGGAGGGTGTAAGAAATGATCTGCTCCATGTTACAGGTATTCTGATTTTATTTATTTTTTTAATCGCAAATGAAATTTTAAAATTACAAAAACTGTAAATACTCTATATACAGTACTTGTTATTATATTCTGTATAACTGGATGCCACTGGCATCCTGTCCAACATTCCAACCTTGCCTAATGCTTCCTGATCCTGGATGGATGGATGGATGGATGGATGGATGGATGGTCAGCTGAGACACAAAATTGTTTATATAAAAAATGGCAGGTGTTAAAGATGTGTCACAATGAACACCATTAAAGAAGGTGCTGTCCCCCATACCCTCTGGTAATGCAGTGTGAAAAGAGGACATTCTGTGCATATGTTTACATTCCTTGTTTATCTCGTATGGTCACAAGAACAAATCACACAACCCCAACATGTCAGAAAGTCATTAACACACAAAACTTAATTAGAGACGCAAGAATAAAGTGCAGCAGCAAAAACCTCCATCAAACGTCTCATACTGGGCAGGAATTCGGTGTGGGGGGAGCCTGGAGCTCACCCCAGGCAGTACAATGCACATGGTGGGGTGATCCATGGCTGGGGTGAGGCTAAAACTTTTTGGACATTATGCAGAAAAATGCACGGTATACTATGAAAGTCAAGCAATGAAATATTTCACTGTGTTAAAGCAGGTTGTGGACACTCACCACTCCGATTCAGTTCTAAAATCTTCACTCACTTTTTCCAACACTGATATGAGTATTCTAGAAGGCACTCTAGCTAAGCAGTTTGAAACTTAAAAAAAAAAGAACAATTATAGCAAAAATGGGGTATCTGTGGCGCGTCACGTCAATTTAAACACAAGCTTGGTAGGAGTAAATCACCAGCAACACAATGCAACTTAAATGGCTCTTTAAATTCCCTTACATTAACAAAGCAAAATGTATTCCTACAAGCGGCGGGCTACCAAAGCCTCTGGCTACCAAAGAAATGAAGAGATGCCCTCAGAGTGTTGGGGAAGCCGTGCTGTTCATCCCTGGGCCAAGGCCCTCTGTGCCCCCCCACCCCCCTTTTACAGCATTGCTTATAATTGCTCATAACAAGACAGCCGGGTCTCACAGCACCAAACTCTACAGACCGTCGGGAAAGATGAAAAAGAGCCATCCCACATTTTCTGACTCCTTCTCCGCTCTCCCTCAGCTCAATATAGGTAAGGGACGTGTTAAAAGCAGGTTCAGTATGGTATTACTGCTACAGAGGGAAGAAGATAATAGCTATTGAAGCATGAAAATAATAGGAAAGTTTTATTGAATTACAAAAAAAGGGGATACCTACAGCGCCCTGGCATCTTATCTAAGTACTTACTGCCATGCTTAATTGCTTCATGCTCTCCCAGGCGGACCTGTGCCCTGGGACAAAGCCTTGGTTACTGAAAATGAAAGTGGAGCGATTAGCGTTCACACTGATTCAATCTGCTTTTTTCATTTATGCAAAGATTAAAGTAACTTTCTCTAGCCACAAACTTTTGTTAAGTTTTTTTTTTTTTTTTAAGTACTGGAAATCAACTTTCTAGTGCCACAGTTCATGGGGCAACAAATTGCCCTGAGGTGCTTCTACGTTCGCCGCTCGTTACACACCTTGTACATTTTTTTCAAATTCATTCCAGCACAGCGCATGCAAATATGCAGCCTTACAGGCCCAAGGTTAGTGCAGATAACCTACTGAATACATTTAAATGAGGCCCAGCCCTTAAACTCCCCACATAAGAATGGATATCTAGAAGTGCCATATCCTCACAAGGTCTCGCCGTGACCTTTTGTTCATGTCACTCTTCTAAATGGCATGATTAGGGAGGCCACATGCCTGTACATTGAGGGGAAATTTGAATAAAAAGGAGGAATGATGTTATCATATATAAAATCTCCTCATAGCCCACTGTGTCTTGTTAGTCGCTTGCAAAATCTTCTTCAGTCTGTTGCCTCAAATCCACCGATACGTGTCACCAGCATGTGTCACTCCACCCTGTCAAAATAAACACGTGGTCCATGCACAGAGAATGATGACGCCAACCAGCCTGGGAGAGGGTGCCCTCAAATGTCCATTGATTCATTTCTTCATTTCTGTTACTCCTCTTCAGTCTTCTGATCCCCAGTTCCCTCTTACAGTCACATGACACTACATGCCAGGATTAGTTAGCTGTGAATCATCATCTCAGGTCAATTAACATTCCACAAATCCCTAAGAGTCCCCAGCAAACGGACAGTCTGGCTAGTTGGCTACCTAACTTAGCTGTGAGAGACCACTGGATAGCACCATCTCACTCAGACCTCCAAACTGTCTCTCATCAGTTTGTCATTTAAAAGCCCAAGCCTTTTTTTTTTAAACCAAGAAACCCTCAAAATTATCTATTGCTCACTTAGCTGTTTTTGACTACCAATCACCCCCAGGCAAGGACAAGGAGGGAAAATTCAGTGCTGGCTCCCTTTCGCTCAATCACAGCCAATTAAATCAACAATTATGTCATGCAACTGCCTCTCCCTTAGTCCCACACCATAATCATAAGTCCCCTAACATTAGTAAGATAGAGAATGTACTTTCAAACTTAGTCAAAAAGTCAAAAAAGACCTACGTTTCCCTAAAATGCTAATTTATTTCTAGAGCACTGGTAGACTGGTTAACAAAAATAATATTGTTTTTTTTTTGTTCACATATACATTTTTCATTAAAACAGTATTTGAGATTTAGACGGACCCATCTATTTTATCAGATTTTATAAGTTAAGCCCAAGATAAAGAGCTATTGGAACTGTTCACATGATGTTTTTCATTTATAGCAAAAATAGCCATAATCTTGGTGTAAGACTTGCTTCAGGCAGGATAGTGAACAGGAACACTCGACACAGGGATGGGGGATTGGAATAGGGATTTTACTGGGAGTGGAGGGAGTGAGATGGATTTAACGAAGCGGTGGTGAGGAACAAAAACAAAAGACGGCCATTTTGGTGTCAGCACAAACGAGACAGGTGGTGGGTAATGGAAACAGGTACTATAGAGTGGAGGCAAAGATAAAACCATATTCAATCCTATATGACTGGCAATATCATGAATAAGGTGAAGTGAATACCTGACGTCCCTCCCCAGTCATACACAGGGGCAGACTAACTTCTCTGGGAGGCCTCTATAACTGGGCCATTTGGGCTACTTTTTAGAGCCAAAAGAGAAACAGTATGGAATTTAAAACAATGGAACATCAAAGGGTGGGGTGCCAGTGGATTTTAAACTTACCGATCAGGGTGGGGGTGAGAGTGCTTTCGGTAAAATGTGCTGATCGAGGCGAGGGGGATTATCGTGCTGGTGGATGGGCCACATTTAAGAACTTTAACCGTTCCCTCTTTTGCAGTGGCCCTAGGCTGTAGCCCATGCTTCATTCCACCCTGGAGGCTAAGGTTAGTCTTCAATTCTTTTCATAAGTTCATTTCATTGTGTTCTCTCCACGTCTGTTCACAATTTGTCTAACACTCCAATGCGATAGCATCAGAGACACAGGAAATGTAATGCTAGTCTTGTATCTTTACATTGTTTTCTTCATCAGTTAGGTTAATTCATGCTGGTTCTCTTGACTGTGAAACAATCGGTTCCGCTAGACTCCAATGTTAAAAGAAAGCTGGGTAGCTTAAAGTCTCAAAGTAGGAAAAGTCCATTATAGCCGGAACTTAGTCTATCCTGAAAACTGTCGCTAAAAATCCAAATACTGTAACAGACAAGTTGCTATAACTTAAATGATCATATCTTATATTCCATAAATGTAACTTCTGGAAGTGCTGTCTTCATGGGGCCCCTAGTTTTCGGGTCCCCTGACAGCTGCCTACACTTCCTTATGGTAAGTCTGCCCCTATTCACACACAGGGTTATTTAAAGCAAATGACTGTGAAAAAAATCCACCCACTCGTCTATCTTCCAACCTCTTCTCCAACAGGGGGGGCCTGGAGTCTGTCCCAGGCAACACAGGGCACCAGGCAGGGGAGTCGCCATGGATGAGATGCCAGTCCGTCACAGGGCTCTACACACAATCGGCAATTTAGAGATGCTAATTATCCTAACTGCATGTTTTTGAAGCACTGGAGGTAACCCACACAGTATGGAGAGAACACACAAACTTCACAGACACGGCAGATTTGGGCCCACAACTCGGAAGACGTAGCATAGCAATGCTATCTATCCATAGCTATCTATCAATAGTCTTTTAGTGTTTTGATGAAATGCAAATAACAACTCAGTTTCAAAAATATGTATTCTCAAAATATTGGGTACATACAAATCCTACAAAAAAAAACATAAAATTAACATATCAAAGCTAAATTAACCAATGCTACCTGAGGTCAGCAAGGTCAGAAATGAAATAAATAGCTTTTCATTGGGCTTGCCAGAAATATCTCCATTGGAGACCATATGCCACAATACTGTGGTCCAAAAACAGCCCTACCACCAAGTCTGAGGCGTAAAAGGGAAAGCTCCATCTGTGTGCTGGTTGGAGGTATGATGTACGGTAACTACTTCAGGACCTCTGGGTCTGCTCCAGGTCCATCTTAGTGTGGTCGACGAAGGAGCAGATGTACTAGTTAATCTATAGTGGAAAAAGCATATTACCTTCATGGTACCCCATCCCTGTGCTCGGTGCCCCCTGGGATAGGCTCCAGCAATCCCCCCGCCCCCCACTCCTCTCTGCCATAACACTGACCAAGACAAGCAGTTACAAGATGGACTGATGGACTTTCAAAGGAGATGTCTGCTCTGTATCTGAAGGAGGCATGTCTAGGGTCACCTTGATGGCCCTTACTGTGGCCCTTGTGAATCCTAGTGGTCGTCATCAAAAGAGTGATAAGGGTGAGCGATCTAGCTGGCTTTACTCTGCTGATTTTAGAAAAGCTCTCAAGGAGATGCCTTGGGTGTCAACTGAAGCATTTAAAGTACCAAGTTAACCTTTGGGGAGAAGACATACTCTATTGGAAATTTTAGCAGCTCGCACTATAATGAATCTCCATAAAGTGACAGCTGTAGATGGCCTCTCTAATGCTCTTGTCCTGAACACAGGTGTTCCTCAAGGATGTGTACTCTCTCCCTTGCTTTTTTCCATATATACAAATGAAATTCAGTGTAACAGCAGTCACCTTTCACTCATTAAGTATGCAGA
>JAODLC010000100.1:21795620-21828012 GCA_026781145.1 Hippopotamyrus pictus | reverse complement strand
GCAGTTCTGAAGGCGAAAGGGGGTCAAACACCGTATTAGTATGGTGTTCCTAATAATCCTTTAGGTGAGTGTATATTTGTTTTACTTACCAGAAACTATACAAGTAGCCCTTTTTGTAAAGTCATTCACAGGTAGCCCCAATTCAAATTTTCGAATACACTCGTTTTCGAACGCCAATGAAATTGGTACAACTGGAACACAACAGGTCAAATACTGCTCAGCAAGAACAATGTCCTTCAGGTGTCTTCTATAGGTCTCACAATAGGTTTTGCAAGCTTCACACAGAGATTTTTGATATTCAGGAAAAAAATCATTATTTATTGCATAATACACCATTACTCAAATTAATTAACCTCTACAGTATATGTTTTTCGACTGTGAGGGGAAACCAGAGAACCTGGAGGAAACCCCACCCGAGCAGGCCTGCCAGTCTGTGGGCTCGGTGCCTCCTCTGTCCATTGACTCAATCATACCTCCCAACCCTAACCCCACCCGAGCAGGCCTGCCAGTCTGTGGGCTCGGTGCCTCCTCTGTCCATTGACTCAGTCATACCACCCAACCCTAACCCCACCCGAGCAGGCCTGCCAGTCTGTGGGCACGGTGCCTCCTCTGTCCATTGACTCAGTCATACCTCCCAACCCTAACCCCACCCGAGCAGGCCTGCCAGTCTGTGGGCACGGTGCCTCCTCTCTCCATCCCCTCAGCGTTCTCTCTGCCCTGTTGGCTGTACAAACCAGCAGGTCCCAGGCCACTGCATGCCTGTCTGTGTGACAACTTGTTTCAATTAATTCATACAAGGGTGTAATTGGGAGTGACAAAAAAAATACATTTTTTTTGTTTATTAAAGAACAGAGATGTACGAAGGAATGGCTTCATCGCGTCTGAAAAAAATATACTGCTGGCCACTGTGGGTGTCATTTCAGACACTTCATGTTAAAATAAAAGCACCATAGCCATTTAGCATGAAAGATAACCTGTCCTGTAAAACAGATGTTAGGTCATAGTCATGGGGGATTTAATTGCTTAGAAATTGTTTGCACATTAGGCATTTGAAGTATCTTGCCATAGATACTCATATCATCAGCTCTCCTGAGAGGAGTGTATATTAACAGGAACATCCGTGATGACAAGCATGGCTGACAGGTTTGTTGGGTGAACCCTTATCCCCCTGGACTGCTCTTGGTACAGGTTCTGTCTCTCCCATCTTCTCCCCTCCCTTAATTCCCTTTTTTTCCTGCATTTGCTGAGCCGCTATCCTCCTGAATCGTGGGTATTTTTACCGCTTCCGCTGGCTCGCCTGTCACCGGGCTTCTCGGCCACACTCATTTTCTGGTGGTCTGCGAAACATATGCAGGTCGGCTCACCTTTAAGGAAGGGCCCCGCGGAACATGACTTCCAGCACACAGTGGAGCTAATTAAGTCGCAGTGTTGGAGAGCTGAGGCTCCCCTGCAAACAGAGCAGCCGTAGCACAGTCCTGCTCTCAGGGCGCCGGCCTCCCCCGAGACCTCAGGAGGTCAACGCTGCTTCACCCATGATCCACAGTGTATGAGCCATGGGATTTATGCATCATACGGCTGCTTTCTGGCGGAAAGCACAATAATTCAGAAAAAAAACAAAATCACACGTAGAATGGAAAATTCACGGGCAAATATATGCAGGTACAACTTTCAGGTTTTACGGATTGTTTTAAAAATTGCTCTTTCGTCTTGCAGCCATGGTGTCTCGACACGGCCGTGGCTGTCCTCCTTGGACGAGTGTGCTGGCATTCAGAACAGCGTTGAGGGTGAGGTTTCACATCCTCACCACCAAGCTGCAAATGTTAAACACATTTGTGTTTTTTTTCCCCCACTTGCTGCGAAATTCCGCTGAACAGTGATTTCACACTTCATGTATGTTATTACTTTTTGACATATGTAAATTAGTTCCTGAAGCCCAAGAAGATGTGCTGTCTAGACACACAAACGCATCTGAATTCTGATACCTGACGTATATTTGTCATGGTTCACTGTTTAACACTCACTTAGCATTGAATATTTATTGAAGTAAAGAAAAAAATAGCAGCAGTAGATCATACATTGCACTGTCCTCTGTATTCATGAAGTAGAATGTACCGGAACTATGGGCTATCCTAAGGGCAGATATTGTTAAACACTACAAAGGAGAATCATTGCCTTGGCATCAGCTCTGTGTGGAGGTCATCACCTGTTTGTCAATTGAAGACCACCCCCCCACATACACAAGAACACCACAAAAGGGTAGATGCTTTTATTCTGGTCATGTGTAGTCACGTTCTAAGGTGCACCTTATCTAGAACTCTCATAAGTGCCCATTGTGAATTTGACAATAAAAAGGAGCCTATTCTTAGTATTGTTTCATAAATGAATACATGTATCTCACAACTCATTCATTTGAATAATAATGTAGATATCACAGTGTGGCATCAGTTTAATTTATGTCTCCGATGACCTCTGGTATATTTCTGCTAGGTGGAGTATGCAGTCATTGTAGGACCATACTGTTAACTCGGCAGCAATTAATGACAGCATTTATACGTTTCATTGTTTTGTTGGAACTCTGCAATAACAATTAAAATGCTAATTTTCAATTGTTCTAACTGAATGTATAGGATGCTGTAAAATGACTCATTTAATCAAATTAATGTTATTTCTATTCATATATTTAAAATGAGATATTATCTAACTTTTATTTAAAATGGTGTCTCGTATTAACAACAGCATTATAACAACAGCATGATATATTCCTGATAAAATGGCAGAAAGACACGTTTCATTGAACTGAACATTCCCCAGTTGAAATGATCAGAACCTACATAACGCCAACCTGGCAAACACAGTGTGTCTGATCATTCAAATTCTGAGAACAATGTAACAATTATATGGAAAAAAAACAGATGCACAATGAAACAAAAACACAGGGGTATAAGAACTCAGGTAGAAGGGCTAACAACTAGATAGCTTATACTTGGTTAGATGGACAGTCATTCATCTGAAGTGCATGGTTAGTTTAAAAAAAAAAAAAAAGACAAGCCATTAGCCGCAATCCCACATCCACTTTTTCCTGCCCAAGGCACCAGTACACCTCATATGAAACTAATGGCACAGCATAGACCAGTTTCTAGTCTTGACAGAAATCACATATCCGCCAGGGTTCTGCTGCTCTTTCCGGAACCATCCACTGTGTGAGGGAGACACTGGTCAAGCAAGGAGCACAAAACACTTCTGCTGCAATCTTTTTCTTTGCATCACAGAGATAAAAACCCTGTAACCCTGTCAGCATTCGAGACCTCTGAGAAAAAGCATCAACTGACAAATACAAGGATTGTTAGTGGCCTTGTGTTGAAAAGATAGACAATTATTTCTTACAAAACTGTGGCAAAGATTTACATGTAATGAAAAACACAAGCTCACAAGCTGCATTTATGAAAAAGGTCATAAATAAAAATTAATCAAATAAATAAATTCAATGTCTTCACCTAGGCAGAATTTACCTGTTTAAAAATATTTTTACGCCCCACCCAGCTGTCCCAGAATAGTTTGCACGTTGCTCTGACAGGCTCTCATTACAATTATTCTCACATGATACATGATACACAAAACTTGGAAAACACAACATAAGATACATTATGGTCGTTACAGTGGTTCTGGCATAAATTTCCAGGTTTTATATCGACAGCTTAGAAATATTTAAGCAGATCAGCTACAAAGGACTATAAAGGCCAGAAATGTCAGCTCAGAGCCTGATTGGGTACTTTCACCAAACTGTGATCAACATATAATGGAAGTTTGAAATGAAATAGCACTGTAATGCTTAGGTAATTACAAACAATTGACTGTTGGCAGTGTTGTAAGTTCACTGAAATGTTTTAGACACTTTGTAGAAAAAAACTAAAATTTGACCATGTGACTATTACGATAGGAAAAATAACATAATTAATTAATTGTTTATCATTCAAATCAGTGTTTGTTTAATTCTATTTGATTAATATGACTACTTCTACAAACATAAATGTTTTTTTGCATTGGATAGTTGCTTTGGATTTTTCATGTTTAATAATGTTATATGCAACAAGGATATACAAGAAGTGATGTCGACATTAATGCTCGACATTAACATTCATTTTTGAAAGATAGAATCATCATCAACATTGTAAACCACATAGAACAAATGGCATTCAATCCACGCCCAATCAAGAGCAAATCTTTTAAATCAGGTAGTACATAATTGGTGTCCCTGAACAGAATTACCATTATGTTGTGATTCATGATGGGCAACACTGAAAACAGGTGTTTCCGGGTCTATCACTCATTTCACACATTTAAGAAAATAAATGACTGAACAATCCAATGCAATGAACAGGGCGAAAGCAACAGATGTGACTTCTGGCACAGTTTATGAGAATAGGATTAAAAATCTCAAAACGCCCAGGGTATTTAAGCATGTGAAAATCACAGAAGGATTTGTTACTGAGAAAAACACGTCAAATCATGAGGCTACAAATCAACATCGACAGGGGTCTAGAATTTCTTCCCTTTGCAATTTAAATTCCTCACGACAAATTCAGTCGGACTTGCGTGGAAAGAGGCCACTTTTCATTAACGGCCCAGATCTCTATACCTGCTGTCATGCATCCGTAGCCTCCATCATCGCAGAGCTGGGAGGTGGAGGTGATGCGTGTCACTGGCAGGGTGTACGTGCAGCCTTCCCTCGCATTATAAGTGTAAACAGGCTTTTAGTGCTCCCTCCAAAAACACCACATGTTTCCTTTTTATCGTGGAGAATTGAGGTGGAGAATTTGGATAAATGGAAACATATGAGAAATAAAAATCGGAAAACCCTGTGGGATGCTTCTTATTTTTATGCATGGATTCTAAGAGTAATAGCATCATGAATCAGAACACCCTCTAGGATAAAGGTATCCATGATCAAAAGGTTACCTTAAAAATATAAAACTTCTAATTTTATTAAAGAGTTTCTCAAAAATTTCATGCTGCAGAAATACACAATATATAACGATGGGATGTTCCTCACACCTGCAGTTTTGGGGACTCAGATCCTATCCCTGTACGCCCCATTTCTCCTTCATCACTATAGGAGGATTTTCATGTTTGCACTAGGTGGGGGGGGGCAAAAAAAACCTTGCTTATGTGTTAACGGACGTATCTGACGCACACATAACCGATTTAGTCTGTCTATAGGGTACCAACAAACCACAGAGTGCAACGTGCCGGCATAGAACATGGTCTTGCCAAATAATTGCAATTTCAAATCAGGCTGCTAGGGGGAGCACTTCCCTCCCACCACCACCCCAAACTCACATTCCAAAAACATAAAGGTAGATTAATTGATGAATCTGAACTGACCTGGCCATGTCAGTGTGTGTGCCATGCAATAGACTGGCATCCCATTCAGCGTTATGCCTTGTGATTTTTCAGACTGTGACCCTCTGCTAGGGATGTGGTTTGGAAGATGGATGGATTGATGGATGAAGAAAGGAGCAGCAGTTTTATATTAAAGAACATCCAATTACTGGCTATCTACTGTTTCAGGGAAATTATCACCTCAGCATGCCTCAGAGGTTGTAATACATATATTCCCACCCACCGTGTTAACAGTCATAATGACTGTTGCATAGGCCAGTATCTTGCAATCACACAGTTCAAATTATGCCTGGAGGACTGATATTAGATGCCACTCATTATCAAAATGTTTATTTACGTCACAATTCAGCGATTTGACATTCAAAGCTGAGTCTCTGCATTTCCTTAATGATAATTGACTTCTTTGTCTGAGTTTTGTCCTTATCACATAGCTGCTCGTAATTATCAGAAAATGTATTTAGTATCTGGGGAGCTGTAATCTACTTCTCTAATGAGTCATGGTGGCATTATAAACAGCAGTGGCTTTGTAAGTGAGGATAATTTTAAGTGTATCCACTCAACTTCAGACTTCAAGGACAGTTCAGGCATCTGTTTTCTTTCACCTTCTGTTTTTTGTCCCTATGCTAAAAATTAATTGTGGACACTGCACCATTTTGTTTCACATGATTGCATCCCCTTCAATATCCAATGAAGGATCTACGTTCTGCCTTTAATTTTCAGATGATACCTTCAGTGTTTCTCCCTGCATTATGGTTGGTGGTTACAGGGCGCCCTCGGACACAGTGCCTCAGTGGTAAAGGGGGCTGTCAGAATGAGCGTATGTCTAACAGCCAGGATGAACACCAAATTGCTGACACCTGAGGCAGATTTACTCGCTAATGAAATAAGTGAAATCTATTCCTGTTTAACACCGACTTAAGGCTTCTGAAGGCAGGTCTCTTTTTTTACTTTTCAGTTGAAATATTTTAGTTCAAGACAATCAGGTCTGCAGTAATGGAACACATGAGAGTATAAGTGTGCAATGCAATAATTTATATTTATACATTATCAAATATATCACTGCAGGATTAGCTTGAGCTTATGTAATAATCTGTCTCAAAACAAAAGGCATATGTACCGAAGAAAACAGTCATTAATCATTACCATATATCTTGTATTCAAGGCAGCGAATTTACATAATAAACACTCAGTTAATATACGCAAAAATGAACCATTAACATAACGGAGATTGTGTTTGCAGTTATTTCAAGAAAAAAACAGCTAATGCTGAGAGTGTCTGAAATATTATTGTGGTTAAATATCTAATAATCACAGCCTTAATTATATTCACAACATGGCTGTTTTGTGTTTCTTTTTCATCACAAGGCCAGCTCCCAGCAGAGCTGACATACTTCTTTTATTATTTCTATTAATTTCAGTTATTTTCGACTTTCTTGTTTATCTACATATTCTGTTTTTGCTGATGCAATGTAAGTTAAACTGCGGAACTTTACACAGTTCACAAACACAATGATATTCAATGCACGGTATGTACGATTATTAAGGTATTAAGGTATTTCTGATGTCGTTCTGAACAGAAATATCATGTTGACATAATGTGCTGCATATTTGCTGCAATACTTATAACAATTCAAATAGCATGATAGTAAAACAAAGTAAGCTAAGTTTACCTGTTATAATGATACCATGAATCATGAGGTCTACATAAAATTATTTATCTCTATTGATGAAAAATTGCCAAAAACAAGGTATTGTATTGCTGTATTTAAACCAGGTTCTTTTAAGTAATAATTTATTTCTTTTCAGCTGAAACTGTTAGGTAATAACACAGACTATTCTGCACAACACTGTTCTGAACTAGTGATATATTTTACTGCTAATTTTATGCTTTAACTCATTTTCAGCATAAAGGACATTTAAAGTTCCATAAAATCTGCATTTTGCTAGGTTCTGCTTCCTGGCTTTTCACTGTGGTCTCTGCCAAAACTTGTTTGGCGCAGGTTTGAGCAGATCATTCTCATCGGTACTGCATCTCTTGTTATCACCTAAATATTCTGTCTAAGCTCCTCTCTCTTGCCCAATGCAGGTCAAATGCATCTGAGAGCCACCAAGCCTGGAAATTTTATTTAAAAATAATTGATGACTCGGTATTTAAGACATAAAACAGGACATAAATATACTGTACTGATATGAATCTCATGATCTTATGTCCATTTTCGTAACCCTCAGTACATCAACTGTAAAACATTTACTAACATTTACTGGTGGGATAAAAAAAATCAATATCCTCCCTGTTATCACGTTTCAATGTTTGTTGCCCCTGACACTGAAATTATCGTAAAGGTCATTATTCATTCTGAAGTCGGAAAATCGACTCTCCCCTCACTTCGCTTCAACATTTTAAATGTCAAAATGGCATGTACTGCTTTAAAGACAAGATTGGCAAATAATGCATTTTCTTATGCAGCTGATGTGCAGCACAATACATTGTGGACTTTTTCTGATACACATAGAATTAATATGTAATATTTCAGCAAGGAGACAGTATGTAAATATATATGGCAATTTTAAGGAGACCCTGGCTTTTTTAACGCCTCACAGTTTTCAACAAATTATATTTTATTTATTTTATATTTTTAATCACCTATCTTATTGTTATCACTGGAAATAGGTTAACATCTACAGTGTATTACATACTTTACTGAATACTTTTATTTAACCTTTTTGAAATTTGCTTGTTTCTTCTGTGCTAATTTGTAATTTGACCACGGCCTTCTGATAACTGCTAAAATATTTATCAATTACAAGCAAAACTGGCCAAAAAAGAACAGAGAGTGACTTTTAATATAAGCAGGACGTCAGTTTGTTAGTGTGACACACAAACACTTGAGTATATGCCAGCTGAAGTATTGATAGATTCATAGACAGTTTTCCTGATTTTAGCGTCAAAGAAAAAGGGGAGAACATAAGGTATGGATATGCATGAATTTTTGAAATATAACATCAACAATCATCTCTGAGCAGAAATTTACAGCATCCGAAAAATGATGGTAGCTATGCTGTCTGTGGAATACTAAACTACAATGGAGGAAATCAGTCACACTAAACGTTAAATCTTAAAGTGAGATGTGATTCAGAGTTGAGTTGTTTTTCTTTCGCTATTCAAAATCTCACAACAAAATTTGGGGCAGCATTTCTATAATGTTGCATCAGTATAAAACTTCTGAAAAACTGTAAAACTTGAAGACTAATACTGTGCAAAACTACTTCTGGACACTTATTACGAAACATGTCAGAAGAGAATGTGCTTCTGTTAAAGCCGCAGAAGGAGCCTAGTGAAGCCACACTGCTGAGATAAACCAGAGTAAATCAGGTCCTTGGGCGATGTGCTGTAAGGGACGTAGCTAATAGGAAGCTACAAAAAGGTTTGCCATCAAGACCCAGGTAAGACAGTTCACTTAGGATAGCATGCAGACCTCCTGACATTGTGAGTTCTGATAATAAGATAGTGACAAAGAGAGACTATATTTTATCATTCAATTCGCTGTGTGCAGTAACAAGGATATAGGGCATAGGAGGCTAATGGAGCTGCTTTGGTATAAGTAAATACTCTGTACATATCACCATTAGCTCTGCTACACTCATTGGTATACAGCTATCCTTTTCTGCACCTATGAGTTACTTGTTTTCCTGTGTTTCCTACAATAGTAACTGACTAAAATGCCATCCCGTGAAATTTGGGACCTCTGTCTATTTATCTTGTTTATTTGTTTTTCTTTTGAAAATCACCTGAATTGCAGCGACCCCATTGTCGCCACACTGATGCTGCTCTGAAGTTCTCGGAGGCCTATTTGTGTAGATAAAATTATTTCACATTCAGGCCACTTGGACACGCAGATCTAGCTGAGGATGGTGGAGATATGTAACCCCTTCCCGCTGTTTTGGGATGTGCGCTTCATACTCGAAATGCAACCCATTTCGACGAACTACCAGTACCCGTCTCATCTCTGGCAGAACATTCCAGCCGTAAAATAAAGTACGAATAAGCTTCCGCTATAACTAAATGCATTTCCAGTTTTAACCGGCTTTCTGCCTCACTATGTCTTCAGCCTACATCTTCCATGCTTCTGCACCAAGGTCTACTGAAGGGTGGTCTGGGGTACATTTAGCAGCCTTCAGCAAGGTCCTAGTAAAAGCTGTAAAACTCTGATGCTCAACCAAAGAAAGAAGCTGTCATCATTTGTATACACACCAGCCAGATGTAGTGGGAGTTGTCCACATCTCGCCTGACAGTCAATGACATTACTCATGGTTAGGACTGTAATTTACAGCTCCCCAAATACCACTCTGTGATGAGCCTCCGTAGATAATTTTACATTTACAGGATATTAAAAACTGGTACAAACTTCATAAAGCAGGGAACTTTCCATTGTGGTCTATAATCTGTCTGAAATTTATTGCATAGTATTAATCTCCAGTGAATTAGGTACTAATGATGGCAAAAGCATGAGTGGTCAGGAAGTGTATTAGATGTAAAGCTATTTATCTTGCCTATTTTTTTCATAATTTCCCTGTTTGGATGCCATGACCGCAGGGTGTATTTTTTTAATTCATTTTCCTGTGCCTCCTGCCTCTTGGGTCACAGCAGACAGTGGGGATTGACCATCAGGTGCGGAGAGTGACACTCGCCTAAGTTTCGCGTTACAATTACAGTTGATAGACACTTAATGAAACACGGTCTCCTGGGAGCCTGCAGGCCAGCCGATTCGTTGCCGAGAAGGAACGGAATGATTTCACGCTCAGCGCAACATCAGTAGGTCACGGTTCAATGCACAGATCAGTGGCTTTTACAAGAAATATTAACAGTGTTGTCCTAGAACTGATTACCTTTTAAAGAATTACCCACACTTCTAATGTGTGAGCATTATAACAAATGGTGCCATTTCCATGATGTAGTAGCCATGAGAGATGACATTTACTTCTCATCATAGATTAAATATACTATTCCATTACATAAAACTGCAAAAATGTTCTAAAGAGAAGAAACAGAAGAACAGCTGGTTGAAAAAAGAGTTAAGCCCCATTAATATCTGGTACCCAAGACTGTAAGCTGTTTTTTATTGCTGCCAAATGCATTACATACAGATTGGCTGTGAGTAACTATCTTAGCACATATTATGCTAAAAATACTGCATCCAGCAAAGAAATTTAATGCAAACAGTTAAGATTAATGTCATTGTATGGAGTGAATATATGGTTTATCTATACCATAAACACTATCTGTATCAATTTCTGCTGTCTTCCTTTTTAATAAAAAGATGGAAAATGTAAAGGACTGCCAGGGCTATAAAATACGTTAACATTCAATTCAGCTACTCTGAGGAAACTGTGTCTATGCCAGCAGTAAATTTACTAGGTTATATGTTGTGAGTTCACCCTTGATAAGCCCCACCCATTAAATATAATCACAGTCAGCATATCTACCCGGTGGCAACAGTCATGTTCATCTTGGTAGACGCGCAGTAATTATAAAGAAGATGGTCTGTCCCCATTGGCAAAAAAAAGTAAATTGCAACAACAATCACCCTGCAGCAAACACTGTCTTCACAGTGGTTCAGCTCATGTATAAGACTGACCTCCTACAGCATAAAGCAGTGAGCTGCATGGACGATTTCATTGGCTGAGAGATGAGAGTGCCACAGAAATCAATGATATCTTTTGTCTGGAATTTACTTGCCTTGTGGTTCAGACAATAATATATTACTTTCACCTAGATATTCCAAAAGTATTCAGACTTTTTTGCTGGTAATTTCCATTGATATTTAAGACCTGACCTACACTACACAGGTTTACCATGTGCCTGCAGTACCAGATTAATTCCCACAACGTGGATAAAATTCAAACGCTGGATTTTAGGGGACTACAAATACATAACTTCTGCACATAATCCAGATGACACTACAGTGTTAAAAATATTTACCATGGCTCATAAAATGCCTGAGGTAATAAATCTTTGAAATGACTTGCAGTCAGTGATTGTTACAGATTTATCTTGGTCACTCACTGCTGCTTAACTCTGAAATATGCATTTTAACTATGGTTACAGCTGTAATATGATGGATTTAAAAAGTAAATCTGGGCACAAACAAAGTAATGTTTGATTAGTTACGCACAGCTGCTTAAGGATTACTTCATATAATGCTTTTTTTGCCTTTTAATAGGTGACATATTAAAAAGAAAGTGTTCTACATTGTGCCATAGTACTGTGATGTTTTTATTTAACCACCTGCAGAGGTAATTCCTTGCTCTTTAGTAGGATAAATAAGTAAGCAGCTATCATTTAAAAAAATAACCAGAGTTAGTTGTATTCCACGGCATCTCAAACTCTTGCAGGTTACTGCAGTAGAAGACAAACTACAGGGAAAAGAGACAGAATATGTTGCATCTTTCTTGGCAGCAAAAACACATATTTGTTATTAATGGGCTATGGGTACACACTAAATAACTATACACTTATAGAGGGAAACAGGAATTCTCATACTGTAATTCTAAAAATACCATTTTTTGTGTCTATTGATCATGCAGCTTTACCACATAAAACTGCAAAACAATACTTCTTTCAAAGCTGCTAAGATCGCTTTCTCATTGAGTATCTTCAAACTAAAAAAGAATGAGGTCTTTATTGTCAAAGGTCACACAGCAACCAAATTCTCGAATTAGAACAGCACTAATGTTCTTGAATTATGCTCATTATGAAGGCTAAACTTGCTGAGATGGTGGATCAGCAGCGAGCGGTACCGTAGGCGTTCAAAACCCACCCCTGGCTCTGTGACTGTGGCATTTGCACACCCTCACTGCGTTTGTGCACGTTTGCTCCTGGTACTCCCTGTAGCAGTCAGGAAATGTGCTGCTATCCCAGTAATGTGCGGATATGTGCCCTACAATGGACCGCTATCCTGTCCTGGGTGATTGCTACCTTTTGTCCTGTGTTTCCTGGGATGGACTCACCGCTAACAAGTCATTTCCACAGAAGCGCTGGAATATGTGGCTAGCATTTTACTGCAATTTGCAGTAACACTTTACTTAAGGCTATGTTTTTAGCAAATTATAAAGACATTCATAACAAATAATAATGGATAACACCAAATACCCTTATAATGCATTATAATGGTCGGTATAAGCATTAACTATGGTTTATACTGCATTATAAAGGTATCTATAGTACATTATAGATAAGAGTTCCATAGAGCATTCATAATGCATAATACACATGACTATAATGTGTTATGCCTTTTTATAAATATTTATAGCCATGTTTATAATGCTTTATGAATGCATTATAATGCATTATGAATGTGTTTATGAATTACTAAAAACATGGCCTTAAGTAAAGTGTCACCCAGTTTGCAAACTAACACATTCCCTGCACAATCCAAGCACGCAGAGTTGCTGTTATCATTTCTTTTAGTTTTACTGGAAACTCTTAATGTACGTTTCTCTCGGACTGAAGGAATAAGGATTACTGATGTCAGAAGGAAACTTGGTAAATTAAAACATGCATTAAATTTATCACTATTACTTATATGAATATTGAGTGCCATGACATATATCAGAATAAACGTTTATTTTACGATGCGTAAGATGCATAAGAGTTTATTCTGAGACTGAATATTGGTCAGCAATCTTCACTACAGAAACACCTTAAAGTACGTAGAGCTCTCTGTCACTCTTCTCTGACACCTTGAGAATGGAGTATAAGCTGAAGGGTGAATGCCCACCAAGTCCCAGGTTTTAAAAGGCGGTATCTTAATCTCATACCCGAAGTGCATTCTAAGGTGGCTTGTAAACTCCAGGAGCTCGCCTCCTTTGAGCCGGTGAAGTTGAGTGATGAATGACAATCTGCTACAGAAGGTAAGAACAGAAACTGACGAAGTCTTTTGGAGTTTCCCGCTTGACACGTGTGCTTCTCCAATATTTTGCTTTCACATTTTATTAGCTGGTAGATCAGCTGCACTGTAGAAATCATAGCTAGATCGACCCAGCTATAACGATAGGCGGTTAAGTACCTGCTGAACAGCTAATTATGTGCAGTGCCTGTGAGCATGTAAAAATAGCTTAGCAAAGTGAAATTCAGTTTTACTTCAGTTCCTTCAGGTAATTGAAAAATACAGTCTCGTTCAGGGGCTAAATAGGGGGTATGGGGTTGGATTTGGACAGTATCTTTACAAGAAAAACCTTTAACACTTCTACCAAATTCTCACTGTCACTTAATACAGGTAATCGTCGACTTATGACCTAAGAGACTTACGACTGATTGACTTTATAATTTTTTGGAGACCGCAAATATGTGGCCGCAAATGTTGCCCAACGTGAGTGTTTCCACGCCGACATCCAGCAGCAATGAACTAAGAAAATGGTGATAAAAAGGTTAAAAAACACCAAAGAATATGACTTCAAGGTGATATAATTTTATTATACAGTATACTATACATATGATTTTTGCATATGAAATAAAGGGCTGACTTGTGCCCAAATCGACTTAAGACCAGTCAGTTGGAACCGATCGCGGTCGTAAGTCAACGACGACCTGTACACTGAACCATGCTGTTCATGGCCCAAGCAAATGTCACATGATCATTACAACACAAGCCCCTCCCCCCACAATGGAATAACCCTCCAGCTACGAAACTGGAATGAGAACTTTAGAGAAGCAAATCATAGAGAAGCAAATGGGTTGCAGCCTGTTTCTTCAAAATAAGGCTTCTTCTTCCGTAGAATCACTGATGGTTTACATTTCTGTGAACATTAACCAGCAGTGGTGAGGATCATGCCCCTCCCCAATAAGGAAACATGCTTACCAACCAGGACTGGTGACAAAAAACCAGAGGAAGGGAATTCCTGGGCAAGTGTGCCCTGAGTAAGCGGAAAGGAGGGCACCCTGGGACAGGAGGCCTAAGCATTATCCCAAAATACTCTTCTTCTTCCCTTCCTTTGAATCTGAGAGATGTTTTGGTGCATTTAATTATAGAGGCACAGCAGAATCCGAAAGCAGGAATAGGTGTATTGATGAAACTAAAAAATGCGATGCCTGGAATCGTAACAGTAGAATGATAAATGAATCTTAAGACTGAAGGTCACGTACGAAATATAGATGTAATATTTGATCGGTAGTAATACAAGCTATTGTTAGACTTCTGTGCTTGAAATTTCAGCACATGGTTATTTAATAAATTATCCTGTTGGCCATATCAGTTCACTGACGATATTCTATCTGTTGACCAAAGCTTTTCTGCTGAGCATGGTTTTTTGTAAGTGGGGTTTGAGTTTTGTGTTATCAGGGTATAAGACGGGCTCTAAGCATGCCATGAACAGTGATTTGAGTGGGTGGGTCCATAACCTGATTTCTTCCCACCTCAGGCTGATCAGCCACCCCCCCCATCCCCAAACTCATCTTGTGAAATGTAATTTAGAGTAAGTTACATTAGACATATATAGCCTCTGTTTGATCTGTCACAGAGATCACACTATGTTCTTATAGTTGGTTGGCAGGGACACTGCAGACACATGTGGATTCAGTTATCTGGATATCTGTCGACACACCTAGATTCACTTAGAAGGAAAATCACCTTTCTGGTTATATAAGACAAAGCTATTACTTCACCTGTTATTTATAGTTCATATTTAGTTCTTTCGCTGATTGGTTGCCTTTTGAAAGGTGACGGTAAGACTTCCGAAAATAGAATGTGGATGTCTAAGCTTCCACACTGCATAACTTAATAAAAGCAGTTTGAATAGAAACACTGACAGGAAGAATAGATGTATGTAGCCCTTGCAATCCAGGCAAATCTGATGATTTTAAGGGAGGTTCAAAACTTTTGCAAGGCACTGTAGTGGTTTCTATTTACATCTAATTGTTTTATACCTTGAGGTGGCACCTCAGTCTTGTGAAACAGCTCTCTTTGCCTTTGCAAGAAACTGTTTTCATACTCATTTTTATGTATATGGGCCAGTGTCCTTCATTTTTAAAAATCCAGCTTTTTGGCTTTTTGTTTCAGTCAGTTAGGGAATAGAGTTACTTTATTGATCCCTGTGGGGAAACAGAATAGTTTTCTCATTTCCCATCATGCTTTTAGGGTCACATCACAGGGTCAGCCAGCATCCAGAGCCCCTGGAGCAGCTGGGATTAAGAGCCTTGCTTAAGGGCTCAATGGTGATATGATTCCTTTGCCAGCTGTAGGATTTGAACCCACAACCTTCCCAGCATGGGCACAGGGCCCTAACCTACTGACCGATACTGATTTGGATTACTTATTTAGTTATGCAGGGGGTACAGTCTGCAATATGCAATTACACTTGTAAAATTGTTTCATATGTTTAGTTTATTAGGTTTTTAGCATTGCCTATTATTTTAGTTTCATTATTATTTTTTACCATGGGATATATATATGGTCAGGCCTCTTGCAGGTCCTAAGAAGAGCAACAGTGATTCTCAGGTCACACGGATAGATGTCTGAATGTGGCACCATGTGTCACAGCTTGGTGCCGGATCACCAGGAACCTCGATAAGCGGCAGTTAAATATGAACAGATGGATCACGTGTTAAAAAAGGAAACAACTGCTTCCATCCATTAGCTGCATGTGCTTTTGTTGATAAAGGACTTCCATGCATCGTTTTTCCATAAGCGCTTATCCAGTACAGCTTCACTGGGAGTCTGGAGTCTATCCCAGGAAATACAGGCCATGAATCAGGGGACGCACTCACACAATATGGGCAATTTAGAGACACTAACTCAGCTGACTGCATGGTTTTGGACTGTAGAAGGAAACCAGATAAGCTAGAGAAAACCCAATGTGGACACAGGGAGGAGATGCAAACACCACATGCACAGAACCAGGGCAGAACCCAAAGCCAGTTCCCTGGTGGGGTAAGTCCATAGTGCCACTGAAGGAGTGACCTCACCAGCCTGATACGGTGTTTTCAAAAGTATTTGGGTTTCGCTGTTAGACAAAATTTCCCTGTCAATCTCTATAGCAGAATAAAATCCCACTAGTCCTGTAAAATTGCAAAAGGCACTTCTTTATCCCAACCATATCAGAAATTTATGGTTAGTTATTCGTGGTAGACCTAAAAAAAGGACAAATCTAATATGATCACAGTCATGAATATAAATGTCACAGGAATACTTTCGCTGTCACATGGTGTATTATGAAATAAAAGTTGCTTGACACTTTGGCTTAAAAGTTAACAAAAAAGAGCATATGAGCGTAAAATACAGTGCAGGTTGGCAGCCAATAGCCATGGGTTCACTTATCAGGCACCGTCCTAAAACCACACAGTATCAGCAGAAGCCATTGTTAAGGCGGATACTGAACAAACAGAGTGAAATTCTCAAATTATCAGCGCAAAAGCCAAATGACCCCAATCTGAATCATCCGCTACCTGGGACCAATCCTGCTGATTGCAGCTCCTTCCTCCAGTATCTTCCCAGTCACCAATCTTACAGTCTACAGCCTAACTGGTCTTAGAACTAATGCATTGTTAACCCTATTAGAACCAGCCGGGCATCATTAAACATGCTGGACTGCACAGGCTAAGGCTTCTCTCCTCATTAAGTGCCGTCCACCTTTTCCTGTCTCACAGCCAGCATGAACTCAGTGTGGTTAACATTTATCTAGTGTTTCATCAGCTGCCGTCAGTCACAAGTTAGTCACATTGTGTTGCCAGTATATTGATCTCTGTGCTTTTTACCCAAAACTTTCTAATCAATCTTCTCATAAAAATAGCACAACCATTATGCCGCCTAGATCCTTTTTTGGTACACTCTATATCGTGCAACATTATATTTTTAATACATGATTTATCATATAATACCAATATCTGAAAAGACTGATACTTCTAAATTTCCTTTTTAGAAATGTTCAGTAGACAAGGTCTGCACATAGAGATGATGACAGCATGTAATGATTGCACAGTAACACTAATATTAAATAAAGCATCACTTTATACATTGAAAGTTATTATTTTTTGTTTAAATTAGTTTCCATTCTGCAAAAAAAAAAGTGAGTGGGGAAGATAAAGGACTTGATGTACTAAATACATTCTGTGTGTCAAAAGGCATTTTCTATTATATGGGGTGATGGACCTTTACTCTAATGTCAGCTGTCTAGAGTCACTCAGCGAAATAGCTCCTGTCAGTCACAACTTGGAGGCAGGTCTTACGACTCTCGTTTCCGTAGTTACATGACAGTGTTTTGTCAGTCCTTGATTGGACAATCTACGGACTTGATATTAGAAGAACCCAATGAAGTGACCTCATTTAACAGTGGCTCTTTGGCTGGACTATTTAACTCATAGTAGCCCGAAGCAGTCACTATACATTTATATATTATAGCTGGGGCACAGCTCCCACTTCAGTGGAACAGTGACATAAATTAAACCTTGTGTCAGAGAACAACATTCATTATTCTCATTTTCCATCTGAAGTAACATTTTCCACCTTATTCATTTGTGTCCTACCATGAAGATTCAGGACAAAAGTTTAAGGTGACTTTTTGAAATAACAGGTATTTTTTAAGCACACTGTGCATTTACTGACTTTAAGAAGTGTGCCAGCCAAGTATGTGGCTATTGACTTGAGACAGGTAATAATATTCATTTTTTCCCATTTTGGTCAAGGAAGAAATGCAATCATCTTCAGAGAAAACATTTTGACCAAGATCCTTTTATGAACATGCTTTTATGAAGGTTTTTCAGGGCAATAAAGATGCACAGTAAAATATTTAGTGAAATGCATGTTCATGAATCATTCAGAAATAGCAGTTAAATACATTTTCCTGATGGTTACACATAGAAATTTACATACAAGCAGAATATTATGAATATGGACCAAACAGTCCTCCTACTCAATTTAATTTCATGGTAAAATATGTTTTGGTTTTAAAATACATTTTGATTTTGTTTTATGGCTATTTGTTCCATAAGTAGCAATTACATGCAGAATTACAAAGTATAAATCAATTTATTTCTTTAATTTCAGTTCCCAGGTATGACTGTATAAAATAAAACGTTTTCTAACTAGAAGGACTTTTTATTGATATTTTGACCTGTTTTGTCAGAGAGACTGGAGGAAAAACGAAACGTAAATGAGTGTCTTTATAAGTTGTCTGGTTCATTCACTGTGGAGGCCAGAAACATCAGTTGTGTTATGCTAAAGTACTTGGGGCCAGATTTCAGAAAGACTGGCCAAAAGGAGTCTGAATGGTCTCCTGTTAGTTTACTCTTATTTTGTTCTGTTCTTTTTGTCAAGAACATTTTGGGTGTTGTCTAAACTTTCTAGCTGGCTTTTAAAAACATGCGATCAGAGGTTGTCTGTCACTCTCTTCCGTTACACTTCATTTGTGATTATATAATTATAATTATGTGCATTGTTTGCTGTGACTCATTATTTGCGTTGATACATTCCACTGGTTCCCAGTTCTCAACTTGCCTGTATGTCGGTGGGTTTTGCTTTCTGTTTTCACAGAAAATCTGAGCCCTCCCATGTGCGATCCAAATGCACAGTGCACCAGCAGTCACAGTATTGCTGTTTTCGCCCCCTCTGAAAAGACCATTTTAAGCATGGTATTTCCTTCCTACTGCCATCCTGAAACTGGGAATCTGACTACAGTCTGTTCCAAACTCCTGGTTTCCCTGTTCTGCTTACTGAGCCATGTAGGATCCGTTAGAAGTTATAGATATGTACTTATCATGCAAGGGAAAATAATTTAATTTAAATAACCCCACACAAAACAGCCACACATAGAGAATGCAATGTTATGAGCTCACTAATTTCCAATATTATCCAATTCACCCAAGAGGTTCACACGCATTGGATTCTCTCCTGTTTTATCCAAAAACTTTGCTACCTTTGATAGTTGCCATTATGAAAGCTTATCACGAATTAGGATCGAGATTCTGCGAATTTCATTTCTATCTTTGACATTCCTTAAAAGTTCAAACCCAATTACTGGACATGTTGCCTTGGGGGCGGTATGAATCATTGAACAAAGGCACTATGGAGGCCAAAATTAAAGGTTGAAGCAGAGACAAGAGAAGAATATTAAGCCTAGGCACAAAGGTCAATTTTAGTAATGCAAAAACCTCCACCACAGTGACTTTAAGTCAAAGCACAGATATCTTTTTAAGTGGATACAAAAACCACAAGGCCGACTGAAATTAATACTTCATGCATCTCATTGCGTAAGGCTGCCTTTATTCTGTTAAGATCTGATGGCTTAAAATAGACAGGAGTCTCACTTTATAGAAAGAGGACAATGGCAGAAACCACGCACAGGTCAGGCTTTCAGACACATGGAAAATCTCCACTGGCCACGCGGCGTGAAAGCGCATTATGCCGTGCGATGCGGTAAAAAGCGTGCGAGAAGCGTGGATGTGGGAGTGCAATCTGAGGGAGGTGTGGATGTCACTTCTCTGTTCATCATTTCACGCAGTCAAAGGAAGCAGGGCTGGAGCCAGAGAATCATTCATTGCCTGCGCGGGCGAAAAGCACCTCTGAAGAGCTTGTTTGCTACGGGTAAGATCAGCAGTGATTAGAGACAGCCACTGGCCAGTGAACTGTAAAGACCACGTATTCAGTCTAGCTCACTGCAGTATCACTCAGTAACACTGTCAAGACAGGGGCAGAAGTTCAGAGAGTCCTAATGCATACGAAAGAGTCTCCAGGAACCCAGCGCCCGAGTCTGTCTGCAAACCACAAGACTCAAGGGGATAAAGACTCATATAAAACGAAGACCCATGACTCACTTCAATCATTCTGTAACATGCATCAATTTTCCTTAATAGCAGAGTTACGACAGGCCTGGAGCCTATCCCAGGAAGCGCGGGGCAGCGTTTCCTAGTCTGGTCCTGGGGACCCCCAGATGGTCCACGTTTTTGCTCCCAGCCAGACAGCCCAATTTTTTTTTCTCCACATGCATCATTATCGGGCAAAACACATTTAACAACAATTAAATACAATAAACACCTATTTTATGTTTTTTTTTTCCAATAAAGGCAATTAAAGAAGAGAAAAAAATACAAGTAGGAATGAACAAACAAGGAACGTAGATAAAACTACCCCCCAGATAGATATCGATAGATATAGATAGATAAAATATAAACACAAACAGATTATGACCAGTCTAATACAGTCACTGAGAAGAGAGAGACAATGCATATTAATGTCAGTATAAACAGCAGTGCAGAGCCTAGAGAGACCATGGCAGCACAGAGATGATCTAAAATCCAGTGAGGGACCAGTGGTGACACAGGAGACAGCAGGGTCCCACTTTCTATAAAATGCAACTAATGAACCTCTTAGGTTAGATTAAATTGTTTCCAAAAGGAGGAGGGACATCTGAGTGTCTGGGGTCCCTGAGGGCCAGGTTGAAGGTCACGACCATAGGGCATCTTGCATGGCACAGACATAGAATAGAATAGCGATACTTTATTCATCCCCATTGGGAAACTGCCTTTTTGCCATATGTCATCCAGACACACACAGAGGTGAGAGCAAGCTTCGGGGGTCACAGCACAGGGTCTGCCAGCGTGCGGCGCCCCTGAAGTAATCAGGGATTACAGGCCTCACTCAAGCAGCCAACAGCAGCTTCAGTCTGCTGTCTCTGGGATTCAACCTGGCAACCTTCTGATCACTTGCACACTGTCCTAAACTGCTCAACCAAACAGCAACCCCACATAAAACCCCAGCACGCTTAAATTCATTCCCCTTATAAAGGTCCCTTACCAACATAGTATCTCGGTAACCTAACATATATATACTGTAGAAAGATATTACAAATAGCAGAATAGTGATACTTTGTTAATCCCCATGGGGAAGTTCTCTTTTTGCCTACCCCATCCTGCTCCCCCTGAGAAACACATACAGGTAAGAGCAAGCTTTGGGGGTCACAGCACAGGGTCTGCTAGCGTGCAGCGCCCCTGGAACTGGGGGTTAAATGCTTTGCCCAAGGATCCATGGACATGTGCAGGATTGCCAACTTTGGTCAGCTGGCTGGAGTGAGATTTTGAATTCAAAACCTTGTCACACATGCACATGCATTTACATGTATGTAAGAGTTTTATAACCTTGTAAATAGTCTGCAGGGTTTGCAAACTACTCCAGCACATTTGATGTGATTATTCTGCCATGTCATGTGACTATTCTGCCATGGCTCAAATTGGCAACCTTTGGAGCACAGGCACAGAGACTAAGCTTCTAAAGCTAACACACCACCCCCAAAATCATCCATCCATCCATCCATCCATTTTCCAACCTGCTTTATCCTTATTGGGTTGTGGGGGGTCTGGAGCCTATCCTGAAAGCAATGGGCATGAGGCAGGGAACAACCCTGGACAGGGGGCCAGCCCATTGCAGGGCACACTCACACACCATTCACTTGCACATGCACACCTATGGGCAATTTAGCAAACCCAATCAGCCTCAGCATGTCTTTGGACTGTGAGGGGAAACTGGAGTACCTGGAGGAAACCCCACGACGACACAGGGAGAACATGCAAACTCCACACACATGACCCAGGCGGAGACTCGAACCCGGGTCCCAGAGGTGTGAGGCAACATTGC
Organism: Hippopotamyrus pictus; assembly: GCA_026781145.1. Taxonomy (NCBI): domain Eukaryota; kingdom Metazoa; phylum Chordata; class Actinopteri; order Osteoglossiformes; family Mormyridae; genus Hippopotamyrus; species Hippopotamyrus pictus. The sequence continues at coordinate 21,805,993 of JAODLC010000100.1, read as the reverse complement.
CACCCCCCCCCCCCCCAATCAGTCATTGGAATTAGCAGCACTGCACATAGACTTGAAACTCAGTAATGTTATACAATTTTAATGTGTGTGAAAAGCTAAGAAAAAGTGCCCATTGTGAGACAAGGAATAAAAAAAAAACATAGAGGTATCTCACACCTGTAGATGGTCTAGTTCTTTAGATAAATGAAAGATAATAATTACGAGTTTTAAATGAAATATCTGGGTAACATTGACTCAGTTTATGAATTTTTGTGTTGAAAACCAAGTTTTCTCATTCAAGTCAATTAAATTTAATGACCAACAATGTGTCACATGTGGTATATAAATCCCCATTTCCCTACTTATAAGCCTTTGGTTTTGACAAGAAATATTTAGAAGTTAAAATAACTGCAAATATGAGTGGAGAACACATTTTGCTAATGTTGACTCTGTTGGTTGGAACATGTCTTACAGATTACATTCATCATTAGTCATCTTTGACATTTTGAAGCCAAATCTTCATTTTGAATATCAAGGTGTCACTCAAATTGCCCCAGCTTTGATCTAGATTGTTTGCGTTTATTACTGAAGCAGCATTAGCAATAGCAATGAACCTCTGTTATAAAAATCTGTTCACAGATTATCGTAGAAACTTTTCCAGTTGTCTAACAACATGCAAAATTATACATAACATTTCCGAGATTAGTGATGTCAAAGCTTTTTAATGACATATGTATAAACAGTCATACTATTAAAAATTCATTCAACTCATTACAAATAATTTGAGGTAGATGTGTCCAGTTCTGTGTCGGGAGCTTGGCTGTGATTATAAAAAGGACATTAAAATAATCCTTGGAGTAACAGGTTGGCCTTCCCATCTGCACTAGCTTGCGACACTAAGAGAACACATGGCATGATTAACACAATCTTTCTGAGCTCTAGTCTGTCCATTATGCTGGGCTTTTCTTAAAGCTTTATTGCAGTAATTACCATTAAAAAAATAAAATACCACAAGCATCAGTAAAGCTTCCACAAAGAGGAAACTATAGAAGGTGCCCATTTATAGTACTTCCTCAGGGAAACAAAGAAAAAAGATTACATTTACCAAATAAATAAATGTATGTCAGGTTAACTCCACAAGTGATATTTTTGTTTTGTTATGTTCACACATTGGAACAAACAACCTACTGAATCAGCATGTCTTGAAGTTACTTGCATCAGCTACCTTTTACAGTTATATAGCTCTGACAGGAAAAACTCCATTCGGCTGATGATGACAACAGCCAAGGGCTCCATGAATTAAAAGCATGAAAATGGACAAGTCAGTTTATGCGTTGAAGGATTCAAATCTGTTTTCTATTATCATATTTGAACATATTTATGCATATTGCTCTGAAATTTCTGTATAAAAAGAAAGATACTGTAACATATATCAAGAGATGGCCCTAAGGCAAATCTCAGTGCATAGGTGGAGGTCAGATACGGTTCATAGAATCAAATGATTATTTAACTGAGGTTTATTTCAAAATGAATGGACATTGAATGAAATTTGAAAGTAATATGATTAGAATGTTCTGACTTGGATTTTAATGCCTTTAAACATATCAGAGATTGACCCACGGGTCATGGAAGATGTCTGAATTTGAATCAACATCTAAGTGCGCTTCTAATTTAGACGGTGGTTATTTTTAATTTGGATCTTTGAAGAATAATTTTAAACTCACAGATGCCCTGTCACTGGGATCTGGGGGTCAGAGGATGATGCAAGGGGGTGGGATATTCCTGCAACATGGGAATCAAAAGTGTGCAGCCGTAGTGATACAGCAGACACACAGCAGGCCATTTGTTTGGCATATTTTGAGACAAAACTAATGATCCCCTCGAGTCAGAATGGAGATTGTCATTCTTCTGAGAGCCAGGCATGTTCCCACGCTCACAGCACATGGTGTACCCAGACGCGATCCCATCCAAATCCGACCCAAGCTGGAGCATGTTCAGGCTCCAAGATCAAACAAGATCGAGCATCTTCAGGCTGCTTCGGCTACAAGGGATATTACATCGCATCCATTAATCTTCTTGTCTGGTCTATCAGCCCAACCATATGTTCTTTAAAGGCCAGTTGTAAAGTGACCTAAAAATTCATCTAAACGTTGAAAAAAAGGACATGTCCCTTTAAGAGCATCTTTCTATCGTACTGTTCCAATTAGGCATTCTGTCCGGGAAGTTGGGTTGGAAAACCAGCACTCTGTCCAATTCCTTCATGAACAGCCACACATCACAGTGTCCGCTGAATATTTAGCCTTAAACAGATATTTCTAAAACAAGAAGGCCATTACTTTCCCCTTCATATCAGCTGCCATGACATTGAGTGCCCATAAAACATAGCTTTTAAACGTAAGTTCCATAACTGGCCGTTATCTTAATTGTAGAAATACTTTTAATGGCTGGTGTTAAGTGAGTAAGGTGTGAGGAACACTTCTGTTTATATGAGTCATTGATTTACGACAATTACGTAGCCCGTAAATGAGCACGATAATTGACGACCTTCAGTTTTAATGGTAATGTTCTAATATTTTTACAAGCAAACTTTATGGGGAGGTTTTATCACAGGAGATGAAAAACATGCTTACTTTCTACCACCCAATGCTGAAAATAAGTCGTCAATTCCATTACGGTTCAGTAGCGCAAAGCTGTCACCACTAACGGGCTGCAGAGATTTAATTAATCTCATAAAGTCTGCGAGGTCGGGAATTTAGCCCTCTCCATAAAGACTGAAGGACAGCTTAACACACCGAATGGTGAATTTGCCAGATTTTAAAAACATTTATTCCAGACAATGCATATATATCAAGCTTATTTGGTTATAGTAACCTCCATCTGAGGGCAAATTCACCGTATATATTATCAATTGACAGTTAATGTGGCAACCCGCTTATGAAGTCAACTGAGCAGAATTAAATTTGGAATGGTCCGTAAAAACTCCCTTCTAACGAGCGGGTCCTAAAACGCAGAAGCGCGTCTCTGTAACAGAGAGCATGACAAATAAAATCTTCAGTGTCAGCCTTCCCCCATCGCAGACAACCTATAACCAACAACATAACACTTTATCACCTCGTAAGACTTTTCAGTAGCCGTAGCTAACGAATCCATGAAAGGGGAGAACGGGAGGCTGGAACACAGGGCTTTATTTATGTTTTGGTTTTGAGGAAATGAAGGAGAGGGACGAACATAAAACACAATGGATTCTGCGTCAGCAGCAGGATCGAGTCAGGTAAGGAATCCAGACTGATGTGGAGGCAATACGGTAGATGACGCAACAAGGCCTATGAGTATGATCAAAGTGAAGCTCGGTTATCAGTGAAGGGCTCAGCTGCCGACTCCACCCCGAGAAAAATGTCCCATATGACCACTGGGGGAAAAAAGGCAGACAGTGTATTCAAAATAACTTAATTTGTTAAATATTCCCTCTTGCAACAATATTAAACAGAATAATTAACGACACATTCGGTTTTCAATGACTGTAACACAATTCATCGTCCTTCAAGAAATGTACTAGCAGAAATCTGATGATTTGTTATAAAATGTTGTTATTCAGAATGAAAGAATGAGATATTTGAGGTGTGTGTCACCTATAGAATAAATAACTTAAACATACTTATACCACACAATAAATAAATAAATTATGTATACTATGATGGTTGAACACTGCACTTCCCTGAATGCCCTGCTTTACCTCAGATACAATTAGGCCAATTGCAGAAACCCAAAACATTTGTACTAACTGCAAACTTTAAAAATACAGCTGAAATAATACTTAAAAATGCATTAAGCTGAGCTCTTTTTAATTCTGTATCGATGTGGAAGCTGAAAAAATGTCATGGAAATTAAGCACTGTATGCTAATGTATTTCAGAAGTCCAAACATTAATCAGCATGTACAAAGTTCAAATGCTTTGCAGCTTATGTATTTTTGCTTTCCTTGCCTAATAATTTTAATGTCAAATTACAATACAATATTTTGCTTGAATAAACTGGTAAATGTTAAAAGTGTGTATACAATTTTCCTTAATCACTTATCCTAACGCAGTTAGTTATTGCAGTGCTGGGCCAATATGCCAATCTTTCACAGGACTCATGCCTACCTACATAGACACCAGGGCTGTACACCTTTCAGAACTGAATTGAGAATGGCTCTGAAATTCCAATTCAATTTGTGAATCTGAATTGAATTTGAATTACAGTAAAAGACAGGATGTAGAATTAAAATTCAAATTTGAATTTAATGAAGTAGAATTAAAATGGAATTGAATTCAAACAAATTCATATATGAAGCATAGATACAGTGTTCAACAATACAGCTTAATATTTCAATATGAATTATGTATTATCATATTAAGATACACAGCATATAAAGAGTTGTGTTAAAAATGTCATTCAGAATGAAAGAATGCACCATTTGAGGTGTCACCTATATAATAAATAAACATACTTATTAATTTTGTATAGCATGATGGATGAGCACTGCATTTCCCAGAATGCTCCGCCTTGCGCCAAAGTCTACAAAATGGAGCCAAACAATCTGAAAGCAAACTCGCTCTGGGCAAAGTCCAAAAACATGTGTCTTTCTCTACACTGGCTACCGAGGTTCTAGGAGATCGCAAACATCAACCTGCCAATATCACCCACTGGAATAGCCAGTTAAAGATGCTAAAGGCAGTACTTAACATTCCCACTGATGTTCTTGCTCAGCTCCAGCACCCTGTCCGGCTCGCATCCATTGAATATAAAGCCATAGAAGAACCATATGTGGTACTGGAGCCCTCTGAGTAGGTAACAGATAGATGTCAGGCAGAAAGAGTGGTACCTCCAGCGCAGTGATTCTATGTTTTCGAAGCATAAGGCATATGGTAAAAAACATGGAGATGACTAAGAACAACAACAAGGCAGTGTCCATTCTCCATGGACAGTCAAATTAGTCTCTCACCTGTCGCTAAAGGTTCACATGATGTTACCATACACCTCATCAACCATGTCTAGCAGAGGATACCAACCCTTTGGCCTACTGGAAGGCAAATGAAGCCAGCTTTCCTGAGTTAGTATAACTTGCCTGCAAGTACCTGTCTACAGTATACCGTCTTCCTCTGCACTTGTTGAGAGAATCTTCAGTGTAGCAGGAATTTTTTTCAGGCCAGACCATTGTAATCTAAATGATAATACCTTTTGCTGATAAAATGTAACAATATTGAATATTGAACAATATGTGTATTGGAATAAAGCATAATTGGAATTGCTATAAGCTTTTGTTTTTTGTTATAGTGCTTTGATTTAACTGAAAGACAAAACTTATTGTTATACACATAGGAAAATAAACAGGAGCAACTGCATGAAATGTAATTATCTTTACCTTGTATACTTTTATTTTGGTTTTAGATACAAAACTGTGGAATGCACTGCCTCTGCATATTCGTCTGGCCCCAACACTTCCTTCGTTTAAACTTTGTCCTAAAACACACTTTTATTGTTTGGCTTTTAACTCGGCATAGGAGTTTCTTTTGTCTTTGTTGTTTGTATAGTTTGTAGGTTTTATGTTATTTTGATTTTGTTCAGCACTTTGTTCAACTGCTGTTGTGTGAAACGTGCTCTATAAATAAATTAAACTGAAACTGAAACTAATTTTAAAATATAAACAAACTCCTTCCATCTATCCATCCGTTTTCTGGAACTGCTTTTCCTACTCATGATTATGGGGGTTCCGGAGTCTTTCCTGGAAGCTACAGGCACAAGGCAGTGAACAACTCAGGAGGTGTGTATAAACAAACCTTTAATCAAAAAAAAGAATAACACAAGATTATATATTTGACACTTTGACCCTACTCATCTGACAACCCACGGACAAAATAACCTACCCCAGATTCCTCTAATGCTAACACACAAACAAATAAAGATGCAAATAATACGTATGTGTCCATGGTAAATGGTCAATGTAAACCAAATGTATATTGATAGATTAATAGTTATACACAATTTTCTATTGCAATCATGCAAATATAAAGTACACTTTACCTACTCATACAGTTGCAAGCTCAGTATATACATCTACCATCTAGAAAGTACATCTCTTATATGATTATTTATGTTTTGCTAGACTAAATGATATATTTTTGTGTTGTGTGATTGAATGAATGAATGCAACATTTATATAGTGCCTTTCAAGACATCCACAGTACTTCATAGAACCAATGGGGAGCGACTTCATCCACCACTGTGTAGCCCCCACCTGGGTGAGGCGACAGCAGCTATTCTGCACCAGTACACTCACCACACAGTAGCTAAGGTGGTGGAGGGGCAGGAAGGAATTCACCAGTTAGCTATAGGAACGATTTGGAGGCCAGATTCGAAAGGGCCACAGTGAGCAGTTTTAGCCAGGAGATCAGGGTCCCACCCCCACTCTTTCAAAGGATGCCCAGGGATCTTTTATCACCTCAGAGAGTCAGGACCTCGCTTTTACATCTCATCCAAAGGATGGCACCAGTTTCACAGCACAGTGTCCCTGTCACTGCACTGGGATCCACACTGACCACAAGATGCGCTAACCTGTTGCTCACAAAAGCACCTCTTCCAGCAGCAACACAGCTTTCGTAGGTGTCCTAACATCCAATTACTGGCCCGACCCAAGCCTGCTTAACTGCAGATGGTTAACGGCTGCTGACATTCCACTGAATTTCTTTGAATTGAAATTAATAAAATTCTTCTTGCTGACATTCCAGTGCAAATTCCAATTCAACATTCTATAGGGTGTTTTAACCAGCAAGCAGTCACGTTATTTTTATTTACTCTTGATCAGAGTGAGAGATAGCGCACCTGAAGACTCTTTTGCTTCACCTAATGTTCCGTTAATTTATTGACATAATATAATTATAGCTTACACCGGTTTTCTGCTTTGACTGTCGAGTACAACTTATTGACATAATATAATTTTAGCTTACACTGGGTTTCTGCTCTGACTGTAGAGCACGCATGTAACCTCCACTATCTCCCTTAATAACGTGCAATTTACAATTAACAAAATGTTTAAAATAATTAATATTTAGATTTTTTTTCCATGTGAGTGATATGTAGCCTAGACACTGAAACTATAGTGAAAGGTGTCAGTTATGTAACATTGTTGTTACGATTTCAGTATGGCTATCAAAAGATCATTTAACCGTTTATTTTTGCTGAGAACCGCTTACTGCACGCGTGAAAAAGAGGCGCCGCTCTGACTCTTCTGATGACGCACCACTGCCGCGAGTGTAGTGTGTAGCACACTGGAGCCGCGCGTCTCACACAGGCAGTGTGGCTACTCCGGTCTGTTAACATGGGCGCTGAAATTATCATCGGGACGTTCTGCAGCCACCACACACAAGCCAGGTGTCCAGTGTGTCCCGGGCCTAAAACGATCATTTGAGCAAAATGTGCTGATTAAAAATGTGCTGATTTGTAGATTGTACATTTTAAGAATAATTATACTTTTTCAAAAACAGCCATTTCATTGAAATCGATCAGTTTTAAGCACTTTTTATCAGTTTCACGGAGCATTTAAAACATGAACACATACTATGTTTCCATTATGTTTTAATATTTTGATATGAAATTAGGCTGATGCATTAAAACTGTGAGGTTAATAAGAGTAATTTTAGATATTTTTTTAACATCATTTTATCAGTCAGCTTATGGCTTTAAATATTAATCATGATATAGTATTTTAGCATTAAGTTAGTTTTTAAGAAATTTCAAGTAACCATTATAGTTAACGACGTGCTGAGCAGCTATTTAAAACTAATGAACCTTTAGTTACTCATTTGTTCTATTTTAGGTGACTGAAACACCGGAGAAAATTTAAATCCTCATTCAAAATATGCCCAGTTTAATTTGAATCCTGTAGTTAATTCCAATCTTAATCAAAGCTAATTAAATAAGACTAGAAAACTAGAAGAAAAGTCTGTGGAGACGGGCAGCGCACGGCACCAGGGGCTGTAAAGCCCACTACAGGAAGCTATCGAGTGACATCCTGCTAATGCTACGAGCAAACTGCCCCAATCCTTCACATATTGCAAAGTTTAAAACCTGCAGTCCTTCAGAATATCCTGCAGTGTTTGCGTATTCCTGCAGTTAAAGCTATATGGCGAAACATAGCAACATCTTCCCAGACTACATACGTTCAGCTTCTAAGGTTTAGTAACTGTCGATGAGAAATGACTTACAAAAACGTATTTATTGGTGTCATCTTGTACAAGGAGAGCCGTTGGTTTTACTGCACAGTATTCCATAAATCACATTTTACATTCAATTATGAAGTGCAATTTCGGCATTGAGCCTAGGTCAGGCCCTGCAGTTCCACTCTGATTGCCCTACAAAGTACAGAAGATTGCTGCAAACTTCCAGCTTCACTACTCTGCCTCAATCACTTTTAATCAAAGAGAAAGACTTTGCCTTTCCGATTCCTGCATTTTCCTCCATGATTTAAGACATGTTACTCTTTCCAAGGTCAGTGTTAAATACTGAATATTTGATTTAAGAATTGCAGAAATGTCCTACTGGAAGCAATATCCATGTAAAAACAGCACATCTATCTCATCATGCTTCTTTTAACCAATACATTAGTCATAGTTATTGCTGAGAATAATATATTGCATAAATGGTGGATTTCTGCTTGTCAAGCAAAAATGAACAGTGTCAGAAATGAGAGTACCTTTCATTTGTATATCCCTTTGGCCACTATGCTGAATGAATTAACTTCAATAATTTTTGAAGGGTTAGGAGTCTTTTAAGTAAAACAAGTCAACATTCAATCCTCCCACTGATTTCCTTATCAAGTTAACCATAAACATGTCCATCACTCAGCTATGGAATAAGGATTAAACTTTTATCCAACCATTTTGTATACCCGCTTGTCTGTTTGGGGTCGTGGGAGTCTGGAGCCTATCCCAGCAGCTACAGGCAGAAAGCAGGGTATAACGCAGGATGAGGCTCCAACAGGATTAAACTTAAGGCTTATAATTTAGTTCAGATATTGCTGCTAATTAACGGCTTGTGGTGTCACAGCCCAGTTGTTTTATAATTCATTTTGTAATAGAATTTACAGAAATTTCAGACTTGCTGAAGTAGGAGTTTTGTATAGATACTCTGTGTTAAAGTTATTCACTTTTTGGGGGCTGTTTCTAGTTATGTAATATGTGTCGGTGCCAGGAATTCGGAGAATTAAAGGCAGTTAAGCAACACCGTTTACTTGGCTGAAAATACTGCTTCACAAGTACGTGCATTGCTGAAACTGAAGGACATAAGTTTCCTGAAGCACAACACTGTATACATTATCTATGCATAAGCACACCTTTGACATAGTAATGTCAATTTGCAAAAACACTGCAATTTTCTGGATGATGACAGCGATGAATTAAAAAAAAAACACTTCCTGTGACCTCATGGACACCTGTGTGGTGGGTGCTTCAGTTTCTGTCTGCCATCCAATATTTGATACCTGTCCACACTGAATCCTTTGTGTTGATTCTAATAACATGAAATGACAAGGCAGTAGTGCTGCATTGCTCTATGCTTAGCATGTTTTAATATTTATAGCAGTGTTCAGGCTGACATCTTATAATCCTTCTCAAGGATTCAAGACCGTTTCATTTGTAAATTAAAATAAAGTGAGATGAAATTCAGATACATTTAAAATGTACTTAACTAGGGTAAATCTCAACTGTCAATGTCAATTATTATATGGTTATCTGTCTGATTATGAGCTATAGCATTTCTGTATTTGTAAAACAGAAAATAATCCCCAGTGAAACACAATATGAAAATCAGTTGAGAATCATACTGTAACTTTTACACACTATGTGACCCCACTCTGTTACTTTACGTGGTCTGGCACTTTGTGGCTGAGTTTCTGTTGTTCCTAAACACTTCCACATTGCAGTAATACCATTTTCAGTTGACTGTAGCATTTCTATCAAGGGAGAAATTTCTAGGGGAGAACTGGCATTCCATGACAGTACCACTCTTGAGTCCACTGAGCTCTTCAGATCAGCCTATTCTTTCACAGATGTTTGTAAACCTGACTGCATGGCTAGGTGCTTGATTTTATACATCCGTGGCAATGGGTCTGAACGAAACATGTGAATTCAATGATATGAATAAATTCAATGATATAAGAGGTGTGTCTCTGTACCTTTGTCCATATAGTGAATGTTAAAAACATTACCAAAGTATTGATAAACTCCTCAAATACGGACGCTCCTCTACTTACGAATGAGATACGATCCGAACAGCTGTTCGTAACTTGAAATGTTCGTATGTCGTTATTCAACATCATTTTATACGTAAGTACAAAGAACTAGGATGCTGGGAGTACGC
>JAODLC010000100.1:21748285-21795520 GCA_026781145.1 Hippopotamyrus pictus | reverse complement strand
GAAACCCAGCGTCTGGTCATGTCCATGAGTTCAAGACTTCAGGCAGTCATTGCCTGCAAAGGGTTTCCAACTAAGTACTAGAATTGAAGATTTTATTTGCAGTTATAATAATGTGTCCAATTACTTATGAGCCCCTGAAAGGAGGGGATTGTGTAGAGAAAATACTTTACTTTACTTTACTTTGTTCTACCCACTGAATTAAATTTGAAAGTCTGCACTTCAACTGCATCTGACTTGTTTCTTTTAAAATTTATTGTGGTAATGTACAGAACTGAAAAAGTGAAAAATTTTGTCCAAATAGTTATGGTCCTGACTGTATTTGTACACAATCTATGCTATAAATGGACTACTGAAGTGAAGAAATAATGACTTGAATTATAGCATTGTGATAATCATCAATATATATAGTTTGATATGAAAAAAATCACGAGAAAATATTTTACCATATCACCGAGCCCTAGACTGATATCAAAATGAAATAGCGCATATAGTCATATACACAATTGTTTTACATTGCAGTATTAATAATTAGGATAAAACTCTCACTTTGAATATGATTGGGAAGCAAACATTTATGGGAATTTCCCATATGCCAGTGCTGTGTACTTGACCAGACAGAAAATACTTATTTACATCTAAAATTTTCTAAGCTTTAAACTGCTTGTGCCTGTGTTGATTGAGAGTCAACTAAATAGTTGAAAAGACGACTTGGTAGCGAGTGTGGATCGTGTACAATATAATAGCCTTGTTGGACTTCTCTTCATAACTATTATTTCACTAGATAAAGGAAGATCACGATCAACTGCATGTATGTCACTATTGTATTTGCCATTTTTTGATAACTAAAAGGCAGTTTGGGACCATGGAGATCATCCCCAGTAGCAGGATACATGGTGGGCCTACAGGGTAAATTGGATTTTCAGCACCTTCAGAACATTTTCCAGGTTACAGGCCCAGTGGGGATATGAGTAGTTGGCCAAGCATGGGATTCAAATTGGCAACCTTCTGGTCACAGGTAGAGTGGCTTAACATGCTTAGCTAGACACCAATGTGCATAAGATGCTTTACGGTTGCAAATTTGTTGGTGTATATACTGTATCTTAGGAATCCATGGTTAGACGTGATTAGATATTATGAAAATTAGCAGCATGGCACATTTTCATAGTTTGATAGTTCAGAGACAAAGCTGAATGAATAGTACATGAATTAATACTGAATTACATAAGACAATATCAAAGTTATAGGTCTACTAAAATTATGTCAAATGTTCTTTTACGGATTCTGCCTAATTGTGGAATGACAACAGAATTTTATTATAATAATTATTTTTTTACAAGAGCTCAGTTAACTATCTAAACTCATTAGCACCTACATCATAACTTACACAGAGTGTAAACCATGACTATGATCTCCTGATCCTGTGACACGAAAAACACATTCAGGTGTAAGTGCCGGAAAACACATTCAGGTGTGATAAACGGAACAAGTCTTATCTAAACGGGGTCATGTCTATATTCTCAGTTTTTGTAATTTCATAATGTTGTTGCACCTCTTAATTATTAATTTAATTATCATTCAAAGTATTGGTCATTAAAAAAATATCTGCATACCTCAATTGTGTTCCAAAGTTTAAAATGTCTTCTATTCTTTAGCATTGCTGTTTCACAGCATGTTTTGGCTGCTTTGTGGAAAGTGTTAGTGAAGGAAAAAGTGATGGATTCAGTGATAGATCTTCAGGTGACTGTTGGCACCCCATCCTGGGTTATTCCCTGCCCTGTTATCGGTTGGCGCCCCTTCCTGGGTTATTCCCTGCCCTGTTATAGGTTGGCGCCCCATCCTGGGTTATTCCCTGCCCTTTTATAGGTTGGCGCCCCGTCCTGGGTTATTTTCTGCCCTGTTATAGGTTGGCGCCCCATCCTGGGTTATTCCCTGCCCTGTTATAGGTTGGCGCCCTATCCTGGGTTATTGCCTATCTTGCACCCATAACTTCCAGGATAGACTCAGGATCCCACAACCCTGCTTAGGAGAATTAGGTATAGAAAATGGATCACTTAAGGTGAAACAAATACAATGTCCACAATTTCTTCAGCTTTTGTTTAGAAAGGCTCACAGCAATCAAGATATTTTGGCAAATAACTGAATCCTAATGCCTTTATTCCATAAAAAATACATAATAGATGCCGAGCTGTACAAAAATGGGTAGGCGAATGCTCCTATGCACAGTATTATCTAAGGAGACTAAAATTCTCAAGGAAGTGAACAAGAAAACAGCCATTGCAAACCTTTTCAGAGAAAGTCAGTTACTGTTGGATAGCTTTGTGGAGATGGTGGCTAGTATAAAAATGTACACCTCTTAGCAACGGTCTGCTAAACCAGTTCCCAAAAGTATTATTTCCTTGCTTCAATTGTTATCAGAGAGCTGCAATGTTTCCCCACATTTCTTCAAAAAAGAAGAGGAAAATACCTTAGTCACACAGGCAGCTGTTGATAGTGTCATATTCTCCTCTCAAAGGGAAATAAATAAAGAACACTTACAAAGCCCATCTGGGAAGCCAGCAGCCTTATTTGATTCCTTGAGTATTGACCTCACTGGAATGCCCAGAGAGCCACTCAAACGCTCCACTAATGGAGCAGATGTACATAAATTAAACTGAAAGCAATATACTGCAAAGCCTTATCGGTGGTTAACACACAATTTATCTATCGATTTGGTGAGGAGGGTCTATAGATTCCTCAAAACCTGGAGCCTGTTTTGCTGAAAGTCTTGATGGTGCTATTATAAATCAATACCTGAAAATGATCAAAGTATGACTAACGTAGAATAATTTAAAGCCTTAAAAAAAAAAACAATTTTACATGCAATGCAAAAGCTGCATAAATCCTTTAAGTGCAGCCAATAAGAAAATTTCTAGTTAGTGCTACCTGTTTGAATATATAACCTATTAAAGTGATTCGACAAAGAGCCATGCTTCACATATCAGTTTTATAAATTTATTTTATTGATACATTTTTCATTTAGCAGGTGGCAATATGTCCAAAATGACATACAAATGAGGCATATAATATAAATTATTCTACATATTAATGGCGTCTCTCGTGACTATTACAATGAAATTATAATATGTATTTATTATATTAATATTACATTTATTTTTTATTATTACATTTATTTAATAATATTAGCAAACTGTCCAATAATGAAAGGAATATAAATAATACTGTACAGTACAATATAATAAAATCTAGGCAGCACTAATACTTCAATATTGGAGTCACCTAAGACACCAGTGCTGCTAAAATATTTGTGTTCAGTGGAAGTAGTCCCTAATGAGTGCCTAAATCACTGCTTTCCATCCCAAAGATCCTATTAAGACCTGGAGATCTGTCTTTGGGTCCACATAGTGTTGTCATCGTTGTATTTTAAATTGCCAATTTTAGTCTCATGCCTTGAAGCATTTTCTACTACATCATCCAGAATAGCCTTATAAGCCCATGAAAAGATGATGTATCAGGTATACAGCACTTCTGTAGTTCTATCAATCATATTTCTTTTTCTAAAACAGGCCATCTTAAACTCATTACTTCACCAGTGTTAATGAGCAAACAATATCCGTAATAGCAATTTCTGGTTTGTCGCATGCAAATTATAGTACATATTTATCTCCTTATAAAAAGCAATGGCTGTTCAAGGTTTTTAATGTTGTGTCCATGATATTTAGAGCTGAATCTTGTAACTATGTAAGTTGTTAGCAGCCGTGCTTTTGGGAAACATACCCAAGATCAAGGTCATAGAACAAAACGAGGCTGAGTCACCAGCAAAGAGGAATCAAGACACTAAGCCAAAACTGGAGTGCTAATCAAACAAATCAAAGTTGCAGAATTAGAACATCATGAGAGTTGAAACAGATTAATCACAAGAAAACCAATCCAGAGCAGCACACAACCTAACTGGGGTGCGTTTTCTGAACAACAACGGAAGTTAGCATTAACTGTCATGAATGTGCCGAGCACGGACCAGGGAAGCAGGCGAGGACGACGAGGGATCAGGAACAAGGTTTTTAAGGATACGGATAAGGCAGACAGGACAGAAACGTCATAACACTACAATGACCAGACTGGGGAAACGAACAGAAACGCAGACTAAATACACAGGACAGGCTGACCGCTACAGGCAACAGGTGGTTACAATCGGGAATTAACACAAGGTAACCAGGGGGGCGTGGCACACAGGAGGATTGGACGAACAGGTCATGACAACCCCCCCCCCCCCCCCCCCCCAAACGCGCGCACTCCAGGCGCGCCTCAGGGGAGGTGATGGACGAAACAAGACCGGGGACACGGGACCTGGAAAACAAGAGCAAAACACATCAATGGGGCAAAGGAAACAAGACAGACACACAGAACAGACACAGAGACAACAACTCAGACAACAACCAACAAACCACGGGAAAAGGAAACAGGCACAGGGGCAACACCGGAGACACAGGGGGAACATCAACGGGAGGAACGAAGGGGCCAGGAGTGAATGAAAGAGAAACAGGAGGATGAGGAGCAGATACAGGGAACACAAAGGGACCGAAAGGCACAGATGGACAGGGGTGAACACAGGGGGCACAAAGGCAGGGGGCAAGGAGGCCAAGGGTGGGGGGAAACTGGGAGCCAGAGGGAACCCCGGCAGGCGAGGGGTAGAAGCCGCAGGGGCCACAGGCGACTGCGAGGAGGGAGCAGGAGGGAAGGCCGAAGGTGAGGAGGAGGAAGGCGAACGGAGCAACGGAGGAGACAAGGAAGAGGGCGAAGGGGACACAGGCGAAGGGGAGGAGGGAGCAGCAGCCGTGGCAGCCAAAGTCGAGAGCCAAGGCGTAAGCGACTGCCGAGTCAGAGATGCGGGACCCGCAGTCGACCAATGAGGTTCCGGAGGCGGGACAGCAGCCGGCCGATGAAGCGCTGGAGGCGGGACCGGAGGCAGCCGCCGAGCCAAAGCTGGGGGGCTGCAAGTGACCGCCATGCCGCAGTGAGGGGAACCGCAGGCGGGTGGGACCCGGCCCCGGTGTCCCCTCCCCTTCCGGGAGACTGAGAGGCGGGGACCCGACTGGGGTCTGTCACACTGGGGTGACGGTGGAGGAATCACTGGGGTGGTCACGGGGGAAGTCACTGGGGTAGTCATGGGGGCAGTCACTGGGGGAGTCACTGGGGTGGTCAGGGAAATCCCCGAGGGGTCCCACTCAAGCTCACCTTCCAACTCCACTATAGAGGGAGGAGCGTCGGTGCAGCAGTCTGGGACCTCCTCGGGGACAGGGGCCTCGGGCAGCGGTGTCTCGGGCGCAGCAGGGGCCTCGGAGGATGAAGCAGGAACCACGGGAACCTCAGGGTGTGAAGCTGCAGGACCCATGGGAACCTCAGGGGGCACAGCTCCTGGTAGGGACATCTCTTCTAAGACGTCCCTGCTCCGGCTGGCTATAGCCCGAAGCAGGGGATCCTCCCGGACTTCGGGCTGGGCGAGCCAATATAAAACCTCGTCGGTGAGGTTAAGGTATTCCGCCTCACCGATCTGAGGTGTCTTCTCGTGGAGTCCGGTCATTCTGTCATGAATGTGCCGAGCACAGACCGGGGAAGCAGGCGAGGACGACGAGGGATCAGGAACAAGGTTTTTAATTAACATCGAGTAAGGCAGACAGGACATAAACGTCATAACACTACAATGACCGGACTGGGGAAACGAACAGAAACATGGACTAAATACACAGGACAGGCTGACCATAACAGGCAACAGGTGATTACAATCGGGAATTAACATGAGGTAACGAGGGGGGCGTGGCACACAGGAGGATCAGACAAGCAGGTCATGACATTAACGATGCATCGTACTATGTTATTTCAAACTAACAAACATCCAAAGTACGACTGTTACCCAAAACCATCATACTTTGTTAGTACTACAGTAGTTTGAACCACGTTAGTTCAAATCACTGTAGTTTAAACTATAATGTTTTCAGAGGTGATTGGTCTGACTGTCATGGTGGGTTGTGTGCAAAAATGAACAAATTTTGTAATATCGGTCTGACTTTCACACCGGGTCACCTGCAAAAACTCACAGACTTCATAATATTATTTCTGAATACAACAGTAGTGCTAATATTACATTATTACTGGTCAGTTATTGCATAATATAACAATAATAAAATTAAAAACTCAAAAATAGTAATAGCATCATCATAATATGATACTTATATAATGCTTCTCGTAGAGGGAAAAAAATAGAATTGTTAGGTATTAGGCTATAATGCATTTAGTGACATCGGCTCTATCTGTAATTACGTTTATTTTATTTTAATCACACTATAAGCACTTAAAGACTCCTGAACCGTTCCTGTTCATGTAGTCTATTAGTGACTCAGTGGGATTGATAGGTGCACATAACAGCTGCCCTTGTATACTAGCTCTCTTACAACTATATGGGTTCATATACAAACACCATTTTTAAAAAAATCTTTTTTTCATATTGCAATGAAAACAGTCAATGATTATGAAGCTATTCATTATTTTTAACTGTCAATTTGCCAGTGTTTTAGGCATATATCACAATATTACTCAATGTGATATTGCGATGTCATAATCATGCAGCCCTAAATATATATTTATCTATGTAATGAACTCTAACATAAAGCACAAACAAGGTGGGTAAACAGCATCCTCTCGAATCAATTCATATCCATGACCAGAGAAGTACATAAAAACTACTTCACACGTGTCAATTAACGATGGATCATACTATGTAAGTTTGCAACGTTGTTGCCTCCGAAGTTCGAAATATGGTTCCAGGAAACACCTACATCATACTTGTATAGCTCCAGCCACACGAGTTGCTAACATAGTTAGTAACTATGCTTTTGGGAAACGGACCCCTAATTGGCTGCTGACTAACCCATTAGTTTATATTTATTGCTTATTTCAAGATGCAGTGATTTTTCAGTTCCTCAGCTGCTGAAATGAGGTGAGCAGTTCTTTCTTCTTTCTTTTTGACATCACATTGACATTGAGCTAAATGCATTGGAGTTTGTTCATAGTGTTCAGAGTGTTTTGGGTACATTTGCAGCCTTCACATAGAGTCCAAACACACCAGAATTCAGTGAAAATAGTAAATAAGGATATATTGTATAATTTTTTTTACAACTACAACATTCTTTTACTCTTTGAATAAACATGAATTTTTGCCCGCCCAGGAATCCTGTACATAATACACAAAGTCAAAGTGCTGGTCAAAAAAATGGCATTTACTGTATCCTTGCAGTATTACTAAAAAAAGTAAAACATTTACAGATGGAGGCATGCAAAGCAACCAAACCCGCACAATATACTCTGGAATAGCTGGAATTTCCCAACAATGGACATGTTTCAGCACTGCATACAAATCCATTTGGAGTTTTGGACAACTAACATTTTATAAATGGGAAAAAGTGGGGATTGCAGAACAAAAGATAAATTACTTGTTTATTTCTAGACCTATGACCTATGGCCTTGAATTTATCGATGGGCCCTATTTTCCACTGGCACAAAGCGCAAAGTGGTTTTGCTTGTTTGGTACCAGCGCATTCCTCATTTTCATGCCCTTCACGCACATAATCAAAATGGCAAATGATTTTGCACCCGCTATCTGACCGTAGGAGTGGTGTTATTTAAATGAGGTGTGGCCAGGGGTATTGTCGCTGTGTTGCTAATTTAAGCCAGCGAAATGACATTTTGCATTTGACCAACAAAACCCACATCTGCAGTCAGTGGCACATTGTTAGATGGTATTTAGCCATCCATCCATCATCTATCGGTTTTCCGGGTCAGGTCGCGGGGGCAGCAGTCTAAGCAGGGGAGCCCAGACTTCCCTCTCCGTCCAGCTCCTCTGGGGGAATCCCAAGGCGTTCCCAGGCTAGTCGGGAGACATGGTCTCTCCAGCGTTTCCTGGATCTCCCCTGGGGCCTCCCAATGGGACATGCCCGGAACACCTCACCAGGGAGGCGTCCATGAGGCATCATAATCAGATGCCCGAGCCACCTCATCTGGCTCTTCTTGATGTGGAGGAGCAGCGGCTCTACTCTGAGTCCCTCCAGAATGACGAGCTTCTCATCCTATCTCTAAGCGAGAGCCCAGCCACCCTGTGGAGGAAACCCATTTAGGCCGCTTGTATTCGCGACCTTGTTCTTTCGGTCACTACCCACAGCTCATAACCGTAGGTGAGGGTAGAAACGTAGACCGACTGGTAAATCGAGAGCTTTGCCTTTTGGTTCAGCAACTTCTTCATAATGACAAAAAGCAGAGACCTAATCCTGAGGTCACCAAATCGGACACCCTCAACGCCTTGGCTACGCCTAGAAATTCTGTCCATAAAAGTTACGAACAGAATCGGTGACAAAGGGCAGCCCTGGTGGAGTCCAACCCTCACCGGAAACGAGTCCGACTTACTGCCGACTATGTGGACCAAGCTCTGACACCGGTTGTACAGGGACCGAACAGCCCTTATAAGGTAGCCCGGCTTTTTAACCACCTCAGCGACCTCCACCCCAGAGATAGGTGAGTCCACCCCCAAGTCCCTAGACTCTGCTTCCTCATTGGAAGACGTGTTGGTGGGATTGAGGAGGTCTTCAAAGTATTCCTTCTACCGACCCACAACATTCCAAGCTGAGGTCACCAGCGCCCCATCCCCACCATAAACAGTGTCGATGCTGCACCGCTTTCTCACCCTGAGCCACTGGATGGTGGACCATCGAAATCGTTCTCCATGGCTTTGCCAAACTCCTCCCATACCCGAGTTTTTGCCTCAGCAACCGCCAAAGCCACATTCTGCTTGGCCTGCCGGTACTCATCAGCTTCCTCCGGAGGCCTGATAGGATTCCTTCTTCAGCTTGACGGCATCCCTCACTGCCAGTGGGTTCGGGGATTACCGCCACGACAGGCACCGACCAACTTACGGCCACAGCTCCGGTCAGCTGCCTCCACAATGGATGCGTGAAACATCGCCCATTTGGACTCAATGTCCCCCGCCTCCCCTGGGACCTGAGCGAAGTTCTGCCAGAGGTAGGAGCTGAAGCTCCTTCTGTCAGGGGATTCCGGCAGACGGTCCCAGCAGACTTCCTCCCCCACCAGCGGAGCCAACCCACCACCAGGTGGTGATCGGTTGACAGCTCCACCTCTCTCGTCACCCAAGTGTCCAATACTTGTGGCCGCAATTCCGATGACACGACCACAAAGTCGATCATTGAACTGCGGCCTAGGGTGTCCTGGTGCCAAGTGCACATATGGACACCCTTATGCTTGAACATGGTGTTCAGTATGGACAATCCGTGACGAGCACAGAAGTCCAATAACAAAATGCAGCTCCAGTTCATATAGGGGGGGCTGTTCCTCCCAATCATGCCACTCCAGGTTGCACTGTCATTGCCCACTTGAGCATTGAAGTCCCCCAGCAGAACAAGAGAGTCCCCAGGAGGAGTGCTCTCCAACACCCTCTCCAGGGACTCCAAAAAGGGTGGGTATTCTGAACTGTGCATAAGCACAAACAACAGTCAGGACCCATCCCCCCACCCAAAAGCGAAGGGAGGCTACCCTCTCGTCCACCGCGGTAAACCCCAATGTACAGTCGCCCAGCCAGGGGGCAATAAGTATGTCCACCCCCGCTCGACACCTTTCCCCATGAGCAACTTCAGAGTGGAAGAGGGTCTAACCCTCCTCAAGGAGACCGGTTCCAGAGCCTAAGCCATGCGTCGAGGTGAGCCCGACTACATCTATATCTGGGATCATTGGAACATGCAAACCCCTCCACCACAATAAGGTGTCGGCTCCAGGAAAGGGCTGGCGTGTTAATTAGAAATGTGCAGGTGCACAATGCTTATTATTGACACAGGTATGTGCTAGAGGTGCACTATTTCTTTTTCATTTTATTTATTTCATTATATGTGTTTTATTATAGAGTACATCTGGTCCTTTCACACAATAATACTGTTTAATGAAACACCAAAAGAAAAACAATATAAATTAAGTATAGAACAAACCATATCATTAAAAAAAATTTCGAGTTCATTATGAGAATTAAGCACGTACTGTAATTGAAAGGACATTTGGGTTGCTGGTTTCAAACCCTGTGTTTCAGATATTTAGATAAGTTAGGGGGAGCAATACAATACAGCCATCAGAGAGTCACAACATTCTTTGCGGCATGTTGTATATCGTGTAACATTGCCATGCATGATGGATGTCTGTTCAACATAACTAAGGACACATTAGAGGACTTTAGGAGGCGTGATGCTGAACTGCATGTACCGATGCCAACAAAGGTGTAAACAACGGCAGCAGTTTGGGTAGGAAGGGATCAGCTGGCGGAAGAGCTTAATCATTTGTAGCCTGATAAGGAATCTAAATTATGAAATGTAGAAAAATAACAGTCCAATTGTCTTTCAAATGAATATTTCAAAACTCCTTAAAAACTGTAGGTTGTGTTTAAGTAGTTTGGACAACCTTTTCTTGCTTTGTATTGGTGCAAATAGATGGTTCTATTTTGACAAAACACAAAGTGCAACTAACATTTATGGGTGTGTCCAAATCCATTTTGCTATTTTGACAGCAGAAAACTGATTTTAAGCCGGGGCAAGGCTCAAAAAAGGTTGTCCTAGCTCTCTTAGTTCTTCAGAGGCATCTTTTGGGCATAACAAGGAATGCACCATTTGGAATGACGTGTCACCTCACCTTTAAAAGACAGCAGCGCGTGATATACAGTATGGCAGATCGCTATTGCAATGGTGTGTTTGCCCGGCAAGCCAGATCGCTTTTCACCTGGGGATACGGACGTGCTCATATGCGAGATAAAAATGCACAAGCACATCATCTACCAGATCACCACTGTTCCACCTAAGCCTTTCGAGGTGAAGCAGGCGTGGGATGAGGTAGCAGTGTGTGTGTACTCGCTTTCTGGCATCAACAGATCATCCGCTCAGTGCTGAAAGCGGTATAATGATGTCAATATATGTCAATTCACTGCTAAACGAGCACAGAGGCTGGGAACGGGGACTTAATTATCCTTGTGTGTTTTTTTAATTTTAATTTTGGGTATGCAGTTTGCAAAATATAACTAAAACTGCAACCTTTTTTTTATAACAAAACGCAATCTATACAGTTTTTATGGTGTTTTATTTGTGCTTTATTATAGAGTAGAACTGGTCCATTCGATGAAACAATAGGAAAAAAATACATATATATTAAGTGAGGTTAATTAATTTAATGTTAATTAATTGTAACTGTAGTTTTTATTCTCCCTTCGTCCTTTGAGGGGTGAAAAAAACTATTTCCATTTCTCTGTCATTCCTTGATGCATATTTTATCATTACTCCGTCGTGTCTTCAGAATTATGCTAGGCTAAAATGACAAAATCCTGTTCATTCATTTGAGAGAGAGAGAACAATTATGCAGTAATGTATACAATGTGCTTTATTATTACTGTATTTAATGTAAACTTTGGGTATCTTATCAATTAAACATTGCCATATGTAAGTACATGAAATCAATGTATATAATGGTCCATGGATGGTTCTGTCATCTTTGGTTTCAGCTACCTGTAGTAAGTCTTGGAACATATCATCCATGGATACAGGGGGGAGTGCTGTAATATGTTTCACCTTACTCAGTCTTGACATATGTGTGTGCATGTATGTGTGTGTGTGTGCGCACGCACGCACACACATTTAAAGATTACTCTTTACTGTATCTTATACTACACCAACTAAAACTTACATTGCAGGTTAATGCCAAATTCACTTTGAAAGGTCAAAAGACTAATTAAATCTGCAATTTAGGAGTAATTTACTATGCATTCCAAGAAACATTATCATGGCCTAGGGATCCAAAAATATATTCCATTTGATGTTTCAAAGGCATAATGTCTGTTGACACCTGATATAGACTAGGAATCCTTGGGCTAACATAAATTACTTGTTGACCAAAAAAGAAAAAAAGAAAAAAGACGTTATGTGGGTGTATAAGTCAGCATAAGTGTAGTATCACACCTCCTGGGCTGATGTTTAAAGCCTGCCTTTGGCTGAGTGTGTGTGTGTGTGGCGGGGGGGCGCTTTGGGTATCATTTTTCCACAAAGTGTGTGTGTCTCTTGTGGATAGGCTCCTGTCGCCCCAAAAACACTGTTCTGCAAAAATAATCGTAGAAAAAAAAAACTTTTATTTTGAAGATAAATGCATCTTTTCACAAACAGATCATGTTTTGCGTATCAGGAACATTTACCCCAGGACCTTTCCCTGCCTCAATTTTTTCAAGTTTATTTTTTGTGACCTTTTTGGTAACACAATATGCAGGTAACAGAAAATGCTTATTTTAAGGAATACTACCACCAATTTAAAACCTAATGTAAAACCCGGGGTTGCTTTTCAATGACTGACACGACCCTAACCCCTACCCGGCCCTAACCTTGACCCGGGGCCGGCATGTGCTAATCAAGCACCCCAGGCAAAAACTACCAAACGTCGCCCCACCCCACAAACCAAGAAAAGGGGGGTTGCATGTCACATAACACTGGGGCTGCATCATTCATAGGATGCAGTCTGCAAAGCTGTAGTGTTCGTAGGCTATGTTCTTCGAAAATCGAACACAACGGGAATTAATTAATTGTTAAATAGAGGTCAGTCATTACATTGCATCACATTCAGACAAAGCCTAAGCAAATTGTCTCATCTGCCATGTAGGTGCATAGTTTCCCATCTGGTGATTGATACGCCGTGGCTGGGTCTGAATTCAGGGGCTGCATCCTTCTAAGGCTGCATTTGAAGACCAAATGTGTCACAGTGATGCGACAAGGCTGCCTTATATCATTCCCTTATGCCTCCTTTCCCCCATGTGACAATAAAACTAGAAACTACTCAAGGCGATGCATTAATTTCACAACCTTGCAGTAAAATACAGGACATCGGTGTATTGACTGAACAGATACTAGGTAAATTTTGTGAACCCAGGAAAAAATGTCCCATGAAAGTTTACAGTAAAACTGTGAAGTTTACAGTTAAACTTTAATTATTCATAGATCTACTGTACTATAAAGTTTACAATTCATCCATAAACCTTTCATAGTTGAACTGTGAACTATTGTTTCAGGAAAATCAAACACTGTGAACAGTAAAACCTTAATTATACATAATCCCACTATGAAGTTTACAGTTCGCCCATGTGGGCAGGCTTGGGGCAACATGGGCTTGGGCAAAGCCATTTACTGTAGATCCTGCAGTGGCCCAACGAGGGAGCTGCTACTAGTGGCCACAATGGGTTAATTGCAGACATGCCATGCATATGCAAATTTATCCAAAAGTTAGGAGCTCCCTCATTGGCCCAATCTTGGATTGGCAGTGCTGGGCCAATGTAATGACTGACCTCTAAACGGTGAGCATTTAACAATTTATTAATTCATTTTAATTCAGTTGTTTATTCTATAATAAATTTGACAGTCCAAAATATGCGTATTTTGATTGAATTTTTGATTGCATGGTGTTTTCCATGCGCAAACACCATTTCTTTTTTTTCTTATGAGGTTTCTACAGAGTATTAGCCGACAAGAACTGAATTATCAAAGGGTAACATAAGGTTTTTTGTTGCTGTGGTAGTTTATTTGCTATTTACATGTATTTAACATATTTTGTATTTTATTTTCACATAAAGAAAAAATATTTATGATTTTACGTGCCACATTTTGAAAGGTCCTGTCAGAAAGCAATCAAACTGATCCATTCAGCATGCTAAATGTCTGGACCTGCCAGCAACTCAAAATCCTGTAGGTATGAAAAGTGTCAGGGCTACATGCAATGACAGCTCAAAACACAGAGTGAGGCAAAACCCAAAGAAGACTGAGGTCTTGACCTCAGTGTCTTCTAGGGTTGCCAACCATCCCGAATTGTCCGGGACATCCCGAAATATGGGTGATTTTGATTTGTCCCTTCAGGGGCAGCTCCAGTCCCGTATTCCAATCACAGCCTCGTCGGCCAATAAGAGACTACTGTAAGCATGCCAAACTCATGCAAACGTTGCTATGAGACACGGTTGTTGGTGTGCGTGTGTGCACTGGCCACTAGTGGCTTGTCCTTTTCCACTGTGAAATGTGTAGATTTATAGTATGAAACCTTGCGATTTCCATTATTATTGGTCAGCTGCTCTGCACGCGCACCTGCAAGAAAGTGTCCCTCATTTGGGGTTGAGAAAGTTGGCAACCCTAGTCGGGAGTAGCGGCCAGAAATCGTACTAGGCGGAATTGGTGCGCAAAAAAAAAAATTGATGTTGCAGACAGGAAACGGGAGCCCAAGGAACACAATTTGGACTCACAGTTCTCTTCGTTCATATATCTGAAAGTTCGTAAGTTGAAAGCTCATAAGTAGAGGAGCGTCTGTACGACACTTAGTGCTATTTTGTAGCTAAGGTGAGCTGCTTGACACCTGAGGAAAGGGACAGATAAGCTTTGCTTTGTTGTCATTATCTTCTGGCACACTGAGCTTCTCTGTAACTCTAATATTCTGTAACTCTTCAAATTAAATGCACCTTGATAATACCTTTATAATGCATTTGTAGAATATTCAGTGCACCTTCCTAATGCGTTCATAGAACATTCAAGAGTAGCATCCAAGTATCCCTTAACATCCTAACATGCCTTAACAGCTTCAATATACATACAATATAATAACAATAATTTTAATAATATAATCAAACAGCTAATACATGTAAGAGCCTTGTTTTGAATATGTGATATGAAACCAAATACTGATTTGGGTCTAAATCAATTTGTTTTAATGTAAATACATCAGGTGTAATGGTGCATGGTGTGATAATCACAAGGCAACGATAATAATCACCCAGATGACATCAGTCTGTTTGTGAACATACTTCCTGGATCTGTAATGGGAACTATAACGATAAGTCAGTACCTGAGATATGAACACAATAGATGCCTTTGGTAGCTGAACGAGCGAAAAAGCTAAGCTGTTCTGGCACAAACCTGACACTGGAGTGCTTGACTACCTGCTTGTTCATATGCCACTGTTTGATATGTGTAATATACCTCAGCAGTGGCTTAGTTTTTGGTGACACATTTCTGTGATACATCACATTCCATTCTGCATGGGAGCCCTGTCCCATTGCAAGACACACGATGAGTGACAGTACAAACAGCTCTGTCTTCATTATCCTTAGCCTCTGTCATTGCCTACAACTTTAGCCCACTTCCCAATACTTAATTGCTACTGGGTCAAACCAGCCAAAAAATACAGTTATAAATGAAAACATATTGTCGTCACATTGTACAGTATGGAGTAATGGAGGATAATATAATATAATTTTACAAACCAAAACACTAAGCATAAACAACTGGCCACATGCTTAGTCTAATTTAGATTTACATTTTCACAATACATTAAACAAGTCTGAAGTGTAATGCAGGGGTGGAAGTAACGAATTATAACTACTCACGTTACTGTACTTAAGTAGTTTTTTTGGGTAGTTGTACTTTTATGAGTATATTTTGAAGTCTGTAATTTTACTTGTACTTAAATACAAATTAAAGTAAGGAATCTACTTTGCTACTTTTAAAATCACAATTAGTTCCTGAATACGGCAAGAATTTGAATTAATATCCAAACTTTTGACCGACATTTCGGTAGCCAATAAAAGTATCTGATGGCAAACGGACCGATGAACCCTGATATCTGTATTGTAAAAAAGCACCCGGCCCCACTGCAGCATGTCCTGATCATAGTCACACAGTGAAGGAGCACGGAGTAATCTAAGGACTCAAGGTCTGGAGAAACAAACTTCATGGAGGACAGCAACATACAAGACAGCGAAAATGACCGAGACATACCGGAGGATGAGCGTCCCTGGACGCACTTGGGGGAGCTGTTCACGTACGGAGGGAGGAATGGAGACAGCGTACTAATGCAGTGCAAACTTTGTTTGCCATCTGCAGTGATTTCGGCATACAAGACTTCAGCCTCAAATCTCAAAAAGACTCTGTGAACTTTGAAAATCAGCTTTTGCTGAAACTTAACAAAAGGTACAGAAAGTGAACCGTCCAAAACTTTTGTTTAATATTTATTTTTACAGATCTCCTGAATTTGATCCATTGACATACTTCATCAGTAATGTAGAAATGATTGAAGTGTCTGTTTTTTACATCTGTTATTTTTACATTTGTACTTAAGTACAAGTTTTCAGTACTCTTTCCACCACTGGTGTAATGTAAGATGATCAGTGTAAGAGTGCCATTGTAATATATATCATCCTCAAACTGTTAATTGGATTCAGTGATTCTGATCCAGAGTCTCTTTTTTTATCTTGTATCCTAATTTGGATCTGACTCACCAGTCCTCTTATAGCAAACAACAGCATGACATGTGCTCTGCTTATCCCCGTACCTGTTACAGCTTCTCTGTCTTCGCATGGCACGTCTCCTGCTGGCATTAGGGCGAGTTGGACGCCAACAAGGAGGAGGGATACAGCTGTCATTTTTGGCAAACAACAATTGTCAGGCACTTCGTGACAGCGAGGCTGCTTTATAGAAGCGTGCTGAGCTGCCACGGTCAGGTGACCCCTCCCCTGGCAGAGTGATGACGGTAAGTGATGCTCTTGTAGAGCACAGTCTGCCTGCAGGATGAAGGCCTTGCCTGCTGCTACCTTTATGGGTATTAATATCACTACACGACAAGGGGGGAGGGGAATCTAGAGAAAGGAACTTATAATTAATTGGGAGAACTAGCATAATAACACAGGACTTAGTAATTAAAATTACACATCTTTCTGAGGTTTGGCACAAAATAGATGGGCACATCTTGACAGCACATGCCACAGTAAGACTATTGGGTGTTAGTTTTTGAATGAATATAACAGGAGGCATCAATATCACAGTGCCAAAACGCTATGATAGCATTAGCAGCTTTCCCCAAATCAATACAATGGAAAATGGATTTTAAAGCATGTCTGTGACAGAAGCATGTAATAATTCAAAGTGACTGACACAGTGACAGCTGGCCATAGTTGTTGGATTGATTTTTTTCGCTTCATACATTTTTTTTTCCATACATTTCACCGGCCTCCTGATGTCTACAAAAATCTCTGAGCTCAAAGAGCAGATTTCAGAGTTAGCCACATCGCTAAATGCGATGATGGTATGGTATTGGATTTACTCTTGTGGTACAAAATAAACGCCTGGAAATGTAAAGTGGTATTTGGTGTCTCTGCAAAGTCGTTCTCCTAACTGCATTCAGATGCTACCGGCAGGAGCTCTTTGTTTGCCTAAACACTCAATGTCTATGTGTAATGTATGCCACATGAGGAGTGAACATGCTGGAAAGCAGCATGATGGAAAGCAGACTGGCTCTGTACACTGGCTTCATACACTCCAGTGCTGTAACATCCATGCTGTGCAGCTGAAAGTCCATAGATAAAAGGAAACGTTTGTTGGAGACCTGCGAAAAAATTTGCATGCGGAAGATACTACACAGAATCACGTGACACAGGGAGCTGACAGTGAAGCAGGGTTGGAACATTCGATAGCACTTTACATTAACTACACCTTCATAATGCCTTTGTAATGCATCTGTGGAACAAACAGTGCACCTTCATGCATTCATGGAACATTGTAAGATACATCTTCTACATGCCGTAGGACGCATCTTCAGTGATATTCCTGGGGTCATGGGGTGTTTTGGGTCTTTCAACATCACACATTCTCACCCCGATGACTCAGCCGGGGTTGATCAAGCCCCGACTTGCATCCTAGCAGCAGTCACCCACGGATCAGCCCTCTTAATCCATAGCCACCTGATGGCTTTTTCTGCGACTTCACTCACGGATTTAATGGCCTCTCCTGTAATGCCCAGTTGATTGAGGACTTTGCAGAGTGAACGTCCTGCAAAACCTCTATAGCAGACCTTTAGGGGCTCACAGAGCATGTTCCAGCCTCTGTCCTGGCACTTCTCCACCAGTTCCTGGTACTTTGCATGCTTTTTCTCGTTCGCTTCTTCCACACGCTCTTCCCAAGGGCACTGCGACTTCCTTCATGGTCAGTTGTTTTGTCACCTCGGAGATGATGGTCGTGTCTGGCCAGAGTGATGTCATGACAATACGTTCAAAAATTTCAGCTGTTTATCCAGGTTAACATGCAGCTGCCAGTCAAGGGCCATAGAAAGGAGGCCTGAGCTCATTATTGGTTGTGGGCAGGATTTCCCTTCAGCTTTCGCAAAGGAGATCTTCTTTATGGTTCGGAGATACTTGCTGGACCATATAGCAGTGGCTATACTCTCGGCAAGCACCCTGAGCACCTGGTTTTGGCGCCAGCAGTAGCGGCCTTTCCCAAGAGCCTTTGGGCAGCTGCTGAGGAGATGTTCTAAGGGTCCTCTTCTGAAGCACGGAGGACAGGAAGGTGTCTCAACGTTACCCCAGACATGTAGGTTTGTTAGGCTGGATAGGGCATAGTAGACAACTTGCACAAGGAACCGGACATGGTGGAAGTCTTCCCGCATGACGTTAGACCAGCTAATCCTGCACTGCAGTACTTTACACCCTCCCACTTCGTCCACACTCCCTGCTGTCTGAGCCCCACTGTCCTGTTCGCCCGTCTTCCTCCATGCCTGCTTGAACCTCTTCCTTGATAAGAAGGTGTCTCTCCTTGCCCTTGGCCTTGCCAACCTGCATCTTTGGGAAGAATCCAACGCCCACTCTGCCAGCTGCTATGCTGCCCACCACCTTTTTTTTGCCTTTGGCGTGATTCTGGCATTTATAAGCAGCAGGTAACTATACAGTACTTTAACATCCTAACATGCGTTAACCGTTTTAATTTACATTAATAACAAATACTACATGATTATACAGTCATAATGTTTGTTACTAATGTATATTACAGCTGTCCTGCTCATTGAACGTATTGCAGTGTTTTAAGACGTTAAGGTATACTGCTTGTGAATGTTCTATGAATGCATTACAAATGCATTATTAAAGTGCACTGAATGTTCTATGAATGCATAATGAATGCATTATTACGGTGCACTGAATGTTCTATGAATACATAGTGAATGCATTATGACAGTGCAGTTAATGTAAAGCATTACCGAATGTTCATGGAGAGACAAAAACAAGCCCGGAAAACTATTACTTGGAGCTAGACTAAAATAGTTTTTCCACTTTTCTTGTGGGGGAGATAATAAATAAGTGTGTCTTGTTCCAGGTTTCCTGTTGCAGAAGTCAAAACTGTAGTTGAGGTTATGTGACTAGCAACTTTAATGAACACTAAACACTACGAAGAAGGACAGGTAAACAAATCACTGGATTACCATGGTGACCTCTGCCATTAGACATACTAAAACCCTACCCCCTCCACCCACACTGTATAGGCAACTTTCCACAGTAGATAGAGACTGGACAAAAAAAAGGTAATATAAGAGAAATGTGCGAAACATTCATCTTCCTGAGCTGGTGAGGAAACGTCGCTCACATCTTTGTGAGTCAGCCAGGACGATGAAACGGACAGGTCCACTTTGCAACACACTCTAATCAAACGTCATTGTGGTGCTTGGCCTAATTTCACAGGGAGGAGAAACTACTCTGGGACCGTCAATATCCACACTGAGACAATAAAATCCCAACTCCTCTCCTCCGTCCTTTAACAAGGCCTCAACCAAAGAGCTGCATCACTCCTTTAAAAGCCCCATGAGAAGGAAAATTGCAGTGTTAATTTCTTGATGTGTAATTTGGGACACAGTGAATAATGCCAATAAATCTTGTATGGTGTCCATAAATTAAAGGGAAAGGGCTCTTTTGCCAGCCCTGTTCTCTTGCCTGGATATATTATTGAGAGCGTGCGAGCTGCCCCTCTGCATGGCAGATGCAGCGTTGCTAATTTAGCGCCATGTTCCTGGGGTTATTTAGCTCCTTAAATTATTAAGAGGTCACTTAAAGCAAACTTTCTTTTGGAGAATATGTAAGTGTGGGGGAGATGGTAGGACAGAGAAGCAGGCTTTGCCTGCAGAGATGCAAGAAGGCAGATCAATGCAGATTAAGAGGCTCTATTCACCCTGGAATATGACTGATACACTTACCAATTACACAATCAGTGTCAGGCAGGAGCACAGTGAAATTCTCTTGACTGCTGAAAAAGTGTGTAGCGTTTTGAGATATAGGCTTCCTTTCAGGATAAGCAAACACTTCAGTCTTAGTCAGACAATGATTCATTCTATAAACAAAGGACATATTAACATATTATATATTATTATATATTCCTCATTGCATCATTAAGACTCACATAGAGTACTTAGATAAAACTCATACAGTATGCAACTTCTCTGTGCTGTGCGCAGTAATTTAATTTACAATATATATTTCACTTTTTAAATATTTAAAGTGTTAAATAGTACTGATTTAACATAAGCATAAAGTCTATTGAGCTAAGTCGTTAGGCTGAAATTTTAAAATAATATTTCATGCCTCATTCACCAAAGTCTCCACTTTCATCCCTTCGTGCCTTTCGGTTTTAAGTCGTGCAGCATTTTTATAAGGATGCTCAGTCAAACGCAAATCCCTGGATTTGTAGTTTTCTTAATCAATAAATATTGTACCTTGCACAGACTGAGATTTGTACTCTAGACTTTAGCTTTAAAATCATAGCATATAATTTACAGCATTAAAAAAGAACAAAGAATCTGTGTGACATATGTTGTAAGAGATATCACACAACAAAGTATACAAATAGCACATAAATCCCTATAATAGAAGACAAGACAATGGCTAGAGAACATATATAAAACACATTCATTTTATGTTTTTTCTCAGTAGCTTTGGTGCATTTCTCAGATCAGAATTGAAATCCTCAAAATTCCTTGTCCAACCTCCACATCATCAAGTCACTTGTGTGCGTCATAAATACGATGTCTCACTCTTTTGGACAAATTGCAGCTGCTCTGGCACATTCATGCAAATGATTACAATTCTCTGCTGTTTCTTACATTATCAATTGCTTATGTCATGCTGATCAAAATGTATTATACTGGTTCTCTGTTGAATAGTCTCCAAAACATCTAGGCATTAGTTCATAGTATTACATGCAAAATGGTTACACCAGTTGTCATAATCTGTAAAGCATGTTCTCTGTACACTTCTATGTAGTTTTTTAATGCAAATGTATACCGAATTGATGAATTGCTGTCAGATGAATCTTCATTTTCAGCAATGGAGGGGCATGGTTGAAGAATTAGATCAACCAATGATCAACCAGTTTTCTAAAACAGCTCAGAGGTGCATCTCATGAACCTTCAGTTGGCAAGCATGTAGTGACAGAGCACAACAGAGTGTTACAATTAGACAATGGAAGGACAACAAGGAAATGAACAGGATCAACAGCCGGTAAAAGAGGAGTAAGGCTGCAGGGTGGAAGGGTAGGGAGGCAAACAGAGGATGAGGTAGAAGAGGCCAAGAAGAGATGCACATTCCTGATGAAATAAGGGCCACAGCTGTGGACTATGTCCTCAATCATGGCCTTACAATGGCTGAGGCTGGTCAAAGGGTATAGCCGAATGTTGGGAGAACAACCATGTACTTTCTGTATGGCATATATCAGTGTCAACTGTACAAATATACACCTACTGTATCATTCAAACGTTTCATAAAGACAACAGGTATGTAATTCAACAATGTGCCCTGTACTGTAACATTGTATATTGTAATACTGTAATGCTTCATAGTACAGTATTCCTCTTGCATTCTACAGTATACTTTGTATGGATACATACTATACATATACTGTAACACACAAACACATATGTATACATTTACACACACACAAACGCTGTGTATATGTTTACATATGTGTGTGTTTGTATGCTTTAGTACAGTAGGTGTATCTTTGTACAGTTGAAACTGATATATGCCATACAGAAAGTACAGCCTGGTGCATTTTCAATCATTGTTATCAATACCATAGCCTTAGTTTACACCAGAAAATACTTACAGAGTCCATTGTTACACTGACAAGTAACTCAGCATTTTGACTGTCATGTTTGTAAACAAAGACTTGTGTCACTTCATGGCACTGGCATGTTCATTGACTTAAATTTATGTTTGAGAGGTAAGCTATCGTGTGGTGCTGTTTGTACAATTTGTTTCAAGAAACTGTTCACAATTGTTAATGATGAATTGAGAAATATACCAAAAACTGTAAAAAGGTTTTATTTTTAATTTATTTACTATATTTATTTATCACACACACACACACACAATGACAACCCAAACCCTTATTTAGCCCTAACCTTAGTTATATGTAACCAAACAAAATACAACACTTTGACCTATTTCAGTTTTAGTTTTTTTTTTTTTTTTAAGATTTTTATAAAATTGAGTTTCCCTTTGTGGGGACATTTGCTATCCACAGTGTAATATATACACACCCACACACACTGTATTGGTTGGTGTGAGACCCTTTTTTAATGCTGCCAAACAGTTTGTTCCTGCTCCTATTAAAAAACATGGAAATAGATCAATGATTTACTGCGTTGATTCTCTGTCAATAACATTTGAATAAATCGTGGTCTCCAGTGATACATAAAATTAAGGGGACCAAAGGCTCTTTGTACAAGCCACCCCTAAACTATGCCTGGAGTTTCTATCCCTAACGACAATTAGAAATGCAATTAAGTGAGAGTGTCACCAGGTCAATGCCCATCTCTTTTTAAATGCTTGTTCTGTATGCCTTCATAGCTGGATCAATCCGCTTTCTATTTAAATTTTTGCTAATCGTGATCCTAGCATACTGCCAAATGAAAGAGGAAGCTTATTGCCCTTCATCAAAAATATTCTGTAGTTGCTTAACAGAACTGGATGCTCTTCCATTCCTCTTCCTTACAAGATTTGTGCATTTTTGGTTTATCGTGTTTCACGTTCAGTGACACGCATCTCGAAGTGGTAATCTTTCCAAAGTTAGAACAACACCTATAGTGCAATTACATATTTTATTATAAAACCAAAATATTTTTTTCACATAAAAAACATTTCACATGGGTTCATAAATGCAAACTTCTCATTTTTTTGCACACCAGAATATGGCCACGCAGCAGTAGAGAAGCAGAATTATTGTGCACTATATGAACCTTTCTTCCTTTGTACATTCAATTATTTATGCATATTAACACTGAACTGAAGATCAGAAGTAAACCATTGCAGGAAAATTATATATTGAAAAAAATATATAAATTTTGTTTCATATTTTTCATCTTCTGTCTCTAAATAAATAAATCAACTGAAAACAAAGGTTGCAAACTTTGCTTTGGTTCAAACACTTGGAGGGTTACCCAGAAGGTGAAGCTCCCTTAGACAGATCCTACGAGACCAGCACGTGTAACTTAAAAGCTGTCCACATCTCCTTTCTGAAATTATGGTCTGCATATCTGAAAGGGTCTGGGATGCACTGGGGCTCAGTTTTTTTCTCTCTCAAACAAAGAAAACGTTCAAGGCATACAGAGAATACTGAAAAGGCGTGTTTATATAAAAGTGAAGTTCCTCAGTTAACATTTCATCACAGAATTGCAGGACATTGGTGTCACGCCTGGCTCCGTCCGATCCTCATGTGTACCACGCCCCCTCATTACCTCGTGTCAATTCCTGATCGTGATCACCTGTGTCCTATTTCTTTTGACTAGTCTTGTGTATATGAGTCCGCGTCTTCCCCTGTTTGCCAGATCCGGCATTGTAGTGTTACGTATTGTGTTCGTGGATGTCTGCCTCGTCATTATTAAAAACCCAGTTTGCCCGTCCAACTGGCTCTGTTCGCCTGCTTACCCGCTCGCCTCCACCGCGGACCATGACAATTGGTTTGGCTACTATAACTACTAAAGATTATCTCAGTGGAAACTGGTAGAAGTGGAAAGTTCAAGTACAGAAAGTACAAATCCAGACCAAGATTTTGTGTCAACCATCCAGTTCAGTACTCTGTGACTGTGACTGTAACTCTTTACACTCAACTGGTTGGTTGAAACAAAGTCTAGGTCTGGTTTTGTGCTTTCTGGACCTGAACTTTCCACCTCTAAGAAATGGGTACAATTGGCAAGAGCTACAGTAGTAACGCTCAACTTTATAATAATTTGTGAGAAATAGGAGCTAAGATGATACAAGTACGGAAGCATAAGGGAATGACATCATCAATTAGGGGCAGCTGTGGAGGAAACTGCATTCTCCTTAACCAGCATGCCTGCACATCGATTTGATATGCGAGACTAAACTGAGGGTGCAGCTCTGAATCAGTCGACTGCAGATTCCATTGTGAGGCGTGAGGAGGTAATCTCACAGAGTACAGTTCATGAGGAAGGGCTGATGGGTTCTGGTGCTTCTATTATGATTTAGGATGCGTTTTTCCACCACCATCAGCAAAACAATTTATGAGAAGAACGGGCTGAAAACTGTAGCTACTGACAGTACTGAGTCATGAAAGGGACAACAATAATTGTAAGCAACAGCATTAACAACAGCAATATGCAGAGTATTTAAGCACTCAGAGAAATGGATTTTCATATTTGTTTTACCTTCATGATCAAACT
The DNA here is from genome assembly GCA_026781145.1 of Hippopotamyrus pictus. Classification (NCBI taxonomy): domain Eukaryota; kingdom Metazoa; phylum Chordata; class Actinopteri; order Osteoglossiformes; family Mormyridae; genus Hippopotamyrus; species Hippopotamyrus pictus. The sequence goes on along the minus strand of JAODLC010000100.1, from coordinate 21,770,929 downwards.
GTAGGATGTGTTGCCATCAAATGCCACATTTGTCCTATCGTAAGTACCACTTAAAGTATTGAGAAGATCCATAGCCTATTTCAGCAATTCTAAACCGTAAGGGTGGATACATGTTGGAAGTTAAACAGCTAATTTCAGGAAACTCACCAAAGTATTTGCACAGCACACATTCAGTTCGATTTAAAGTCACTGTAACGGGATGATTTGGGTCTTTCCGGATTCTTAGAAGAATCCCGTTTGAGTAAAAGGTAGTCTTTCTATAAGCAGGGCTAGATCCTAACTCCCAACACTGATGGCTGATATTATCATCAGCCACTATAAGATGGGGGGAAAAAAATCATATGTACTAAATGTTAGAAGCAAATCTGTGTGGCATGAAAGAGCAAACTTACAAATGCACTCTCTATTTCGGGCAGGTTTAATAGAGATCTCCTCGCTCCGTGACAAACTTCACTAATGGCTTTTTAATTAATTATCAAGCAGCTGACAAGCTGCACGGAGTTAAAGAGTAATGAGGTCCAGTATTGCAGCCAGAGGGGTCTCTGTATATTTCACTCACAGCAGCAGGCTCCAGACAGAGTGTCAGCTGGCGATGACAGCAACACCCATCACAGGACTGATGCACACATTACCATTATTCATAGTTCTTGCAAAATGCCCATTTATCTTCTTCCAGCATCAACAAAAGACTGAAGTTCACAACTGCCAGCAGGAGTTTTGATGACTCTGACACTCCTGAAAGCTGCAGACTGGCCCAAAGTGCACCTTTCACCCACCTAACACTGCAGCCCTGAGACAAGGGCTAGTTTTCTGTTCCAGAGGGTAAGACTGATGGAAAAAGTCTTTGACAGCAATATCAGCAAAAATAATCTGTCCACCTTCCAACCTTGCAACATGAGTGGGGTGTTGAGGGGGCCTAGAGCTTGGACAGCACAAGGCAGAAGGCTGGGGTACACCCTGGACGGGATGCCAGTCCATCACAGGGCACGAGGCTGGGGTACACTCTGGATGGGATGCCAGTCCATCACAAGAAATAAGGTTTCCATTATTTATTCCTTCAGTTGACCGCATCCTAATTCTTCAAAGTTACAGATAAAAAAAAGCTGCTTCACCATTGCCAGTGTGAATCAAGTCAAAGACCAAAATTCTCCCACACAGCACCTACCCAAGATCTCATTTAATAAATACTGTACTTTTCAGCACTAAACACCAAATTTGATTAGCCTCATTTAGTACATTTGACAGAAAGCTCCACATAAACCCATAAGGCAAGCACTGCGTCTTTAACTGCCTGTTTGTAACAGCAATTAAGCAACACAATTAAAGATAAACATCAATAAACTACTTAATTAAAAACTGAGCTACACTGATATCTACAAGAGCTTTATGAAATTTATATGGAGTCAAACCTTATGATGAGCGTAAAGCTACACAACAGTTAGCATTGATGCTATTTAACAACACTTAGCTAAAAGCAGAGCTTCCTTTATTACACCCTCTGTAACTGTCGCTATAAAGCGTGACAAACATCTTCCTAAAAGTGACTTAGTCATTCCCTGCAGTCATATTTTACTTGGACAAAACTGGTGCAAAGGCTGAAAAACCCCAAGACGAACATAAAAAGCCAAGCTCTTTCAGTGCATTGCGTGGCCCAACAGTGGCGTAATACAGCCACAAACACTATGCATTATTAATAAGCTCAAGGCAGCAGTCTTTTGCATTTGAGGTATGTTGCAAAGCACGTCCCAATCAAAGTTACAGTAGAGCGGCGTAGCACAGAAGGAACCATTGGGCAGGCAGAGTACCAAATCCCCAAATGCAGTAATACCATATAGCCTTTTAGCCAGTAATGTCCCACATACTGTAAACGGTTAAAGTGTAAATAGCTGAATTATACAAGACTCTCTAGATAGACCATTAACTAAGTCGGTAAATTATAATTACAGCCTGGCCAGCAGGGGTGCATGAGAAATTATGTTGTGCAAATGCCCATGGAGCCACTGACTGGTTCCATCTTGCAAGATGTTTCTTGCAAAAACCTCGTTCGTTCCAGTGGTGCAGCTAGACTTTTGGGGCCCCATGAAAGCATAAAATATTGGGCCCCCAACTCAGAACAATCCAATTATGGTCTAAATTTTTTTTAGGGCCCCCATCACTCAGGGGCCCTTGGAATGATCCAATCTCCCCCGCCTTTAAGGTGCGCCTGTGTTCACGCGGCAGGAGGGAGCAGAATCGCAGAGAGAAGCTGTTCTCATCAAGACCCTGAGGCTGAAGATGGTCATATATTAAGCTGCAGTGGAGGAGTTACTGCAGGTGAAGAGTGGAAGGCGGACCGGTTAGTGTGCAGCTCAGCAAACCCCCAGCATGCCTGGTTTTTTAATGCCCTGGGGTTCATATACACTCTTCCCATTTCAGAACACCGGAGTGTAGAGCTGAGTGCTTGGACTGATGGTCTTCTTCTCTTGTCCTTTCCTGACCCTACAGTGGATGCTGTTGCATCAACAGAACATCGATCTAAGCTCACCCAAGATAGTCCTCCTAAGAGAGAAATTAAGCCTCCGGTATATACATTTTAATGCTTTATTTAATTCTTTATTTTTTAAGAACAATAAACCAATGTTGTGAGAAGATATGAGGTTAAAGATGGTACAATGCTACTACAGTAAAGTGACAATATCGCTTCAGGACGGGAAAGTGACATAATATGAATGCTTTTTGTCTGCGTCATAATGGCTAAAAAAAAGCACCTCCTGTTTCTGACCAGAGTGGCAGTGTCCGCCCAGTCCAGCCCTGAACAAGGCCGAGAGAAAAGCAAAGTAGTATACATCAACTGGTCTTGAATTATCGAGGTGGGGGGGGGTTGCATTTGGTCCACAGCCGAACTCAGTTGCAGGGACTGTTAGTGGTTTGTTTCATTGTTACTTTCTGTCTCCCTTGGATAGAAAGCAAGGCATTTTCTGTACAGAAACATCAGGCTGAGCAAAGGGGGGTGGCAGGCAGTAGACAGAGTGTTGGACTGTAATCCATTATGGTGACACTCCTGAAGATCAGAAACAATGAGCTGCCGACTGTGTAATAAACCGCAAGCTTACACCGCAGTATCGTTTAAACTAAGATTCATTATCCTGGCTGGATCCTGTATTAGACTCGGGGGAAAAAAACGTAATCGGAGGACATTTGTAAATGGAAAATTCCACCTCCTCAAAATCTTAAGTGTCTAAAATTAAGCTGTACTCAAGCTTCAAGCAGACTATTGATAAGATTTTTTTTTTTTAAATCTAACTACTTATTAAAAGTACATCAAAATATGAACATTTAAAAACACTTGTAACTACAGTGTCTTAAATTGTCCACAATCCATCTCGATGCATTATTTATGTTTTGCTTTCATATCCAAGAACACGCGCATACAAAGATACAGTTCATCCGCAGTTAGGGTCAGTAGGGACGAAGTCTGCAGTTTGCCTTCGTTTGTTCAGAGAGTTTCCCGCTGGCTGAATTGCCAAAAGATATCACTGAAATCTAGCACCAGATAAGCATTCCACGACTTCACAATGATGTAATCGTAGTTACCTGAAATAATAATACTGACACTTGAAATCATTTGGCAATAAAAAGATCACACTGCGTGTGAGATGCTAAAAGCAACCTTTAAAATGATAAATTAAGTCATACCTGACCTAGGTTGAAGTTACAGCGTAATACAGTACTCAACATCGATTACAAAACAGATATAATAAACTAAAATTAGGAGTGAACTTTGACCCTTCGCCCGTCACCTTGGTTTGAGACTTAAGATGATTAAAATACCCTGTAAAGTTAGTCCCACATAAGGCCTTATATAAATCAATTAGTTGAAAGTCTTCCAATAAAATCTACATTATTCAGTGACTCATATGAAGAAAATATCATTGACAGAGATGTGGCTTTGCATTTTAATCTCCAGCATTTCCATGTCGAAAATGCTGCTTTCTCACATTCCGAAATGGGGACAGCTGGAGAGCGACTGCGGTGGTGTGGTGGTTTGCCGGGGGTGGGGGGCGGGTCTGGTGTCTGGTTGGAGCCGCCACGCGATAGTCTCAGCAGCCCCCCGTTCTCCTCCAGGCCAACACTGCAAAGGTTTCTCGTCTACAGCGCCGGGCTGGACACATGAAGCCTCTTTGAAAAGCCCACCCGCCCCCAACCCAATAAGGGACTAGCATGGGTAGAATTATTTGTCTTGCCCCAGAGGATCTTTACATTCATAAGACAATGCAAAGCAAAGGGAAAGACACTTCAAACGTGAATTAGCCAGGCGTGAATTCACCATCTCCCCTGTAGTACAAACTGTGAGTTGATTCCCCTGGTAAAAGAACTGGACTGTCTTCTGTGATAAATATATCTTGATAAACACATCCTAAGGGCACCGTCGGGTAAACGTCAATGAAAATCTCATGCCCTCTGATAAAGCACATTATTAGGTGGGGGTGTGTTGCCTGCAGATACATTTTAAGGTTACGTTCCCTCTCTCTAGGCAGTAGTAAATGGCACAGAAGTGGGACGGCAACAAGGAATGATATCCAACAGCAGCTGTATATTAGAAAACAAGCAATGCGTTTTGCTGCTGTGCACCACTTGCCCTTAGTCCAAAGGTCACATCTGAGGTCCCTTATCGGCAGTCTGCAGACAGACACCTACACGTCTTCTGCTCCTGTTGGAGCTAGCCCACTTTTGATTTAAGGCCACTGAGCAAACAGAAAGCAGCAATAGGGGCGGAGGGGGGGGGGGGCAGTTATTCCATTGGGAGAAGCCAGATACTGGCCAAAAGTAGACAATGGCAGGGGAGGGGAACATAGGATGGGGAGCAGAGTGTCATTAGAGCGACCCGTTTCCAGCGCAGAGGGCCGCATGGCGTAATATCCACACCACGGCTTGTTATGTCCCAAAGCGTTCGGGCGGCCCTCAGCCTAATGAGAGCCGGCCCCGGGACGGGGGCCCGCAGCAGCCGCTGGGAAAGGGGGACAGAGGACTTCCTGTCCGCACCGATGGCGCCCCATCATTCATCTTCGGCCGTTTTCAGACAGGCATCTGCAAAATAAAGAAAAACAGACAGAGAGAGGGAGAGGATAGAAGAATGAGGGAAGATGAGGTGCGGCCGCCTGGATACACAGGAGGTTACTCACTGCTCCTGGTTCAAATGAAGGCTCGACTGACATTTTATGTGGTCAATTAAAGTAGAAATATCAGCGATTTTACCTGGCTGGCTTTGCCGAGACAGACAGGAGCTTTATGTTGCCGTAAATTGCTCACTCTATCTGGATAAGGATCGATACATACACAACTTAAGAGGGAAATTAATGATTGCGAGAAACTTTTTAAATAATTTCAGCAGATGCGCTCTTTGGGGAGTGCTGCTGTCAAGACGTAAAACCACTTTTTTTCTTTTTTTTTTTAAAGCATCGCCTCTCACATTAGCTGGCGAATCAGTTTGTACCACACAGCGCAAGATACTCACAGCTGTTACAAGTGATTTATGACACAAATGCGATGGTGATGTTTCTCTGGTATTTAACAAGGAGAAAGGCGGGTTTTGCACATCGAGTGTTTAAGCCAGACATTTCAGAGTGACAGACTGTCGGCCGAACAATCCCCTTCATTGGGGGGGTACTGGAGGAAGTTCTCGCATATGATGGTGTACTGGCGGAGACAATGTGCTCAAACGTCAAGCAGGGGCCTTCGATGCACACACCTAGCTGCAGCTAGCAAAGGTGTCACATCTGAGGCTCAAAGACAGGTAATATTCATAGAAAATATTTATAGAACTTCATAACATCCCTGATTTCATTTGGCAGTGTGCAGAGACATAAGACCATGGGACCGGGGCAGCATGTACCCCAATACTTAATTTGGCTTCATTCATTCCTCAATAAATAGACTTTTCTATTTCTTCCCCCCCAATATCAAACTCTCCAAACGTCATTGCAAATGTCCCTGGGTGACACTGAAAGTATTTGAAATCCTGATTAATGTTTATGTTTTTAAAACCACTTCACAGTTTAACCATTGCAGGATTCAAGTGTTAAAGTGGAGTGCAATAAAATATATCCTTCAATTCCATCAGACTCTTCAAGAACAGAAGAGCATTTTAATCCTGCCTATCTCCTCCCATTCAATCTAGCTTTGATAAATTAGACATGTTAATTCAAATTGGATGATCCCTTATCGTTCCTCTTCAAAGCCATTGCCCAGCAACCTTGAAAGCACAATGGTAACACTGTATTTTAGTACATGTCGTGTTTAAAACCAGCTTAATATGCATCAACACGTGACCCAAGTAGCAGCTAGTTAACGGTGTTTTTTTGCTCACAAGACAAGGGAGAGTCCTTAATTTGGACACTTCAGAGTCACAGCCCGAGTCGATACTAGCAGGTATTTGAGGAGCTCATGCAAAGTGCCGTTAATTAGACAGCTGCTAGCCACAGTGCAACTAGCCACCATCTTGAAAGTGAACTGCTTTGTGTCATTAAAGGCCATTAAGTGAAGGGAGGCGCAGGGCTCCTCGCTCGCTCGCTCTCTCTCTCTCTCTCTCTCCCCAGCAGCTCAAAGCCCCACGGGCTTCATCCACAGCACCCCCACCAGCCACCATTAAGCAATGCGCCATGGTAAATGCAGGAAGACAAAAATAGTTAAAAGAAAGCCAAAAGCTAAAATAAAACACCTATTTTATATGCAGTTTTACTGCAGGTTTCCCGGGGAAAAACAGATCTTTTGTGAAATCTCATGAAACTATTCAAGAAATAAAATTATGATGGTGATAATGATGACGATGATGATTTATTATTAATAAGAAGAATCTTTACAAATGAACTGTAGAAAGTTATCAAGCAACTTTTATGGCCAGAGTTCTTTTTTTTTTATGAAAAATGTTTTTTGGTATCATTTTCAGAGACTGCAATTTAGGATACTGCATATTTGAAAACTGACTGCTAAATTATGGGGATTATATTTTACATGTATTGAATTAAAGGTACATATACAAATTCCACTATACTCATTGTCATTGTATTATCTCACAAAATCCTATTTGATCCAGAATTCAAATTTGAGTCTAAAATTATAACACTAAATGATAAAACGGACAGGAGTAATACGAAAAACTCCGGAGTGAAACATGCCTGAGCTATACGGTGGACGGCTGCTCAGGTGTTTGCTCCTGGGTTATTAAAGCTTCTAAAAATCTGTACAGGGCCAACAGGAGCATTAGTAACTGAGTCTTATTCGAAAGATCTGCCAATTGGATGATGAGGTTTATGAGATTTGTAACAAGCCAAATGTTACTGACAATGTGTGCATGTTCCAATTACTACACTGCCTACCATAGCCATTATACGAGTTTAACAGCACCGTCTGTAGGTGTGGCCGACAAATACAGGTGAGAGGTGAGGTTACATTCCCGATGAACCCATTGAAAGTCGAAAATATCATAAACGGAATATGAAAAGCATATGATTAATAAATAAGTAATTATACAATACGTTGTTAAACACTGTAGGAGATGTTCACGCTCACAATCGCGTCAGAGACTGGAAGCGTCGCACGGCATCTCGTTACCCCAGGAACAGACCAAAATTCAAAAAAGTCAAACCATGGCAAAGCAAGGAGCATCTGTACTGCAAATCTAAATTTATTCAATTTCAAAAGCATCAGTCTGTAGTTAATAAGTGGTGGATCAACAACAGTCTGTTCTGGCCTATAGAGGGACCTTTATATAACAAGCCTGTTATCAATAATTACTTAGCCTCAGTCTAGCTCTCAACTAAACATGCATGTTACATCACCCATTAGCCAAAGTCAGCAATTGAAATGGACAGCTTCGCTAACAGGGAATGACACTGCCAGCACACACTTTAACAAGCGGTGGTTACAAGTTCCATTAGGCAGTTCTGGTGTAGTGCAACAGAAGAGCTCAAGAGCACTAGCAAATGCATCGGGCAGGAGGACCAAGCAGGAACTGTCCAGTGCTGAACACACCAGGCAACATGTAAAATCTTCTGACTGCGATGAATCTATTACTGCATTCTTCTGGGGCTTCCCCTTAAAATGGATTGACTCACACTATTAGAAATTGTAGCCCCCACCCCACACATACACACACACAGACCTGTATTCATATCTTTGTGGGGACCGTCCATCCATTTCTATGGGCAAAACCCTAATTCCACAACCTTAACCCCTACCCAGCCCTAACCTTAACCATAAGTAACGAAACAAAATACAAGTCTTTTGGCATTTTTTAGCTTTTTAATTGCAGTCACAGATTTTTATAAAATTGATTTTCCCCTTGTGGAGACATGGAGAAAAAATGTTCTATGAAAATAGCAGGTTTTTTATCAGATTGTGGGGACCACACACACACACACACACACACACACACAAAACGTTCATCCTCATACAGAATTAAAAATTTTTTTTATTTAATTATTCCAACAACCTGCAGGGTAACGCACCCTGCCAGACATAACAAATCAATAGTCGTTTCTGGTAATTATAAAAAGCCAGAGAAATTGATAATGTTGATAATGCAAAAAAGACCCATGATGATCGTACTATCATAAGAATCCCATGGTGAGCTATCAGGGAATACACTGCAATTCCTGTCTGAGCCCAAAGCAGGCGCATTGCAATACTGGCTCACCTCAGCCTGAAACTGCATGTGCTGTTAACCCTGTAATACCACACAGTGTCAAGCATTCTCCAAATAATTGGTGCGACTTTACACAATCTGAAATAAAACCAATCAAAACGGGTCAAATGAACAAATAATATCTTGAATTAAAAATGCAGTTACCTTAGATGAAATTGCATTGTTTGAATACACTCCTCATCCTTTATAATTCTGACGAAGTACAAATGTTAGGTCAATAAATTACAAAAAGTTGCCTCAGGGGACAGGCAAGAAGATCAGTAACAAAGGATCGTCTGCTGATGTCTCAAGGCCAATAAGCAATGAAAAGGCCCTCTGATAATGGGAGGAGATGTGGAAAGTCTCCAGATTTCAGACGAAAAGACCTGCCATGTAATTGAAACAGGTGTAAAAAAAAAAAAATTCAATTAAGTCCCTTTTTCTCTCTAACTACACCACTTCTCCTTGACGTATACGATTTCCAGAAAGCAGCACCTGTGTAGAAGAACAGCTGCATTAAAGTACAGCAGACTTTAATGCAGCACTTAATTAAGGCAAATCAAGCTCCACATTAACAAATTCAAAAATACTGAAATACACACAGGACTCAAATACTGATGAGTCGACTAGGTTTCGAATAGAAATGCACATCGATTTCCCTCCGCCTGATAATTCGCCACAATGCCAAATTTCAGATTTTTTAAAATCAGAAATAGCTATTTCAAGTTCACTGGTTAACCAAAAAAAAAATAATACAGATGCAAAAGACTGCGGGAAACGTAGTTGTGGTCTGCAGCGAAAGCCGTATGGTCGAGCAATAACCGTATATTTTCCAGGAATAAAAAGGTGCAATACAAAAAAATCAAGTACAGACCATTCATCAAATGCATAAGAACAAAAAAAAAAAATTGGCAAACTTTCACCTCTGGAGGATATTGGCAAATTATTCGAGTGAACACCCCGCCGTAATCTTATTGGCCAGAAGGTGAAAAACAACAGAATCAGATTATACCTGTCCCTGTTCCTCCATTAAGTGGACTGACCTCGACTGTTACTGGCCTTTTGTGTCACATACCAGAGCAGCGTATATCCAGGAAGTCAAAAGGCAAAGAAATGGACTGGGAGAAAAATAAAAACCGATTTCATGAAAGATTTAACCTTATCATAGGCAATGGTAGAAAAAAGAGAAGGAAGAAAAATCATATTAGCTCATAATTCTTCTCAGCCCTGGGCAATATTAATATTACTTTAATACAATCATCCATAAATAAATGATGGCCCGATAGTTTAATAAGGCACATGCCATCTCCCTTATATATTAGCATCAGGTCTGACAGGACCATACATCACCATGAGAACTCACCCAATGCCAGTGTCACATTTATACAAGCGTTATATAGCCACTTCTTAAATATCGCCATTTATTTGAAATATGAAGAGAAAAAACACCTGTGATAATTGTACCTTTGACCTGAAGATCATATTACATAAATATATTAGACGCTTTTCTTCGCAGTGACATATGAAGATGTGTCTGCCGAGCAGGTCACGCTGAAAAGGCAGCACGGAATTCATTAACGCGCCTATTTTCACAACACGGTGCCCCTCAGACAGTCCATTTATGGGATGAATTATGTCTCTCCATTACAAGCCCACGATAACCGAACCGAAGAGTGGACGTTTCTTAAGGCTCGACGACAGCATCTGATTCTGCTCGAACGTTGAGCCATTAAGCACGGTAATTGTTTTTGTGTTCGGGGAACTAAGCATTCGGAGGCTGGTGATTAGCGACAAGCTATGGGCAAGTGGCTGGAGAAACTCCCTGAAGGAACCATCTGACACTGATTCGTTCATATAATATATTGCATCATCAGCGAATCAACTGATTGGCCATTCTTTCAATGCTTTTCCAGAGGCTACACCATTACAGAAAAAGAACGAACAAGAGTCGCCTCCCACTACAAGTTCGTACCACGTTCACAGACGGGTGAAATTTCCCCTACATATCGAATACTGTTTAATTGTCAGTAGTGCAAACATGAAAGGGGTGGTGTTGGACAGTTCAATGCCCAGAGTGCTAGCAGGTAGCGTGAAAGTGCAGATGAACAAAGCTTCACCGACGATCCAGTGCCAAGCGAAGCAGCCCAACCAGAAGATGAGGGAATCTGCTATCACACTTTCATACCAAACGTCATATTCTGAGTAGACAGGAGCCAAACTTAAATGGAGCACATTTAATCTATTAGTGGTATTTGATACATATTTGATACGCCTTTCGAAAATATAAGGGTAGAGTTATACACCGGGCCTTTATCCACTGTAGAGAAGAGTGGAATATCTACATCAAATAGTAACAATAAAAACAGCAATTTTTTTAATTAAAAGGCTGCTTTAGATGGAGAGAGCTGGAGTCTGGAAACAATTTATTATATTTGACAGGCAAGTTTTAAAAAAAAAAAAAAAAAAGCAGCAAAGTTTCACCTTAAGCCGTCAAAAGAGAAAATAAAATCCCTTTCATTTACTAGAACTTCACCACCAGCAAAGCTTGGTTTTATGAGGACAGCAGCCTCCCAGGGACTGTCAGCAGGGCCTCGTCAGCGTTCTGATGCCACCGTGACAGAGCGTCACCCTGTTGACAGCTTCGCACCTATGCCACCTGAGAGACAGCTACACAAATCAAGTGTCAGGTTGGCAAAGCTGCCACTGCCCAGGAAATGAAAATCATACGGCCTGAACGCAGAAGCGAGTCAAAATCCTCAGTTCCTATTACAGAAGGCTGCATTACTCAGCCGGTGAGGTGTGAACGGCGCCCGCAGAAACACACGCACAAGTTTGAGAAGAGGGGCTTTTGTGGAGAGTAAACAGCAGCCTCACAAAAGCAATAAACGGAGTTCCTTGTGACCAGCACTGGATGACAACTTTGATCTTCCATCCCCTCAGGGCTGCCAGGCTATTCCACCATACAAATGACCCGGCTCTGGGGCAGAGCACACAGCCTGCTTTGATTACTGATCAGAGAGCCTCAGCCTTGTTAAGCTTGGCGAGGAAGACGCTGAACTAAGCATGCTGTCCGACAGTTGGGTTTCAGGTGGCCAGTTTCTAAAGCCGCCCTGAATTCTTCACCCTCCCCTGCCAAGAGGAGATCCGTAAAGTTGCGATGGATGAACCCAAGACCATGTGATGCACTGCAGAGGCAGGAAAACCGCTCAAGCTGCGTGAGACGATATAAACCATGATCAGCACTGCTCTGCTTCGCTCCACCGCTTTCTGGGCACAGGTACTCTCACCTGTCTGCATATCGCCGTCGAAATCCGTGCGGAAATCAACAACAAACACTGGTTCTCTCACACAGGTGCTATCCAGCTGCCCGGCCCTGGTTGATGTTTACCACTTGCAGATGCCAAGGAAGCATTTTCATCTCGTAGAACATTGTGAAACTTCCGCTGGATGATAGACGGGGTTGTTAACGAGCCCAAAAAATGAAATGAAAGCCAGGAGGCAGAATCAAATGTTTTTATTTTGCCGTGGGTGACGACAAATATGCACAGTTACTCTGTGAATATCAGGTTTGCTTCAAGAAGGTGGCATGCCAGGTCGGTGATGTGGCTGTGGCCTGTAAGCTTCATGGGAGATTGGACAGAACAAAATGGTCATCATCAGAAGAAAGCCAGACAGAAAGGATGTGGAGAGGAACCTATATTAATTCCGGAGAGCTAAACTGCTGACACAAGGCAAGGAATAACATATCCTCAGTCAACAGCAGTGCTCTCTGAAGATCGAGGATTACAAACGATTGTCATATTAGGAATGATTTTTTTCCTCATTTGTTCCATCACTCTGAGATCTAGCATTCTGAAAACATGCCAATAAATCACAGTTAATGGAACAGACAAAAAAAATGTCGGTCTTGGACGGGAATATCTCACAAACGGCACAATATAACAATTTTCTAGCCCTTTTGAATTATTAATTTATACGGCTATGGTTACTGAATACCAGATAAATCATTCACTCATGTTCAGTCCCTGAAAACTGCACAAGAAATATATGATTTGTTTACTATGAACTATAAAAGAATAATCAGCAATAGACCACAAGGTACACTCCATGAAAACCGGCAATATTATATCCACTTGCAATCAGAGAGTTTCCCGAAAAAACAGCAAAGACTGGCCTACACTGAGTATCTGAAATCAGAAAGTCGGGCTGGATTCAATGCGGGGGCCCCTCAGAGCAGATCCTGACTCTGTCATTGCGATAAAAACACCAGAAATGTCTAAAGTCTAGTGAAGCAACTATTTTTAGTTAAAATAACAGAGCTCAGGACTCTTCCGGCCTTCAAGAAAAAAAGTGAATGAAGAAATAGCATCTTCTGAATGACAAGCCATTGGTGCCCAAAAATGGAGAGGTGAGGGGTCCTTTTAGACAACAGACTATAGGACAGCTCCAAAAAAAAACACAAACCAGGATGAGACAGAGGGCAGGTGTGAAGGTCATGTGACGAAAGCACGTAGACAAGCGGGGTAGGTGTGGAAGAAGACAAGGGGCCCAATGCTCACCGCGGCAACCACCCAGCCAGCAAAGTCAAGCGAGGATTATTAGAATATAGCACTGCACCACAGGCCAGAGGAAGCTGCTGCGATTCATCACCCCGGAGGTGCTATGCGCCGCTACGTCTGGCCAGCGCCGTCCTCTAATTCTCAAATCTGGATGACAGCTCCTATCAGGCGGTGATGCAAGGGATTGCGTGGCAGCAATATCGGGGGCGGCGAGGGGGGTTGGGGGGTGCATTCCTGGCCATTGCACACTGCCTTGAAGCACGACGACAAGTCGATGTCACTTTCAGCACCTTTGGGTTTCCGATCAAGAAACTACACATTAGCACCTCAAAGGACAGTATTCTAAGCAGAATTTGTGGCTGCAGTACAGGACACATTGGTGACATTTAGCTGCTCTGTGCCCCCTACTGCATGCATATAAAGTATAAGCCAAGAGACCGAAGACTGTAACTGCCTTGGACTGTCAGGCTCAAGGTCTTCCAACGTAGTGCTAAATTAGATTGTTAAAAAGGCTCCTTTACCCCAGCCTTGAGGAATCAATTACTATTGATTTTGTTATAAAGTTCCCCCTCGGCACTCTCAGGTGGTGTCAAATAGGGGAATACAAAGCAGATAAACCCACAGGAACATTACGTATATTTTCCCCCTATTTTACTGCAAGGCTAAAAATTATTGAACACGGAGAATAAAATCCGAGCGTATCTTCGCGGACAAAGGAAAATTAATACAGCAATAACCCGGCACGTGTAGCTGGCCGTGTAGCGACAAATCCTGGAAAATGGAGGAATAGCTACAGAGTAATCAATGCGGATTTATATGTGACCGCTGTAGTCGCAGATACTGTGGGCAGTCACATGCCGACAAGAGCGCTGCCGGGAAATGCTAATGCTGCGCGCGAGATAAGACTTAACACATCGCATCTGTATTTATCAGTGATTTATTAACTAAAATGCTAATGCTGTTTCACCCCTATAAATAAGGTACGTGTTTTAGTTCTTCTGGCCCGTCGAAGCCCCCCCCCCCCAAAAAAAAAACATAATTAGAAAACCTGCATTTTCTGTATTTCTGAGAATTTGATTAATCTAACAATCTAACAGCAAAAATCCTAAAAGAGCATGTTTGCTCAAGCGAGAATTAAATATAATTAAATTCAATAACTGGTGCTGTGAACAGTAATCAAGAAAGGCTAAAAGTTTACCAATTTTACAAACTTAATCGCATGCACACAGAGGACGTGATCCAAAGCATGCAGACTTTAACTAATCTAATATCTTCTCCCACAGAATAAATAAATGGGCATTTGCATGTGTGCAAGAGCCAACTCACTCTATCACTTCTGTTATTCGTCCTGCCAGCACGCATACATCTCATCGTTATTGTAACAACATGCGCCATGCTGGAGTGCCATCTAGTGGTAGAACGATGTAAAACAAGTTACCAATAAAATTAAGGCTGTTACCCAGCGAAGTTACTTCATGCTTTTCGATATTTCACTGGAGTTAAATATATAACTAAATAGCTAAAAACTTTCAGTATTATCCCTTTACAAGACATCAATGTAGGAACAAACACTGACACAGACAATATGTGACAATTTTTTTGTAGAATAGCCTTAACAAGTAAGGTCAAGTAAGGGTCCAGCTTATCAATTGTGAAACGCCGAAGCAAGCTCCTTCAATGAAGACTGACAGTCCCATTAGGAGCCCCTGGCTAAGCACAAGTTTGGCAGAACCTTGGGCATTCTAAAAGAGCGGACTGACGGAGTCACTGATGCCATGTGACATATGACCTCTTATTTCTCAAGGATACAAGTACGAGGGATTCGGCCATGTTTTTCCAAAGCAAACTGCTGTATGTGTTAATGTCCTACCACATGCCAATCAAACCTTCAGTTTGCAAAATGCATCTCAGTGCATCTCAGACCAAAGCAAAAAAATCATTCATTTTCAACCATGCATGCAACAAATAAGTCGCAAGCAATGCAACACTGTAAAAGTAATAAGAATATAGTAGTATTTACAAAGGGACACACTGCAACAAAGGTGAAGACCTTCTCATAAAACCCAGAAATCTGATCATGAGTACCAAAGCTAGCAATCGAAACACGAAAGAAAGAATGAGAGAAGGAACGAAAGAAAAGACCAAACATCTGAAGAAAAGACCTCCACACTGTCGTGAATCATCGTGAAAATGTCGCGATGCATTTCCCATAATAATCCCCGTGGGCCAGTGCGTAACAAAGCGAGGCTTAACCCCGCTTGAATCGCGGCGCTGCATTTCTTTTGAATAAAAATGCAAATTCGCGGAGCCGCGTGCCGCTCCTGGCCTCTAAATGATTAGGTGAATGGAGCCACCCCAATTATCACGGCAACGGGAGGCTACAGCTGCCGAGAGACGCGCGGAAAGGGAGACGACTGAACACAAAGGATGATTACGGCCCAGAGTGGGAGGTTTAGCAGCTTTTCTGAGGAGCCTCGAGTGCTGCTGGACCGAACGCCGCAGAGAATGAGAGTGAGCAATGACGAATGAGGCCCCGCGCAGAACAGCACTTAACCCCAAATCCGTCTCAAGCAATTCACGCTAAACACAAACAATCATACCGATATTAAAACCGCTTTATTTCACCTTGGGGGATGCAGAACGGTAGCGTTCTGTGGCTGCTTTCCTGAACTCACAACTACAAGCAAGTCCCTCTACTTCTCTAAAATACAGTGCCCCCTAATTAGGAAGTAGCGACTGCTATAATCAACATGACACTTAACTGGATATACTTAAGTAAATATCTAGCTGTACAATGTGTTAGCCTGGTAAAATGGACTACAAGTAAGCAAGTAATAACATAGCACATAAATGAAGGCTTACATAGGCCTAAGTGGCCATTAGAGAAATACGGTACTCACAGAAATCCTAATAATACTCATTACACTCATTAAACCCCGTGACAAATATACTGCCTGCTGCTCACATTACGTATTTATCTGCTGATTTGGGTTATAAGTATTATTAGAACAGTGACCAAGTACGCAGATGTAGGACGGACATTAATCCTGGATTGAAACAACTCTGCCGTACATCGTGTTGAAAAGGGTCCGATACGCTAGGGACACCAGAAGGGAGAAGTGCTGGTACCGGGTTTGGTACCGCAACTAGAGGCTGGGGGCAGTAGCTCTTTCGGTTCTGTTCCCATATATATCTGGAGCAGGGGCAGGTGAGTGGGGGGGGGAAGACATAGTCTGTACCAAAAGGCAGAATCGTCCAGGCCTTCAATTTTAAAAAAGTACCATGTTTCTTTTATTGCTGTGTTGTTGAAAATGTCAGTGGTAAAATTACAAACCTTAAAAAAAATGTATAAAAATGTAATTCATTCGGTATGGAAAAGCAGACGGGGACATAAAAAAGCTTTCCTTCTGAAAACGTATGTTGAGGTGAGGTAAAGAAAGCTTTATGTCCAACTTAAACTGAACCAGGCACAGTAGATTGTTGTGAAATTAGATTAAGAATCTTTATCCCCAAATAGAAAACGTAGCTGTATCCTGGAGGAGTAAAATAACTGTCAGAAAGCGCCACCCAGTGGATGTAAAGAAAAGTTCTCAAAACTAGCCTTCAAAGCGCAGAAACAAACACAATTAAATTTTTTTTCTACAAAAGTAAACCAATAAAAAAAAAATGACTTTTTATTACTTAACATCTTGTCGTCCTTTCATTGGTAAACAAACTGATGAACATGTTCCCCTTCAAAAATCAATGTTGGAAAAGATAAATATTTCATATACAAAAGTGCAAACGAACTGAAACACAAATTAAAACGCAATTATGTGTTGTCAGACAGTATAAATTATGAGTTTCTGAATACCTATTTTTTCTGCTGTACAGGCAAAATGACACCAAAACAGATTCTACAATACTCAAAATTTCATAGTGCGCTATGCTAACATGTCTTTAAGATTGCATACTGAACATAAAGTGCTTTTAAAATGTTTTTGATGTTGTAATGGGCCAAAAATGATGGGGGAAACAATATCAAACAACACTGAAATTTGGAACATAAGCAGAAATATTTCTTTAAATAATCAAACATTGCAAACAAATGTCACATGGAAACAAAAAATACAATAAATGCATGTTGATGAAACAGACAAAATAAAGGTGTGATTCATTCGGTGAGTGCTAAGGACAGTCAACTGTGAACACTAGGCCTGCTCGCAAAGTCCCGGATTAACGCGAAATGCCTGCGGTGTGTCTGTAATCCACATCATACCCAAAAATTTAAGAATCCTCTGAAACGCAGAGCCTTAGGTTTGTTGTGTTTGTTCAGACTGAATTAATACTTGATTCAAAACCAAGAGTGGACCAATATCTTTTCTTTTTTTGGCAGAACTGAAAGCACAAATATTCAAACACATCTGTAATAAGTATTAGCCTTCAGAAAAAACCTACCACAAGAAATGGATGCGGGGGAAAAAAACTTCTAGTTATGTAAGAGACTTGGAGTAACTTGTTTAATGCAAATTAGCAATACCCACCGTTCACACAAGTTCCAAGAACAATTCAATAATGTGCAAATAAAACATTTAAGAGGACCACTCATGCTCTCCGTTGCTGGCATTTAAAAAATACAATACAAATATATATATATATAATCCTACATGTTAGCATTTTAACTTCAGTGCAGCCATTACCAACAGTCGCTTGCATAGTTTGGTGCATGCATCAGCAGTATCATGCAAAATTGCTTCCATAAATCTTTAAACTGCATTTCTTTTCTGTATTAAAGTCAGTGCATTGACAAGCTGTTTGCTCCTCCTAAACATGAAAGCCAACAAAAAAAGGGGCACAATAGCTGTAATGGTATTTTCATCCAAGTTGACAAAATTGACAATGGCAGAAAGCGCTTGCAAAAGCTGTCCGCAGTGCAAAGGCGCACCACTGAGTCAGCGTGGCGGTGCCGTAACGCAGCGTCCGGTCCGCTACCTTGAGCCGAAGCATGTAGATGCCTTTTGTAGGAAATCGGTCCGGTGCAGAAAGCCACTGGCAGCATTGACAGCGAACGCAAAGCGAGACGTGATCGTGGGTAAAAGGGCAACATTTCACAGTACCGCTCATTCACACACAATAAAAAGTAAATCGATCTTTCAAGCCAATCAGTCTTTGTAAGTGCTGCACTCAAAAATAGAACAAGCTTTTTGGCGAAACTTAATTATGACTAGCAATTATAAACATCGATCAAAAGATTACATTGTCTTTTTTTGGAAATTGGGTTTTTGGTGATTAGAAAACTTAAGCTATAGTGCACCTGTGTGAGTACTATAAAACAGGATTAGCGTTACTGGGATAAAAAGAAAATAAACAAACGGAAATAAGCCATGGCAGACAGGAGCAGCGCCGGCTGAATGTGAGGAGTCACACAGAGTTGAAACACGTCCATCCCTTCTGCCTCTCTGAATAATTCCCAAGGGATTTTGGCCATAACTACAGTTCTGCCAGGAGGTCATTATAACGGGGCCCAGCTCGCGAACTTTACGCACCCCCACTCGCGGGCGCCGATAGTAGGAGGAGGCAGATTCAGCCGACAGCATCCCGAGTTCCTGCCCTTTTGCCTCCACTGGCAGAATAAAGACCACTCTGTGCTCACGCCCGACCGCGGAAGGTGGGTCTCCGGCGGGAAGCTCTGTCTGAGACTCATGTGATGCCTGTCAAAACTTTAAGGGTGGGGGGGATCACGCCTCACATGTCAGAACACATACCGCGCCCCCCCCCGTTATCCCTCCTCAACAGCCAATCGAGAGGATGGATGAGATGGGCTGCCCCGATTAAGCCAATTGCCACTGAGCAACTCACCCGCACGTCGGCAGAAAGCATTACATGCATCAAATATATACATATTACACACATACATATATATATACATATATATATATATATATACATATATATACACATATATACACATATATATACATATATACATATATATATACATATACATACATATATATATACATATACATACATATATATATATACATATACATACATATATATATATACATATACATACATACATATATATACATATACATACATATATATACATATACACACATATATATACACATATACATACATATATATACATATATATACACATATACATACATATATATACATATATACACATATACATACATATATATACACATATATACACATATACACATATATATACATATACACATACACACATATATACATACACACACACACACACACACACACACACACACATATATACATACACACATACATACACACACGTGAAAAAATGAAGACACCCCATTAAATATAATTTTTCTAATTAAGAAATATCAAAATATCGATATTAAGTCTTCTTTCAAATTATATCTGTAGATAAAGGTGATGTAGTTGGATCACCTATATAAAAAGAAAAACTCACTTATTTAACAAAGGAAATTAACTAAGATTCCAATTCCTACTGAGGAAAAAAGTTGGGGCACCCTGTGCCCTAATAGCTAGTATTTCTCCCTTTGGCTGAAATAACCTTGATAAGACGCTTCCTATAACCATCTATCAATCTCTGAAATCGCTGGTAGAAAGTTTTCCCAGCTCTCCAATGCAGAATTCCTTAAGCTGAGCAATGTTTGAAGGGTGTCCTGCATACCCTTCCACTTCAAATTACCCCACAGCATCTCAATAGGTTTCAGATTGGGGCTTTGACTTGGCCATTCTAGAACTCCATTTCTTTCTTCAAAGCCATTCCTTGGTAGATTTATTGGAATGTTTTGGGTCATTGTTATGTTGCATGGTCCACCCCCACTTCAGCTTCTGGACAGATGGTCTCACATTGTCCTCAAGCACCCTCTGATATGATGAAGAATTCATAGTGGATTATATGATGGTGAGCTGGCCAGGTTCTGCTGCAGCAACAGCCCCGAACCATGACATTTCCACCCCCATGCTTCACAGTTGATATGAGGTTCTTTTGCAAAATCTGTTTTTGGTTTACGCCAAACATGCCCTCTGTTACTGTGCCCAAAGAATTCAATTTCAGATTCATCAGTCCAAAGCACGCTATTCCGAAAGTCCTAGTTGTTGTCTAGATGGTCCTGGCAAAATTCTTCTTGGCTTGATGTTTTTTTTGACAGCAAGGATTTCCTCCTTGCACAGCTCCCATGTAAATCAAACTTGTGCAGTCTCTTTCTGATGGTAGATGTGTGTACCTTGACATCAACTGTGGCAAGAGCTTCTTGTATGTCATTCAGCATATTACGGTCTACTCTTGGGCTGAATTTGCTAGGACCGCCTGACCTGGCCATGCTGGCAGTTGTTTTAAATGTTCTCCATAATTTTCCGGACAATGGAAAACCCCCCTTGAGACCTTCTTACATCCCTTTCCCAGATTATATGGATCTACAATCTTCTTTCTGAAAGCCTTGGAGAGCTCTTTGGATTGCACCATGGTGATACCAATCACTTCAACAATCAAGTGCAAACCAAACTAAATGTCTGTGGCTTAAATAAGACAGGCTCCACCTATAAGCTCTGTAATGATGTTCTAATCATTTTCACCTTATATAGTGCATCTGCATCTACTTCTAGGCATTTAAAATAGTGATGAATGTGAGGGTGTCCTAACGTTTTCCTCAGTGGAAATTAGCATTGTAGTTAATTTCTTTTCTTAAATAAGTGAATTTGTTTCTTGTTTTTGTATAGAACATGCAATCACATAACATTTATCTACAGACATACCTTGAACAGAAGATTTAATATGGCTATGTTGATATTTCTTATTAATGAACTAAATATTTTCACATGACTGTATATATACACTGGCTGGCCAAAAACAACATTTTTTTGGATTTTTAGTTGGACCACCTTAATTGTCATGGGATTGTTTCCACAAGCTTATGCAACATCTCACCAGATTTGCATTATTTCTCACCGAGATCCTGTATTGACTGTAGTGAGTTGAACCACTCCATAAAGCCTCCTTCAGCACATCCCAAAGACTGTCAATGAGGTTAAGGTCACAACTCTGAGGTGACCAAGTCATGTGTGAAAATGACTCCTCATGCTCCCTGAACCACTCTATGACAATTCAAACCCAATGAATCTTTTCATTCTTGTCCTGGAATATGCCCATGCCAACAGTGAAGCCACTGTAATCAATCATAGATACAATTCATTGCAAGGGGTAGAGAGTACTGACTGGGATTTATAAACCCAGAAGGATCATGGGTAATGACATGGGAACGAGCTTCAGCTGTCAGTATTCAGGAGAGTTGGATTGACAAAGAGTGAGGAGTGGTTTTGACTGTGGAGGTGGTGAAATGGAGCTGTGCCTTATAATTAATAGATCTCCAAGGGATCCACATGAGACAATGTCACAAGTAAATGTGAAAAAGTCTTTAATATATATCAAAAAATACAAGTTTAAATAACCCCTTGCTTGTATCCCTCTAGCACTAACTGCTCCGAGGTCCCTGTTGTAGCCTTCAGACTCTTCAGCATCAGCAGACCCTCAGACTCTTCAGCATCAGCAGACCCTCAGACTCTTCAGCATCAGCAGACCCTCAGACTCTTCTCTTTTTTTCCATAGCAGTTCAAATCAGGACAACCTACAGGCTACATTACACATAAGAAAAAAAGGGAAATATCATTCAAAAAGTGTTACAGGAATGCAGGTAGATTTCCCAGCCCTTAAATTGTTTGCTTGACCTGTGTACTGTATATGCAAAAACAGTTGAGGCTGCTCCAGATTTTCCTGCCACTAAGGACTAAATGTACAGAAATTATTCTGCCCCAGAACTGTATAAGGAATACGTAATGTATCTGCCTTCCATGGCACTTCATTGTGGTGAACTTTAAGCATATTGCAAGAAACATGGGGCATATAAATTTGGATTACCTTGGGATTGTGGGAGGACAGTTGAATGCCCAGAGGAAAGCTGTGTGTGCATGAAGATGACAAGTGAACTTCACACACCAAGAAGCAGGATTCAATCCCTCAGAATGAATCCCTGAAGAATGAGATGCTGGTCCTTCTTTAGGAGGACTGAGAGTACAGATGACAGAGAATTTAGGCAGAGGTTATGGAGGGCACCCTGCAATGTGCCAGCCTTCTTATGGCTGGTTCAGGGTTACACAGGGAGTCCAGCAATGTGCCACCCTGCTTACTATGGCTGGGTCAGGGTTACACAGGGAGCCCAGCAATGTGCCACCCTGCTTACTATGGCTGGGTCAGGGTTACACAGGGAGCCCAGCAATGTGCCAGGCTGCTTACTATGGCTGGGTCAGGGTTACACAGGGAGCCCAGCAATGTGCCAGGCTGCTTACTATGGCTGGGTCAGGGTTACACAGGGAGCCCAGCAATGTGCCAGGCTGCTTACTATGGCTGGGTCAGGG
>JAODLC010000100.1:21731120-21748185 GCA_026781145.1 Hippopotamyrus pictus | reverse complement strand
AACATACAAGAACTGCGAGGAGAGTTTACCCACCTGATTTAGAGTAACAGGAGGTGGGAGATCGTAAAAACAAAATCGAGGATTAAGAAAAGCATTAATAACTTATTAGTTTTATTACAATCCTTATAAATTCAGTTAAATATAAAGTGTAAGCATAGTATTTCTTTACAGCTGAGGGTATATAAACTGAAAATTTGAAGAACTTAGCGTATATAACCATTATAAACAATACCGGAACAATCTGAAACAGATTAAGGGATAACGTCCTGACAGGTAATCATAAATTAAATTATGTTCTCCCTTTCAAACATGCCACACAGTACGTCTGATTAATTAAAGACTGACTGTGTTTTTCATTAAAATTCTTTTGGACCTGCAGTCAACAGCAGAACTTTCCAGAAAGGCCGTGTGTTGTCCACACGTATGGATTGTGCGATATGGATATCGGCTAAATGCCACACTAATAAACGGAATAGGGGGCTTCCAAAAGGCCCAATTAATTGGAATGAAAGGTCATTCTACTGTCAGGAAAATTATTCTAATTTTTCCAGTAAGATAAGCCAGGGAGGATGGCTTGAATCCGCCTGTTTAATAACAGCGGTTATCCTGTCGTCAATAAGAATATAAAACTCAGTAGCTGCTCAGTGCTGTGCAAACAGCACCTCATACAATCTGAGCCACTCTCCTTTTATAAACAACACTATTTTTATAAAACACATGATTTTTAGGCAATACAGTGTTTAGCCAATAATTACAGCTTTACAGTTGAAATTACATAACATTTCTAAAGTGCACTGAAAAGCCTCGCCAATACAAAAAAGAAGTCACTGTGAAATATTGCCCTTGAAACAGCACAAGGTTTCACTCTGTCCAGCTTCTGTAAAACCCTCACGATCAACTGATGCAGATGTCACCTGAAATTACCTCTTAAATGCTTTATGTATATTACAGTTACTGTGCGGTTATGCACACGTGCCATTCAACACAAACCAGAAGTTAGTACCTGTGAAGTGCTTTTTAAAAACACAATCTTTAGTATTTAGTTCCGTTTACAATAATATACCCTTGCACCAGATCTATTATAACCAGATCAACTCTTTTGGTTTGTTCAATGAATAGAAAGGCGCTTTAATAATTTATAAGTTATCTCTAGGAAAGAAAAATATACTGTGTATATATTAGGCACAACAAAAAATGTTTTATCACAGGGAAAAAAAAATGAACCGCAAATCAAAATTTCACTGAGGCTTCTGTGTTGCTCGTGCTGGAGATTGTGCGCTGGAAGAAAGATTTCTGGAGGACCCCGTCTTATCGGCTGGCTTTCTGCCACTTCCAAGAGACTGAGTCGTCTCGGACACGGAAGACTTCGATTTGCCAGCAGATAGTACAGAGTTTCTGACAGGTGTGCAAGTCTTAGATGACGCCTTGCCCAGCTGGGACTCTGGCACCATCTGCTGGCCAGTCTTACCTGACCCCTCTCCCGCCCCTGCTGTACTGTTCTTAATCTCAGGACTCGACTTAGCCGTCCCGTCGGAGACCTTCTTGGCCAGGATGGCGGTCTTGCCGAAATCTGCTGATCGGCGGGTTTCCTTTTGCCGCAGGGCCGACTTGAAGAAGGACAGGCCCTTATCCTCCGACTTACTGTTCCTGCGAAGGTCCCTGGAGGAGACGCTGGAGGATCGGAGGCTGGTAACGGAGGAGCTGCTGCTGGAACTCCTTACCGTCCTGCCGTCGGCCCGCCTGGCGTCAGAGCTGTGGGCGAGGGAGGCGCGGGTGGCGCTGCCCGTCCGAGAGGCCGCCCCACCTAGCTTCTCGACGGAGGTGCTGGCCCTTGTTAAGTCCTGACTGGCGCTTCTTTCCGCCAGCCTACTCCTCCCAGAGGCCGAGCTTCTCTCAGCCCCCGATGAAATCTTCCTGCGCGTGGGGGAGGGCGAGGCCGACGACTGAGGGGTGGAGGAGAGACGCTGCCTGTGCTGGGACGCGGCTGACAGTACGGCCTCCGGACCGCGAGGGGGCTCCTTCTTGGCGGGTGTTCCGGAAGATGCTTTCCCGCTCTTGCTGGAGTTACCCTTGTCTTTGGAGCTGGACGCCTTGGTGGAGCTCCTGATGTGGGGGCTGGAGGACACCTGGGACGCTGGCGAGTTGTGAGCAGAAGACGCGGTGTGCCGTCTTCTGGAGCTTTTTTCTGACTCCACCGCAGCCTTGGAGGAGCTTCTCTTAGCCGTCGCACTCTCAGACTTCGGCACGGAGCTGGATCGATGCTTCTGCTCCTTGGAGGCTGCGTGGTCTGCAGACGCGGCCTGATTGTGGCCATCAGGCTCAGCCTTGGAGCTCCTCTTGTCAGACTGCGACGGGGCTTTGCAGTAGGCCTCATCCAGAGACCTCTTCCCACCGCCGTCGTCACTTATGGCACCGTCCATGACAGCAAGCGGCGCCTTGCCGCTGGAATGTCTCTCGTGCTTACTGTAGCTGCCAAAGCAGGACGTGGAGACCTTGTCATCACAGGCCTCTCCTATCCTCTCCAACGTAGGGGATGAATGAGAATCTAGAGAAAACCGTGAAGGGGAATTGGACCTCATCTGGAGTTTAGCTGAGAGGGACCAGGATGGTTTGGTCCCATTCTCACTCACGGCCAGGGGGCTGGCAATGGACGATCTAGAAGACAAGCTCTGCCGCTGGACGCTCCTCACAAAGGGCCGGGTCGAGAATCCCCCTTAAAAGAAAGGACAAGAAGGTTTAAACTAACGCACTGATACGGGACTAGATAGATAGTTGAGATAAGAGGAAGGCATGCTTGTTCTCTTAACTCAGCATGGTAGCAGATCCTTTGTTAGCCAGACATTCTACAGGTTAGAAAGAATACAGAAAAGGTAAAACAGAAAAAGACAGTTGACAACAAACACTTCACGGTCATCAGTCTTGACTTGTTAAGAGTTAGAATCATAATCTAAATCAGAAGGGTTAATAAGAGGAACAATGTTACTCAAAGCTTTACACCCAGTGACATTTTAATACTATATACGGAATTATACCATGGCTCCTTTGTCAGCAGTAACATTAAATCGGGCTACAATCTGCCCAGTTATACAGCTTTTAGGGATATGGACGGGAACGTTTGTTTCTAACCGTCGTCCTCGCTGCGCTCCCCTGTGAATTCCACCGACTCCGACAGCGAGATGAGCGAAGTGCGGCGGGATGACGTGGCGGACGCCACGCTGGGCTGCTTACTGCCCGGGAGCCTGTTCACCCAGTGCTCGCACAGGGAGGAGCTGGTGGAGCCTTGGGCCAGTAGGGGGCAGCAGAGGGTACGTGGAAAAAAACACATGAGCATATTATGATTTGCTGCGGTGTGATAAAGAGCTGAATAGGGAGATTCCAAAGCTCAAACAGAGAGGTAGATAAATTTTCTCTGTACGGTTTGTGTAAGTAATCCATTCAGGGCCTGTTCTCATCAAAAAAGCCCAAACAATAGAGAAGGTACAACTCATCATTGTAAGCATTCTCACTGGAACAAATGAACATGAATATATGATTTCGATAATCAGTCAGCATAGCTTTCTGTCAGATTTAGGGATTTCAAACAAGCATGGACACATTACCCTGCTGTTCAGCGATGAAAACGCATAAAGATGATGCAGACCTGCCACAGAGCTGTTAGCTGACCAGGACGGGATGGTGGCCCTCCTTTGGTAAAACAGGATGTAGGCCGTCTCCTTACAGACGTCTTCGTCGGGAATAAGCTGGACATCACTGTCGTCGAAGCAGTACCACTGTCCATCGATGGAGTTCTTACAATATGCTAAAAAATACAAGTAATCAAAATATTTATGATTTTTTTTTTTAGAAAAAAGCGTTAGAATTAGATTATATAGAGCGGGGAGGTTTTATCCACTTAAGGAAAACCTAGTAAAGAAAAATACAAGAATTACTTAGTGCAGGCACTGGTAGGTAGATATATATTTAACACATTTAATCTAACTAGTCAATTTTCAGACCCTGTTATACACCACTACAACACCTACTGCTGTATCTGGTGTTTGAATAAAAAAATTAAAAAAAATACAGTAAAAAAGACAGACTTTAAGACCAATGAGTTTATGCTAAGCCAGAAGCATATATCCATTACCTGTATAATGGCCCCCCAGCATGGTGCCGTGATGGTTACAAACTGCATACAGGTCGTAAAGGTAGTCTTCTGGGTCGCGGCCATAGGGCCGTCGCCACGGCGACCAGTGTGAAGGCAGACTCCAACTGCTCTGGCTCCTTTTTACCATGTGGGGAGCCATATCCATTCCCACCAGAGGAAACCTCACCATGTTCTGGATCTTCATCCTCCGGTCCCGGTCCTGGAAGCAGACCCACGCACGGCCGTGAAGGATGAAGCAGACCCAAGCACCAAAAATCTCAGGCAGCTGAAGATTCCACAATCGCGTTTCAATAGTGACACTTTAAATTGCGTTATCACCTATCCCTACTTGTGCTCCATGAGACACCCAGACACATATACAGGTGAGATCAACCTTGTGGGTCAGGGTGCGGGGTCAGCCAGCGCGCAGCGCCCCGTAGAGCAATTGGAGGTTAGGGGCCTTGCTCAAGGGCCCAGTGGTGGCATCATTCTGTCAGGCACAGGATTTGATCCAGCGACCTTCCGATTACAGGCACACAGTCCGAATCCACACACCACCCTAATTCACAGTCTCCTTGAAGTCTTTACTCTGTTTTGAATAATAAAAAAAAATGAAACTGAACTCTGAGGCAGAACGACGACCTACTCTGGAAACAGGAGTCTCATAAATAATCCAGCACTGTCTGGCGGCGGGTGCTCCGCTCCATACCTGACGGAAGCGCTTGAGGTGCAGTATGAGAATGTCCGGCAAGGTCCAGAGGCTGAGCTTGATGCTGCCCTGCTGGAGCTGCTTGCAGTGGGGGCAGCGCCAGGCGTCGTCTGGGGCCAGCTGTAACATGGACACCAACTCGTCTCCAGCCTCAGAGCAGGCACACTGGCACGTGCTAACAGCACGGCCAAACCAAGGTTAAACCCAAGCTCGCGACTGACCAGCTTAAGGCGATTGTGTCATTCGCAATTACTTACGATAAAAAAAAAAAAAAAAAAAAAAAGGTTCATTTGATTCAAAGCAGGTCTAAGTTTTAATACAGAAATGTTGCTTATAGTCGGGTATCTTTTTCGTATGAAAATTAAATTATCACAATTTCCATCAGAATATACGGCGGGTTTGAATGCACAAAAGGACATTAATCAGTCACTGATATAACTTTCCCAAGAAATAACTGCCTGCAATACTTGGATTAAACCTGAGGATTAATGAACCTGATTATCTAGTAATTTAATTTAACAAATCAATTTTGTCTGCTGAAGCTTCAATACAAAGTAAGCCTGCACATCCACTTACTCACATTATTTAATACTTTATCAGTGCCCTAAATTCAAAATTGTAAATTGTAATTGGACTGAGGCTGCCATTTAATGCATGTTGTACTTCAAAATGAAAAGTTATCTCTGAATGAGGGATTTCATTTGAGTTTCAGAGTTTCTGCAAGTAGATTCAGGTAACACAAACTAAAAGAACTAACAAGTCTGCAAAGCTCATGAAAAATATATAAATTCCTGAATTAATTAAAAAAAAATGTATGTCGGTATAAATGCATGACTTCAGGGAAACTGACGTGTAACAATGGCGCCCCCTGCTGGCTGCTGGAGTTCGGCGCCTTCTCCGGCCACCATATGAGTGCACAGCGGGGCGACTGGGTACCTGCTCCTCTTTGGTGTAGAGCTGGAAGCACTGTGCCAGGGTGCACACTTGGGGATGACTGTGCTGCTCCGCCTGCAGACGCACGCTCTCCGCATCGGGGATGTACTCGTCCTCCGTGTGACCGAACAGGCTGCGGGGGGGGGGATGGGGGGGGCGTTAGGCTGGCGGCTTAATGCTTGGCCTCAGCGTGGGAGAAAATAACAGGCAAACAGCCCCTATACAAAATAATAATCACACTGGATTCATCTCCTCCTAAACTCTACTCTACTAATGTAACGTCAAAAGATTACACGTAATGTTTAAAAGCAAAATTACCCACAACTAAATGGCTGTGACGTCAGATAAACGTACAACTACAGAAACAGGAACAAAATAAATCAATTAATTCGTTTAAAAATCGGGAGATACTTCCAGCACAGGGCTAAAATTCTCGGATCACTGCCACTTACTAATCCTTGGTCTCTTTGTCCCATTCTACTACGATCTTGACGTGTGGGGGCCCCCCTGGGCCACAGGACTTGTACACCCTGCAGAGAAAAGACATGGCTGAAATATTCAAGGAGAGACCAGTCCGAAGAAGCTGGGAAGACTTCAGGAGACTGGAGAAGGGTTTCTGTTGACATGTCAAGCAGCAACTGTTCTTACCATAAAACCACTAATATGAGAGACCGGAAAAAAAAGATCACTGATGGCACAGTGTAATATAGTAAAGAAGAGAGGGGCAGTGCTGCGGTCTAGGGTCATGTTGACAGCTGGGGCATATGCTTCTGTGGGAAGCTCATGCAGCCCTTTCTAAGCATAGGCACCAGCTCTTGTAACATCCGTTCAGCACAGTTAATCTCCCTCAGAGTCAAGACACATCAAGTCTGGCATTCGATCCTGGAATTTTAAAGCAAGTAGCTTATTAGCCAAACAGCAGCCCAGAGACATGGGAACTGGACGTATAAATCTGAAGAAACGACATCTGTTTGAGTCAGACCCACAACCCGTTGACTAATTATGGTAACACTACAAATTACATGAGACTCTTGTATATGGCCTGTATAATTTATGGTGTTCTATTGACTGGAATTGTTTCACTGCCATTACTGTCCTCTACCTCAAAGGGTGGCAACCTTTGCAAAATTCTTCAACAAGCAAGTTGAGGTAGAAAAAAAAAAATAGTCTTTAGCCCATCAAAAGAAGTTGTTAAATGGGACATATTTAGCAGATAAAAAAAAATAAAAATTGAGGAAAATTAAAAAATTAAGGAAAATGTGCCAAAGCAACCAATACAGATTAGAATACATCCCACAGTAATGCAGTATTGCATTTTTTTTACTTTTTAGTCAAATGAGAAAGCTAGTTTCATAGAAAAAGACAATAAAATCTCAGCAAACAGATACTTTCACTTGCACTCCAACAACTTCCAAAAGCTGGTCACCTACTGTAGATATATCAGTTACCATACAGCAAAAATGACGACTACAAAAAAACATCTTCATTTTGAATCACATTTCAAACCTGGGCTTCATACCTTAATTTCATGATTAAATTATGCATTCTCATACACGCATCAGCAAAATGATTATAAAATCAACCACCAAAAAAAACAGAGATTTAACCAGAAAGTACTCATCATTCATCCATCCTCTATAACCATTTATCCGGGGGGCTGGAGCCTGTCCCAGGCAGTACAGGGAAGAAGGCCAGTGACACCCTGAAATGGAAGAGCAGCGAGGAACAGGCGAACACATACTAAAGGCACTAAGGGAGCTTTTACAGACACCAGTCCACGTGGTCCTGGAACACGGGAGCAAACAAGAGCACTCAGAGGAAGGCCACAAGATAACAGGAAGTACAGGCCAGGCCCGGGCCACCCCGCATATCACAGGACACAGAAGCGGAAGAGTGAGCCCACAGTGTTACCCAGCGAGCAACCACACTTCACTTCCCCTAGTCACTGTGAGATAAGCTTCTTATCTTGCAGGTTAAACAATGTCTGTAAATATGATAAAAGAACTAGACTGGACTTTTCACACAGCGCCATCCTAAGGTGCATGTGGGGTGATTCCGCAAACTTCCAGCCTGGAAGTACCTGCATAGGAACTCAGCACTGGAAGTTCTATCGAAGGAATGAAAATAGCCATTACCCCTCATACAAATGACAAACACTAATTCACATTTTTATTCTTGAGTCATGGGCATGTCTTGCCATTGAGCTGTTTTCATTTTTAAGGAAAACAGACGTTCTGAACACAATGTTGAGAAATTTCCCTTATCATGTTTATCTTGCAGCGTCTTCTTACGTAAGATTTCTATTTAACAGCTTGCAGCCCGGCTCACTTAGGGCACTTTTGCACTGCACTTCAATAAAGTACCAAATGCAAGGCAGTCTAAGGTGTTAGGGTTCCACCGGCATAAAACCTGGTACTCGCGCTCAATGACATCACAACGCGAGGCTAAGGTTTTTGTACTGAATTTAAAAAATGGCTGCCGTTCATTATAGGTCTAGATTATGTGCGATATTAATACCATCACAGCTGCAGTTTTCACATCGCAAGGACCGTGACAGTTGGTTAGAAATCAGGCTTTTTCATATCTTCATACTATCTGGACATTATAGCGTTGGGGGGGGGGGGTTTAATTTCACTAATAGATTTTTACTTTGTCAATGGAAATAATGCTTAGTGAGCACAGCAATTTTAATGGTTGTTCCTTTTCTAGATTATATAGTATGTTTTTTAAGTTTAAAAGTTCAGCGTCGCTGCTTTTGCATGAGCTCTGCATACACTCTCCAAGTCAATCATTCACTCTCATCCTTGCTTTTTAAATCACTCCTAGATGGGTTTATTGGGTTTATTCAGAATTTCCTTTTTTGCTTTATAAATATCCCAGTATTAATTACAACAAAATCACATTACGATATTTGATCAATTATTTATTTGTTTGTTTGTTTTTTGCAGCTCTAGTATATATTATAGCAACACTTTACTTCATTTCTTGTCATGCCATCCATACTTCTGGTTCTTCCAACCAGGTTGCAGTTACAGCTTGGGTCTCTTCATTTGTCCACTCATACATTACTTTAAAAAAAAAAAAAAAAAGTTTCATTGTTTTCAGAGTTTATAATGTTTTTCAAGATGGCAGTTGTATTGTGTTTCAGAGGAACCAGTCAACAATGAACACATTTACAAATCCCACCCCAAAAATTACCCCGGCTGCTTTGGTATTTCTGGTACTGGAAATTTTCGTACTGGTACTCTGCTGCAAGTTAGTGGAAAAGGGAGGGAGAGTACCTGTTATAATGGAAAAGCACCCCTAACTACAAAGGAAATGCATTTATTAACATTTTATTTATTTAGGAGACGCTTTTATCCAAAACAACATACTTTGAGAAAGCAGGGAAAGCCAGTCCTTGGAGAAACTGGGGATTAAGGGCCTTTTTCGGCTCAGCGCCGTAAACATAAAACCACTCTGAGATCACTCTTCTGGTCACAGGTACAGCAACCTAACTCACTGAGCCACACATCGCCTTTCAATCGTCATCTGAGCAATCGTATCTACAATGAAGCGCGTCACATTTGCTGAGATGTCTCTCGGTCATCAGCGTATCGTTTCTGGTGATGACCATCTGAGAGGACTGTAGTCAAGGCCTGCAGATATGAAGTGATGTGGAGAACACTGGGGAGATAAAGCTTACCGATCGACCGAGGGGTGACACAAAGGCTGCTCTTCTTGAGGTAAAAGGTACGCGATTCCAACGACTCCGACCACCCGTAGGCTGAATGGCCCCACCTGCCAAGAACAGAAGGCTTCACCTCATACATTCCCACCTCCAAACATGCGGTTTATCCCATTGCATGAGCACGAAGACAAAGGATGACAATGGAATGGTATCAAAAAACAGAGTATAACCCAGTTAAAGAAGAAGGGAAGTCAGGTGGAAAGAGACTGTTTGTGCAACCCCACCTGTACGTACACCCCTGGCCTGTGGAGGTGGCGCATCTTCTCCAGGATGTCCTTCTGAAGAACGTCCCAGGTCACAGTTCGCTCTAAGTACAGCACGAAAGGGTGGCCAAACCTGGAACAGTTCCAAAGCATGCAGTGAAGCACACAGTGAAGCACACAGTGAATAACACAGTGAAGCACACAGAAAGCTAAAGGCCCCTGAGTAACTAGGCTCTCCTCACTCATCCTAGTTTTTTTTTTTTTTAAACTGCAGTATCTAGTTCAGCACCTGCAGATATTAAGATATTTAAAAGAAAACTGAACAATGGGAATCTCTGATTTTAATGAACGGTAGGTGACTGTGAATCAAAAAACAAAAATCACATATATCATCTCCGCCACTTACTGGTAGATCCTGTACAAATTCAAAACAAAACGTACTATAAACCAAAAGCCAAAGGTTTATACAAAGGGAACACCTCACCAATAAAAACTGGGTTTTATGAAGGTGAAGAAACCATATTTTATTCAGAAGCATATAATTTCACCTGCCCAAGTTTGATCTCTCAAGAGTTAAAATTACTGCAAAATCTGCACACATTGCATGTAACCTGAAACAGCTTTAAACATGCACACACAACTACTTCCCACAGGGGTGCCTATGATGACAGTGAAGAATATTCCACAGGAATATATCTTATAATTTACAATAAAACCTAAGTCAAACGATCCAGAGAATTTAGCAGTCGTCTGAAACACCCTCCATCCCCTAGGAAAGGAATATTAATAATGGATCAGTCTGAATGCATTTTTTTAGATGGGAAGTCAGTGGACACACTGGACAATTTATGGACCAATGCCCCTACCCTGCAAGTCTATCGGAGGACTGTGGAAGGAAACCACAGGAGCCAAAGGAAACCCACAAGAACATGCTGCGGACATGCACAACTCCACACATGCCCAGATGGGGGCAGGGCTGTCTAAGCCACAATACAACTATGTGTCATCAAATATATAGATCTCAGATGGTAACTGAGCATAGCATTAAGTAATCAACAACTGTAAAACAGACAGATTGGGGTGACACCTATAAAACACACTTAAGCTTCTGGGAAAATACACAAAATATATAAGATAAGCAGTATTTGACATAGGTATTCTCTTTGAGTACTTCCAGGCGTCTGGTTCAGTACCTCCTCCCTTGATGTCCTGTGCAGGCCCGATTGCAGACCAGCAGGATGATCTTGTCGCCTCCTACGTTCTTATTGGTTCCTGAAGCGGGCTTCACTGCTCCTTGCATATAAGAAGACGTCCGGTTGTGGTCTGTTCCATGTTTCAGGTTGTTCTGGTTTAAATTTGCATGGAGGCTTCCTAAAATAGCAACCGTGCCTCAGTCATGCATTGTAGCTCGATGTTGTAGGTATATCTGTGAGCTACATAAAGCCATAATCGATAACCTTAAGTTAATACTGAGGACAAACCGCTTGCAGTTCCACTCTACTGACAAATGAAGTAACATATGTGTTTCGCTCGCTCTTCATTTCTATGCCAAACGGATTTCATAACGAGACACATGGAAATAAATACCTCGTTGGGCGCGAATGTTTTCAGGTCGAAATATCTCGGGTGTCTCGAACGCAAAGATCGAGTCGCTTTCCTGAATGATGTCGAGATCTTCGTCGTCGTCACAGAAGGAGCGATGGAAGCCGTCGTAGTACATTTCTGTCAGGACAATCTAGGCAGAGGCAATCAATGTGCAATTAGGTTCCAATCAGAACATCTACCAGCCACAAAGTAGCCAACAAGCTGGCAATGAGAACGGGTCCGTCGAGTAAGTATTGATTCTACCTTAAAATGCTAAATGGCTACAGGGCTGAGGTTGCAACACGGCTGAAAAATGGCTGATTTTATTTAATTGCTGCTGGAAGTAGGAAAATAGATGCTTTGCACTCAAACAGCACATCTGATGTGCAAATGTGATCAGAGACAGGAGAGAATAGGAGGTGTCCTTCTCAGTCAATTATCCCCAAGAAACTTTCTTGGCTCCCAGTAAAAACCTTACTGGTTTTAATGGGGAGATTTTGCAGACTTTAGCAAACAGAGGAAGCATGTCTGACAGGACCAGTACTGAACAAGCTGAAACACACACACATACACACATATATATAACCTTATGGCTCAATAACAAGCATTGTTCCAGCGAAATTTCCATCCATCTTCGCCCCTCGCCCAATAAAGCAAAAAAGGCCAGCTGATTGGAGCAGAGCAAATGCCGAAATGCTCCTATTTGCCAAAAAGAATCTTCACAAAACTGTTTTTTTCAAGCCTGACTCAACCCCCCCCCCCCCTTCGCTCTTACTTATAACGAAACAGAAAAAATGTTTTGTTATTACATTCTCTTCCCGTTTTCACACCCAACATGGGCAAAAGTGAAACAAACCACCGACTTCACTAGAAGTCACAAAATCACCAAAGTATGCGTAAACTTACACCATGAAAATTAATTTCATTAATTTAAGCTCAACTGACAAATTATGACAATTACCTAAAATACCTATCCAACACCCGAAGCTTTAAATAGCATGTTTTCATATTGTTCATAATCTAAGTTACATAATAAGTTTTGGTACTGCTAACATACATTTTAAACAACTTCCTTCCATTAAAACATACATCAAGTGGCAAAAATCATACTGATAGCCAATTCTGCTGTGTGTACTACTGTCCTGCAAGTCTTTACATTTATTTATTTCACAAACTCTGTTATTCAAAGCAATGTACAGTTGAGGAAGCAGGATCAGACAGTCCCTGGCGCGACTGCCGTTAAAGGCTTTACTGAAGGACCCATTGGTGACATTACTCTGCTGACCAGGGGATTTGAACCAGTGACCTTCTGATCACAGACACGGTGTTCTATCCTGCTGAGCCGCACACCGGCCCCTTTGCAAAAGGAGAATCAGAATCAGAATGTAGAATACAGAATGTATAAAAGAGGAGGAATAAGACATGAGTTTTAATTTCTTCTTTCCATCACATAAATCGGAAATTCAACTACTATAAATGCTGGTGAAATAATATCAATGAGAATAGAGATCCAGCTCACTAGACTCAGCGCTTATACAAGCCACAGAGTCAGGTGGGTCACCATGACAACCTCTTACATTTCCCTATGGATGAATGTTAACAATCCTGTTTCAAACGCCCCGCCTACTCGGTTCAAAATAAAGGGGCCTTTAAACGTCTTACCACCCTGTTGTTATTTCATAATAACACAAGAGTCTCACTCTTTGGTAGTCAGCCACATAAAAAACAAGCAGCATATTGTTCCTGGCACAATCGGCCCTGTCTTTGCCTTCAGGCAGCTGATTGGGCAGCCTTTGGTACACATGGTGCTTCACGGCCTTCCATACCAGAGGTCGAGGCACTGTGTTCAGTTTCTTGCCCCTTAATGACTTTGTTCTGCAGCTGCCTCCAGAACGAATTATAGGACTAAGGGGGTGTGACATCAGAAAGTGCACTATATTACATGCATCTCCATCACTGAGGTCAATGCCACACACATTTCGACGCATAGCAACAATCTGATACATTAAAGATACATGTGATACGATATGACTCACCCCTATTGCAATTCAACATGATTCGATTCAACACAATGCAATTTGATGTGATACGATTGATGCAAAAGAATATGATGCTTTGCAATTCAACATGGTGCAGATACAGAAACAGTTTAGAGAGGGGGAAATCAATCTAAATATGAAATTTTTGATCAAAAATTATCGGTCATATTTCTAAATAATAATGGCACAGGGCATCTGCTAATAACTGTATATTAATGAATCAGATTTTATCAATGCAAAGATAAAATACAAAGATGTATCCTGAGTTCATCCCAAATCATATCCAATGCACACTTTTTTAATAAGGATGATCGCTTCGTGAACTTTTATGCCAGTGAATCTTGCCAACGGTAATCTGGATGTTGACAGCATCATGTTCAGTGATTATCACCTGATGATGACTCATTTGTCTTGCAGTGGTAATTCCTCCTGCCTGCCTATCCCAGGAAGATGAAATTCTGGTACCACACAGTGGACTGAGAGCAATGGTGATGACGGCAGCACCTGGTCAGAGGGGATCTTCGTCTCCATGGACACAGCATCCCTCAGCCTGGACACGGTGCTCTTCAGGGGCACGGCGACGCCAATCCTCATGCAATGGGAGCGCTTCCCCTGGTACACCACAGTGACGTACAGCGGCCTGTGGGGAGGAACAGCCACAGTCTGCCAAACGGAAGGGAACAGCGGGCAAAAAGCAGCAGCCTCGCCAGCCCCACGCAGGCAGGCCTGCCCAGCCCCACGCAGGCAGGCCTCGCCAGCCCCACGCAGGCAGGCCTCGCCAGCCCCACGCAGGCAGGCCTCGCTGCTCATTTGACTCAAGCCCCATCCCAAAGGGACTACAGAACACAATGCTTCTTTCTAAAATGGCACGTCAGCCTTTTGTCCTCCGGTAAAAGCCGCAGGCAGATTCGGAACCACTTGAAAAATAACAAGCCATGGTTCACGAGCAGCAATTTCCGTTCTCGCCATTAAGACGGCCGGGGAAATGACATCTGAGGTATGAAGGCCAGGGTATCGCAATAGCATGGATGCTTGGCTCACAGTGAAGTTCTCTGCGAAACTCCTCCCAGAATTCATTACAACTTTCAGCTAATGGCATTAAATGTACCATTAAATGTACCATTAAATGGCACGAAACTGCTTTGAGGGAGTTTCACCTGAGGATCTCCACAGCAGGATACCAGGCCGTTACGGGTGCAAAGCTCTCAACAGCACAAGAACAGAACTCCCCAAGACATGCAATAATGGTCACGCCGCGCTCAGACGTGTTAAGCTGCACACACATAACCACACATACACTTTTTATTCCAAGTTTCTCTTTGAGCAATAAACAAACCATCTGCATGCAGAGGCAAGTGAAATGATTCCTTTTTTTAAAATACACCAAAATCTTATTGCTGAACTGTAAACCGATTTGACCTTGTATGTTTACTCCTGATTTACGTGTTGTGTTTTTTATGTTTTCCGAGTTTTTACCCTTAATTCTGAAACAACTGCAATACAAAGTGAAAATGAAACCTTAAAAACAAAGAAGCGTGTGCAAACCAAGTTGCAGACTTCAGAAAAAAAGCAATATTTACCTTCATTTCAACTTAACTCACAAACATTAAAAATTAACTCACAACACGACAGACATGACCCACATTGGCAATCGTAGCGCTACACAAACATCTGTCTGCAAAACGTTCTATTCTTTAGGCCAAAACTACCTTAGACTGAAAGGTCTATACAAGAAAAAAAACTGTCTCTGAAAGCTCATGCACACAGTGGTATAAAAAGAAGTCTTACTGCTCAAACGGGCCGACTGGAAAAATGCCCGTCTCAACTTTTTTGAAACTTGTTTTTGGCATCAAATTCAAATTTGTCATAAAAGAATACATTTTCTCAGTTTCAACAATTAATATGTTGCCTTTGTTCTATTTTTAATTTAATATGGGTTTATATGATTTGCAAATCCTTGCATTCTGTTTTTATTTACATTCTACACAGCATCCCAACTTTTTTGGAAACGGGGTTGTACTCCCAGGAAATACCAGCATTCCACAGTTCCAACCAAGTTTTGGCGCACAGGGTAAAATAAACCACTGTAACAAACACACACACACACACGACCTGTACTCAAAACTTTGTGGGGACCATCTTTTCATTTCTATGAAAAAACTCTTATCCCAACAATCACAACCTTAACCCCTACCCAGCCCTAACCCTAACCATAAGTAACCAAACAAAATACAATACTTTTGGCATTTATATAAAATTGTTTTTTTTTTTCCCCTTGTGGAGACAGAAAAAATGTTTAATCAAAATAACAGGTTTTTATCACAGTGTGGGGACCAAATATCCCCACAATGTAATGCATACCTGGACCAAACACACACACACGAGAGACCCTACTCTCGTTTGGACATTTTGTGCAAACATTCATCCTTATACTGAGTTTATTAATAAATTAAATAATTTAATTTATTGAATTATTTTTAGTTTTTTGATTACAGTCACAGATTTTTACAAAACTGAATTTCCCCTTGCGGGGACTGAAAAAAGGGTCCCCACAATGTTAAAATAATTAGTTTTTATCACATTTTGGGGACCACACACACACACACACACACACACATATCACCAATAGATTTTTCGAACCAGAGACTCACAAACAAAAACTGCCCAGAGCTGAAGACTCCTTCTACCGCTAAAGGACCTGGGGGGGCTTTAAAACCTCTTCTTAGTACTTGCATATGTTTGCTTGTGACCAGGATGGAATCTCCCTTGAACATTCTGGAGGTCCCCCTTTACTATTTTTCAAATTGACTAAATCACCATTTTGCCAACTTACCAAACATCTCTGTGGTCCCCCTGCGAATACTACACAGATCACAGATTGAAAATGACAGCTCTAAAACATATCTTTCAATTACACATTTAAATTCTCAGCAGCAATGGAACTCAAGTCAATTAATTATTCATGAACATAATTTTGCATTTTACAATTATACTCATGTCACGCAATATGCCATAAGCAACACAAGCAACCCATTAAATTGTATAAATCACTTCTCAAGGCCTTAATGACTAATGAATGACAATCAATTCCGGAGCTTACAGGCGAGACCAGTCAACACTGAAAGTTAACATTGTTTTTTCTTAACCCTCAGATAGAAAAAGTTCCGCCCAAAATAGCTTCACTCTATAACTGCAAGCCTGAGGCCACGGAAGGATGATGAGTAAAGTGCCAGGGTGGAAAAACTACTAGTAGTCTGATAGACAGATAGACAGAATAGCTTTTAGAAGCACAAAACTTAAGGACGAAAACATCTGGAGGAGCGAGAATAGCAACAGGGACAGCGCTCGTCAACTCTCAAGCGTTAAGGAATACAACAGCTACACTAAGATCACTAACAATTATTTTTAGCTCATTCCAGAGCTATTTTCTCAAAGGTTGTTTAAAAGTTATAAGCCAGTAAAACTAAAACTAAAAGAAGCAAGAATAGTGAACTGTGATCATAGAGTCATAAGTCTTTCCTAGCTAGTCAAGTTCAAAGGCCGATCAGTCATAAGTGTATGACAGCTTAACTGCTGCAGTACCACAGTACCACAAATGGTGTGAAATAAACTGTGAATTGCAGACATTACAAAGCAGTGAGGAGACAGGGACATGGAGGGCATCCTTCCTGTAAGAATACTACATCCAAAGTCACATAAGACAAGGGTCACAGATGGCCAGGGTGTACTTCCTGTAAGAAT
>JAODLC010000100.1:21682565-21703678 GCA_026781145.1 Hippopotamyrus pictus | reverse complement strand
GTTCCTGGCATTAAAGACCCCGTTTTGCCCG
This sequence comes from Hippopotamyrus pictus, assembly GCA_026781145.1. Lineage (NCBI taxonomy): Eukaryota > Metazoa > Chordata > Actinopteri > Osteoglossiformes > Mormyridae > Hippopotamyrus > Hippopotamyrus pictus. Next base: position 21,703,647 of record JAODLC010000100.1, on the reverse strand, counting down.
ACTTCCTGGCTCTCTCGCCTGCTTGCCTGCTCGCTCACCCGCCTAATGTAACAGTATGGATCAGGAGAACAAAATGCAGGGCAAGGTAGAAAAGTATCGCATATAATAAACAGATATTCTTTGAACAGAAACGCACAGTTTACAAATACTCCTACCATCAGGCAAGAGTGGTGGTACAACACAGGAATGTATGATCAAAGAACACAAGCCTGCGGAACATTATCTACCCATAAGCCATCAGGCTTGTGAGTGACTCTCACCCACAGCCCCTGCCCCAACCCCGCTCTTCTGTTGACACAATCACCCTCCCACCCATGCGGCCTGCATAATTGCCCCCCCCCCCCCACATACACACACACACACACACACACAATGGACAGTAGTGCATTATATCTGCCACATAGGACTGCTTACAGTGTTTGCAGCTTTGCATTGTCTTTATGGTGTAATTGATTAACATGTTTGGCTATCAATCAAAAGGCCATCCAGGAACAACCACTGCTTTAGTTCATTTCAGTGTCTGCATTTACTGTTGTGTGCTGTACTCTTTTGCATTTCAGACATATTTGTACTTATATTTATTGTCTTATCGTAAGTACCTCGATTTGTATTTGTTTTGTGTTTACCCATGGCCAGAAGGAGTAACAATTTCATTGCTTAGTGTAACTGACAGTTTACTGCACAGATGACAATAAATTCTTTTGATCTCTTGAAAACATCACAGCTGTATTTCTATTCATGTGACTTAAAATAGCAACAAATAAGAATGCCTTATACTGAGGACCTTAAATTAAAAGGTGTGAGACATTATCTCCTGCTGTGTTAACAGTGCTTTCATTATCACATTTCAAGTGCAAGTATTTTATTGCAATTTTTATGCAGAATCACAATATTTATTTGGAATATTTCATTGAACACAGCAGAAATCAAATTGTAGAAAAGGCCCAAGCAACTAGAGGAGGCAGGATCAACCACTCAGATGTTTTGGTTCTGCCTCCTCTAGTTGCTTGAGCCACCTCCTCTACAACCTGATTGGTTATCTCTCTGAACCAATCATCGAACAGTGATAGAAAATGTCACTTACAGGCTAGCTCAGGACAGTGTTAAGTTACCTGAAGCTGTCCCTCCCTCCCTGACAAAAATATATTATTTCTGTTGGTTCCGCTCATTGCATTCTGTGTGACGCAGACAAATAAAATAATACCAACATCATCCCATTTATGACTTAAATCGTTATTTTCCATTTCTGTGTAAATTTTAAGGTCCTTAAGAGATGGATTTAAGTCATTGTAATACCATTTAAGCCCATTTTTAAAGATCAATTTAATGCTTTTGCGTAGTTTTTAATGCTTTTTAATCTATGGTTATCTGGCTAGCCTTAAAAAATCTGGGTGGTGTGTAAGTTATGACTAAGTGCTTATGATCAGAAGATCATCGGTTCAAATCCTGGCTTTGGTAGAGTGATTTCACCATGTGGCCTTTGTGCAAAGCCCTTAACCCTAATTTCTCCAGGAACCAGCCAACCCTGTCATAATTTCATGTTGCTCTGGATAAAAAGGTACACTAAATAGATGTACAGGGTGTCCATAAAGTCTCTTTACAATTTCAAAATTTTATTACAAAGGCAAATAAAAAGACAGATATGTGGAAATTATTACAAAATGAGACGTATATATTTAGGTTTTTTTTTTGCCTCATTTAATACACCACTATATGGGCACCATTAGTTGCACGAAGCACATCAAGATGGTACTGGATTCCTTGCCATGTTCGCTGTAGCAAACCCTCATCAGTGGTGACACTGGCATCAGTGATCCTCTGCTTTAGATTAGTCATGTCCCGTACCTTTGTTTGCGACGTAATTTAAAAACTTTGATAACCACTGAGTACATAGAACAAATCCAATGAGGATATCTCATCAATTGCCTTTGTAATACATTTTTGAAATTGTAAAGAGACTTTATGGACACCCCTGTATATTTCTGCACTGTAGACTCTACCCCAGATTCTTCGGGAAGCTGATATGAAGTTAACTTTTTGTCACGTTACAGGACATGCAGGAGAATGGCTAACAACCTGAACACTGAAGCTGAACACTCTGGCCTCAGATGTGGCACAACTGCTGTATCTTAGAACCTCATGCAAACACTTTAAGTAAATTAGGTCAAGCAACCACCAGCCACTCACTGAGTCCCTTGATATCAAGAGCTCAGCATCTCTTGGTGGATGTGATTGAAATGGTTTTCACGTCAGACCTAATAGTAATCTATTATGTTCAGTAACCCAGTTCTAACAGTAAATGTTTTTGCTGAAACACTTCTAGCAAACTGTGGCTAAAATGAGCAGCCTAACACTTTCCACCCTAAAATGATACATCAGCCCATTAAAACTCTTTTCCAAGGTGTTTTATTACCTTTAATTGGAGATTTCCTTGCTTTCCACTGTGAATAGTATTGAATTTAATGGTTATTTGTTAAGTAGATGGAATAGACACCAACAACTGTTACGTTTAAGTTGGCCACATAAAATGTCTTTTCACATTAATTGAATTTATTGAACTAGAAACTTGCCTCTAAAAGCATGCCCTTTACTTTAGTTCACTTGACCTTTCAAAGCAAGAAGTGTCTCCACCTACCCCATCCCCCGATTTCGCAGATATGAAAGGTGGATTCTTTCAGAGAAGCAGAAGGCAGGGCAGAGTTTGCGCCGCTCTGGTCATGTGTGATAAGCGGCAACCACATCCTCACCGATGACGCTGCGCTGAAGCATATTGACACCAATAACGGAACGCTCCCAGATTCAGTCTAGAAACACCAAAGAACTGTCGAAAAATGACCCAGTCTCTCAATTAAGCCTGGAGCAAACTCCAAACTGATACCGATGAAAGCAATTTCTTTTCTGATTTATATCCGCTGTAGAACAGGTAAGTACGCTACGCTGCGTTATCGTTGAAGTTACTTGCTTTTTTGTGCATTTGAATTGCATGTTTAAGTTCACTCAACAAGTCTTTCTTGGTTTTTCTATTTATTTATTTATTTATTGCTTTTTGTTCTGTAATAACAATTATGTTCAGTAATTTTAATAATGTATTGTTTTAGAAATAATGCTTGAAAATCTCTCCGTTTTAATCCTCATAAATAAATGGAATGTTTCAATTCCCCATGTGGAATTCCCCAGTTGTGGAAAAATATATATTTACTTGTGATATCTATTCTACTTGGATAGAAATTGAGTGAACATCAATGAGATTGTTAAGAGCATGTTGATAAGACGTTTTGTCAAGCATGTGTATCAGGCTCGCTGAAACAGGCATCATGTAAGCGACAATTAGTTTAGTGTTGACTCAGAGGAATTTTTTTAAAATTTCAAGGCGTGCTTCCTATATACCACAGAGAACATATAAGTCTATGCCTATATGAATCTGCCTCTGAATCATTGCATTAACAGTGTAGCGTTAATAATGAAACTAATGTTAATATTGAAGTCTGAAACTCAAGCTATATGTCTGTTTACACACAACTTAAAGCTTTATATCCAATATAACAAAATAGTACTAGTAAGCAGGCGTACTGGATGAACTGAAGTGATATAAGCATGCTAAAAACGAACAAACTTGCTAACCTTAGGAGATCTATAATGGATATAAAACTGCTAGCGATCCGTTAATGTTCATGGATTTTAAACACGGAATCAAAACAACTTCAGTTACATTGTCTTATAACTGCATTGCTGCTGTCTATCAAAGCCATACGAATGAACATAAATGAATATTATGTTTTATAAAAATACTTATATATAAATATGTGTGTGTATATATATATATATCTTTGACTATGACTTTTCTTACTTCTCGGAACTATGCTATTTTTATTTGTTGTTCTCTGAACTATGAACAGTAAAGATGATAGGATTATGATTTCCTCTTTTTCTGTCGGGTTTTGGTCTGTTTTGCTGGTTTAAAAACAGAAGAAAGACAAGTGTAAGGTTGGCAGAAGGTTAGTTATTTATGTAAATTAGGGAGAAAAAAAAATTTGTTTTCGTGGAATTTGAGTAAAAAGCCGATTTCACCAGGTGTAGGTTACAATAATACTTAATACAATAATACAATGCTTTTAAAAATTAAAAAATAAAATGAGAAAGAAAGCTGCCAGAAGTGAATAAACAAAACAGTTCATCATTTATTTATTTAATTATTTATTTATTTATTTATTTATTTATTTTTTCGTTTATTGTCAAAAAGGTTGCTGGTGCTATCAATGGTGACCACAAGGAAATATTGAATGGTCCTCCTCGTTTGTGCAGCACGTGCATCACAATGGGAGCGCGAGTTCGGATGATTTTTCTCACATTCTGGGGCTCAATTCTGCTCAGTAAGTTTTCCAGTTACCGTTTTTTTTTTCATTGCTAATCATACTGGTTGGGCACATATAAGCTTTGTAACTAGGCCAATGTCAGTATTTTGTTTTGGTTTTCTATATCGTCAATATATCTATGGTTTTTATTCTGAAGTTAATTCATTCTTAACATATATTTCAAATGGAAAGTTCACAGATTTATTTTTAGCCAACAGAAATAGTAATCCCAGTTACTTGATGCATCTTCCAGCTGCCTATCTACTGCAGGGTTGGGGTAAGATTGGAACCTATCTCAGGCGGTATAGGGTACAACATAGAGGGCATCCTGGCTGGGATGACACTCCATCACAGGGCATGTGGGTATATACATACATGCAGAGGTGTAAGACGGGCATGGATACCCTGGCAGATTGAGGGGGCTCAGCACATTAGTGGGTCGCCTGAAAAATTGCACGGTGGGGCAGTGGTTAGCACCGTTGCCTCACACCTCTTGGACCAGGGCTTGAGTCTCTGCAAGGGTTCCACGTGTATGGAGTTTGCATGTTCTCCCCATGTCATCATGGACTTTTCTCTGGTCCCCCCCCCCCACCACAGTCCAGAAATATGCTGAGGCTAATTGGAGTTGCATGTATGAGCGACTGGTCTGTGAGTGTGCCCTGTGATGCAGTGATGGGTTGGTACCCCATCCTGGGTTGTTCCCCTGCCTTGTGTCCATAGGCTCTGGATCTCCTGCAACCTTGAATAGGACAAGTGGTTTCAGAAAATGGATGGATATATATACACACACAGGGAACATTATTTCTCCACTCTGCAAAATGTACTGCCCCCAGCTTGGCAAATTCTACCCTGGGGGACCCATATTTCTTCAGATTGAAATTGGCAACCCTAGCTGGGGGGGTCCAAGGTGGCATTTAGTCAGGAGACCCAGCATTCCTAGCTACGCCCATGTAATCTTGTACACATACTTTGGGCAATTTACAGATGCAAATCATCCTAACTGCATGTCTTTGGACTGTGGGAGTAAACCCGAGTACCTGTAGGAAACACATTAATGACATAGAGAAGAGAGGCTACATTGCTACTCATCGAGCAACTATGACATCATCCCAAATACTCAAGGAACTGCCAAAGCAACAGATATTTCCATAACCCCGGACTGTTGTTTTGCAGCTACATGGGGTTGCCAGCTCTCCTGCAGCACTGACTTCATCTCCTCACTGAACTGTTCCTGCACAGGACATTTGCCCTCTGACGTCTCTTACTACATTGTGGCTCATTGCTGGTAAGTATTTTTCCGTTTGGGCTGCTCCTTTGTTTCCAAGGGTCCAAAGAGGCAAACATTCCTCTAAAAAGGTCACCTGTCTGCCATGGAACCGAAAGAATGACTTATATTGTCTTAGGCCATTTTGACCTTTCAGAAAAGTGAAGTGTGTTTAAAGACTTCCCAATTTTCTTTACAAAAGTTTCTCAAAAGATGAGAGGAGAATTTTCAATCAAAATGCACAGAACATTTATGCTGATTGCTCATACATTGTATCACATTTAATTATTACAATATTTTTTGTTTCATAATTGCAGCTGCAATATTTCGATATTAATGCGTTGAGATGCCACTCTAGCATACACTTTTAACAGTGAAACTGCAATTTCTGCACAGTGTTTTTAATTGGAGGCCATGTTTCCTGTTCCTCATCATGGGCTATGTGATTCATAAAGACAGGCTTTCATTTTATGGCTTAAAAAAACGTTTTGCAGAAGTGTGGAGAGCTGGCTATGACAGTGACTCAGGCTGCTTGTCTAGCAGCATGATTGCATCTGCAGACATGCCATTCTTCTTCCATAACTTTTCAATATATCAGTAAAAACACACAATCATCCACCATGTGATCAACACGACCTCAGGATGATTGCGGTCGCTTATCGGGCTACTAAAAAAACAGAAGTGGTAAGGAAATGGTTCTTGTAAGGAGGGAACTCATAATCGACGTCCGGTTCAAGGCATTGTCGTTCTTCACCCACTTTCAAAAGGGATGAATTGGACACCGTGAACGCGAGCTGTGAGATAACATCCCCCAGACCCTGGTGCATACTAGAACTAGACAATGAATTCAACATCGGATCGGACACAGAATGCAAAGTGTGGGGAACACCTGCAGACGAGTGGACAACAAGCCTGAATAACTCGGTGTATCTTGAACTCGCCAGTCATGGTGAGTGCAAACCTTTAATGGCACGATGTCGCTATTGGAAATATAAAACACAAAGAGGTTTTGTGACAGATTGAACTCTAATCCATATGTGAATTGCATTGATGATGATGATGATGATGATCTTACTATTATTATTGTTGTTATTATGATTCTTTTTCTTATTGACATTTTCTTTGTCAAGTAATTCTGTAGTTGTAAAAAAGTGTAGGATTATCTGTGTTCCATTAGTTCAGTGTGTAACTGGCTCTAGTTTTGCCAAACATGTACATTTTCCTGTTGTGCAGTAGCTTCCCAGTTGGAAACACATGCGTGATCATTCATTCCCAATCTGGCCTTCACAGTGAAGCCGCAGCCACCGTTCAATGTGTTGCTGCGGAAAAATGACAGTGACTTCAACATCTCGTGGGAAATGGTCTACACAGAGGACAAGAACTTTTACTTGAATAATAGGCTGATGTACAGAGTCAGGCTAAGGCCAGAAGATAGTTCTAGCAAGGTAATGAAAACTACGTACTATGTCCACTATCCACTTTTTAATAATAAACATTTAATCAAGTAGACCATGAAAACTACTTCCTCAAAGTGTAATTAACTTTGTTAATGCTAATATAAATCTAACCAGTTATAAGTATGTTCACAATCAAAAGATTCTTATATTGGTTTTCTCATTAGGATCCTACATATTACACTTTAAATGAAGACTATCGGTACATGCAGATCTCCTGCAGTAACTTACAAGGAGGCAAAACGTTTATGGTGGATGTTCAAGCCAAGCCAAGCCAAATTTTTGGGGAAACATCTTACTGGAGTGAATTCAGTCAAACACTTGAACTATACTGTAAGTTTTGCTCATACCAAATTCTACTCAATTACTTCAATGTATCCATCTGTATATACACACACACATATATAAAATTATATATTTATATATGTATAATAAATATATATATAATTCATAACGATTGCTCAGATACAATAATGATTATTGTATACAAACAGATCTTACAGTTACATGCATACCTGGGATGGCGTAATACAATGCTTGTGTGTGCTTGTGCGTGTTCCTGCATGTTTCCAGGTAATAGACCAGACGACAGAATATACCAGAACTGGATACATCTTTTCACGCCGCTGCTTTTGGTGGCCTGTGCCTGCATCTGCTACTTGGGACGAAAGTAAGCATCAGCCTTTGATATAATTCCAATAGAACCCAAACCCTACGTATGATCTATAAAGAGTGGTAGGACCTCTCTTTCACTGTTACCTGTAATAGTGTCTCTACAGGGGAGTGTAAATAACGGAACACGTTAGTCCTAGATTTCAAGCCTTACAGCAGGACTGCCAGCTCTCGTGCAACTGGAGACTCACGTTTTCATACGGCAAATCAATATCATTCCATAATAAACCTAAAATTAGCTACATCAAAAGCTTTGGGGCAGTTAGCAAACCCTGTGGACTATTTACAAGGTAATAAAACTGTTACGTGTAGCCCGATGTAAATGTGAGTGCAGACTTATCTCCACGCTCCAAAAAATCTCACGCCGAACCAACTGACCCTGTTACAATAACACAAGCTTTGCCCATTTTTAGTCTTTATTGACATTTGACTACTTTAAAACCTTTACATGAACACACTTTAGAAAACAAATTGTGTAATTTTTAAATGACGGGCAGACAAGTTTCTATATCTTTATGACTGTAAAGTAGATCAGTGCGTCTGGTTTTTTTGATCCCTTTCTGCTTTACCTCCTACGTTCACAAACCACTAGCACTGCGAATCGTTTCTCGCGGCGCCACAGCGAAAATCCGACGTGCAACAGGCACCCAAAACACAACTGCAGGAAGCTATCCGCTGTCAGGACTTGTTATGTCTGAAACTTGAAGGCTTCAACCTCATTGCAGCAGGTGTGCTGCACGCTCATTTTCCTCTCAGGCTAGCTACCGAAATAGAGAGAGATCCATTTGCGTGTTTATGTATATCTGTGGAGGTAGCCTGGATTTTAAAGGGTTCCGTGCAGAGATTCCACTCTGATATATTATTGTATTTGTCCAATAGCCAGTGCACCCTGCAACCATGGCATACAAATTTCTCTGTGCTCCTACAAACACGTAAACAATAAAACTTGAAGTTTCAAATGGTGCTTTTCTCAGTGAGGTATGAATCGGGAGTACCTCATTATAATGACATTATAAAGTACCTGGATGACACGATAATGATCACGTCACGTGTTCTTTTGGTAATGTGGCACCTTGAGGTTGCACTCAAAATATATTATGTAACACAAAAATATAATTAAACGCCACATCAATACATCGTTCCTCATCTGGATCGCTATAATTCTAAAAAAAAACAAACAAACAAAATACTAGCACTAACTCAGGGCAGCCGGCTCATGTTTTATCTCAAGGTATCTGCACTGACCCAGGTCTGCCTCAGTCTATTCTCGACTATCTGCGATATATGTAAGGGATAATGTACAGGCAGCCGGTAGAAATAAGCCCCTTCAGTGTGATACAAGACCCTCCGCTTCGCGTCGGGTCCTGATCACATTGTCGGGGCTTATTTCTGCGATAACTACCGGCTGCCTGTACATTATCTACACGGCTATACTTGCTACATAAGGAAAAAAACTGGACATGAATATGAATTTGAAACATTTTATTGGCATATTTGTTTTAAATTAACATTTTTATCCTTCGGCGAAACGATATAGTACCACGTGACTATGCGTTATTACTTTGGAGCGGTTATTATTTCAAAAGAACGAACTTGCAAATGTCTCAACTGACCAATCAGAATCAAGCATTCCAGTGAGCCGTGTAATAAATATAAATACATGTAGCCTACAGCCAGTGGGACTTCACATGTTTAAAAGGACAGTTACCTATGTGATTATGTACTTTGTGAGTAGGTGCGCAGTGGGGCAGGGGAAGGGACAGCCCCTGCGCTCAACTAAAACCTTTGATTTGTGTATTTTTCGACTTTAGTGACAGGTTCTACTCATTTTTCTACCGGATTGCCTACCCCCCTCCCCGCAGGAGAGTCACTTAAAAATGAAAAGGCAAACTCGATTTACCGCCCCTTCCCCTCTCCCTCCCCCCAGAAGAGTGTGGCTGATGAAGGCGTGTGTGTGCAGCTACATCCCGAGCCCCGAGGATTTCTTCAAGCCCCTCTACCGCATGCACGGCGGGGATTTCACGGTGAGCGCCGCACTCGCTCTGCTGCAGGGATTCTCACACGCACACACATACACACGCGAAGCGAAGGGGAAATTGTGGGCAGGACCCTGACGCCACAGTGTGACAACACTTCACACCTAAACGGAAAATACCATGAGTGCAGATGTTTAAACGTCAGTACATGGCAACTATTTTTAGATGTTTATGATTTTGGGGGATTATTTCAGAAATATTCCAAAGGGTAAGAGGATGGGGGAAATAGGGGCTGCCCGATTTTATATTTTAATACTATTTTTTTATTTGATCAGCAGTTTTTAAATTCATTTTAATATTTCGAATGCCCATGACAGCCATTAAATTTTGCATAAACTAGCTTATATCAAGTAATGAATGAACTATCAATGATATAGGAATTGGTGTTATAGCAAACAGGAATGTAAATAATATATGGTATATTAAATTTAAATATATGCAACATTTATAATATGAAATATATTGAGTACAATTATTTATACATTAGCTACATGCTTTCATTTCCTTTTATTATAGGTGCCTCTACGGATTTTGGCACCATACCATATTGGCCTGCCACCCAAGGCCCCCTGTCACTCAGGGGCCCTTGATAATCTGAACCAGATTATGGACGTTGCAAACATTCGGGCCTTAGCCCAAACCTCCGCTGTCTGCGGTTATGGTCCCCTGGGGAGATCTTTTCCTCATTTGCGGCAGCAATATGCAGTGTGTTTCAAATTTGAGATAATAGAATGCCTAAAAATCTGTACATCTTATTGGGAATAACATGAAAGTTGTAGCATCTGCTGTATATGTAAATTGAAATCAGCTAACGCAATCGCAGCTCGTCCGCTTTTTGTAAATGGCGGCTAAGGATGACTGCTCTTAAAAAACTTAGTTAGCTAGCTAGCAAGCTTGCACGCTGAGGTGATATGGCTGAAGGGAACACCATACACAACCTCCCATGGCAATGTTAGGGTGGACCTATAGATGGCGATATTTCCCCAGTAGTAGAACTTGTGCTCCATTGATTTGCCAATTCAGTCAGAGATCGATGGAAAGTGGCACAACATTGAAGTAATTTTAAAAGCCTAAAAGATTCGGGGCCTTTGAGAAAACATTCAGGGCCAGAGCCCGGCAATAAGTTTGTGCCCTGTCCTGGGTTATTCCCGACCTTGCCTTCCTAGCTTCACAGAGAGGCCCTCTACCATTGGACTCTGCATAAAACAGGCGACTATAGAAAATGGATGGATGCAAATATATGGTAAAATTTCATACTGAGTATAACACCACATAAATTTTGGATATAAAATTGTAAAATTTGCAGTGCTGTATGTTATATCACACAGAGTCACTGACTCGCGACTCAACTCACACTCATGTCACAAATTTGATGACTTGTGACTCAACTCGGTAAAACTGAAGGAAAAACTTAGACTCGACTTGCACTTGAGGGCAAATGACTCAAGACTTGGACCCGACTTGGACCCTATGACTTGAGAAGACCTGAGGTTATAATCCCCCTCTGGATTCCATAACGTTAATTTTCTAATTTCAGTATATATTAATTCTCCTCAGTCTGCATTTTCACTTAGCTGAGTTAGGTCTCCTGAGATTGTTTGGTTGTTTATTGGAAAGAATGCATCACTCGGTGCATATACACAGACGTAACAACTGTGCGAGGACAAACGTGAGTGGCACTCTCTTTTCAAAACTCTGCCTATAAAGAACATATCCTATGACTTACTTTTGGTTTTTACTGCACTACGGTTTCACTAAAGTTAAAAAAACTGTCATAGGTAGGGACGGGACTCAAGTTACATGACTCACAACTCGACTTGGACTCGAGTCACAAATTTGATGACTTGTGACATGACAGCAAAAATGAAAAGAAAGACTTGGACTTGACTTGCACTGAGGGCAAATGACTCAAGACTTGACTCAGCCTGCAATGTTTTAACTTGAGACTTGACTGCGACCCGCCAAACAATGATTTGTTCCGCTCGCTGGTATCACACTGGATATTGCCTATGAACATTTGGATTTCAGATTACATTTTCCATCCATCCATCGTATAATCACTTATTCTGGTGAGGGTTCCCAAGTTACATAATATTTCTCCAGATTTATTCAGAAAAGAATAATATGTTCCAAAGAAAATTCATTGTAAGTGATTTGGAAACAGTTCCACTGGTATGCACTAAATATACAGTACATCTAGAAATTATTTCACTGTACTTTTATCTCAATCTGTAATTCATTGCTCTCACTATAAACAAAACTCGTTTGTTGTGGGTTTGTTTATGCGCTGTGGAGACACGGCATCTAAAGTTTCCCGGTCTTTACGTCTTCCCGCCGGTCGTACAGAACAGGGCTTTATTTTTGAATGAAATGTATGAAGCAAATGTGCCAAATGCAGTCACTTCATAAGAGTGACCACTAGATGGAGGCAAAACACTGACATATGGAAAATATAAGCCGTGCTGAATATAAGCCTATATATGTTGGCGTGTCATTGATTTGTAATTCCGAAGATGATTAACTTTAGCACTTATCGACCAACTTGTTTTAACTTGTGTTAGATAGAGTGCTAGATATGAGCTCTCCGAAGTCTTTTCTGTGTTTTGTTTAATACAGTTTCACTCATGGATTTTCACCTGTCACATAGGGAGAAAATATATAGTGGTAACAGTGCACTGTTTATTACAGTATACAGTACACTACCGTGTAAACATTTATGAATACTGAAAATGTTATAAATGGTACAAAGATGACATTAAAATAATATCTAAAGATGTTTGACACAAACCCAGTACCAGTACAGTATGCTCGAAATATCGGTAAGGGACGGTTCCTCGCTCATCGACCGATTTGCTTAACGACCTAGTCGTAGGATACAGTTGTAGCACATACAAACATTTAAAATTTAAAATTTATTATTGGTTTGTAGCACATGTAAGAAACATATAAAGAGGTGTGAGAGAATAGTACATATATGTAAAATGAGGTAGTTCCTAAGAAGTTTCAGAACTCTGAGCAGACAGACACTGATTATTAAAACTAAAAGATAAACTCTTAAAGTCAGTTTATTTTGTTGATCTGATGTGTTACTCAATTGTTTATGACACTATTTTTGCTGTTTCCTCTGTTCCTAGCATAGTCTCTAGACAGGCTTATTACACAAGTTAATTTCTTACAGAAAAGAAAAGAGCTTTAGAAAAGCCTCTCTATGAAGTTTATGTGCTCATCCATTAATTTCCCAAAGTATTCCCACAAGTAAAGGCTTGAGATCTCTACATATTTCTTAAATTCATGTATTCACTGCTTGTAGCCTTTCATTCGCACGTCACAGTAAATACTTCTACCTCTTTTAACGGTTTACTGGTTTATTCTGGGGTGGCACGGTGGTGCAGTGGTTGGCACTGTCGCCTCACAGCAAAAAGGTCCTGGGTTCGATCCCTGGATCGCCCTGGGTGCTCTTCTGTGTGGAGCTTGCATGTTCTCCCTGTACATGCGTTGGTTTCCTCCCACAGTCCAAAGACATGCAGCTAAGGTCAACCTGCTACTCTAAATTGCCCATAGGTGTGACTGCGAGTGCGTGTGGCTGTTTGTCTGTGTCGGCCCTGTGGTGGACTGGCAGCCTGCCCAGGGTGTACCCCGCCTCTCGCCTGATGATGCTGGCAGTGGCTCCAGTTTCCCTGCGACCCAGATGGATTAAGCGGTGCAGATGATGGATGGATGGATGGTTTATCCTGTTAACAGTAACATACAGAATGGGATTTTAAAAACAGTAGTCATCAAAGTAAATGTGTATCAGATAAGCGTGGTTAGTTCATACAGTGTTACCAGCACATCTCGTATGTCAAGTAGGTGAAACATTTTACTGGTGCATCAGCCATTGGTTGAATCGGCCAGTTAAACAGAGGAGCTACAATAACCCCATCGTGTGTTAAGTTTTGTTAGTCAAAAGCTAAGTGTTAATGTTAAAACCGTCACTTAAGCAAAATGTAATATGTATGGCGCACACTGTGCGTTCAGGAAACTAGCATATGAGGACTGGTGCTCGATTGCCTTATTTTTAGTGGTTCTTACACATATCTTACAATGCAACAGTACCCGTTCTTTTTTTGTAGTTTATTTTCACTTCAGGTCGCTGTTTGTTGTGAATATCAATCCACTCATGGTGAAACCAAGCTGTTCCACACAGCTCAGGGAGAAAGTTTCAAATCGAACTTGTCGCTGAACTTGTAGTGAAATGTGAAGACTCTAAGGCAGGCAAGGAAAAGGACTATCTTTCATCTACAGAATAACTTTTTCCTGTTTGCATGATTAGGCCGGTATCCTCTATACCGATCTATATGGAGGCTTCTGCTCCATTTTATCAGTTCATGTTTCCGGAAATACTTTTTTTTTTTACATCAAAGAATTTAAAAGAGCCAGCTATTACACAGGGAATGTATCATTAAAAACTGTGAAGTTGTGTAAAAGGTCTTTCAAGGGTCCTTTTTCATGTCATTCAGTTTCTTTTCGACAGGCTATTGCTTTATTTAGCATACTTAGGACCTGTATTGTGAAAATCCATAAGAAACACAGCTGTAGTACTGATGCTGATGATAATAATAATAATAAACCAAAGTGTGAACAAATGTGTTCAAGCAGATGTCTTCACCATTTAGCCAATGTGAAGGATTGTTATGCAATTTTTTTGCAACTGAAGCTAAGATGCTTGTGTTGTATTAATTGAGCCATTCACCTAAGACTACCAACATAAAGTACGTGCCTGCTATGCTTGCTTAAATTAAAACAAGCCTCTTCATATAGGCTCTGTTAACCAATTTCCTATCTAAAAGCTGTCCATGTTATATCAGGTTTGTCTGTGCGGCTGACCTATATCTAAAATTACCTTGCATGGCTCACATTTGTGTCGTTATTGCCTCCTACAGAAGTGATCCGACTGAAAGGTCTGAAATAACCTGCCTAAATAGACTTGCGTATGGGGTCTTTAGAAAGAAAATGGTGTATTTGTAGGTTTCGTGTTTGTGCTTTAAGACCAGCACTGCACAATGCAGTGTGAAAGGGTTACTGTGAATCGCACAATGCAGTGCGAAAGGGTTACTGTGAATCGTCAGCTTCCCTACAGACTGATTTTGCTCACAATCCATGTAAAAGCATTTAAATGAGAACTTTTAGGGTGGTACTTTGCAGCAGTGCAGTCTCAGTTTTAATTAAATTTGATAGAACTGAAACCCTAAAAGTTGACTCTTAAGAACAGCTAGATTGACAGGATAAAACAGGAAACCTCATGTTTTAAGATATGATGGTATCAGATGGTGTTTACATCATACCATGGTTCTGCTGCTTCAGCACTGGAAGTTTTACCCTAGAGCCAGAATACAAATACGCTGGGTCTATACTATGAAGAAATAACTCACTTATACTGAAGTTCAAAGTAGGGAATTTAAGGTGTAGTAATTGCGGTTAAGAGCCTTACTCAACGGTTCAATGGTGAAAGCATTCTGCAAACAATGAAATTTCAACCTTCTGATCAGAAATACAACCCCCACATACAGGACCTACACTGCGTGCCATATCAAATGCTTGGTTCATTGTTTTTTATTTAGCAGTTCAAGTTAATAACTTAATATGCGGACGTTAGCTGCTATGCCAGGGTTCCCCAATTCTGGTCCTGGAGGGCCTGTTTCCAACACAGTTTGCAGATTTTTTTTTAACTCCAAACGACCCTCTGGCCTTCACTCCAAACAAGAGAAATGTAACGACATCTTCTTGCCTATGGCCTAACAACAATCCCAGAATGCAACAGCATCTTCTTGCCTAAGGCCTACAGTAACAGCAATCCCAGAATGCAACAGCATCTTCTTGCCTAAGGCCTACAGTAACAGCAATCCCAGAATGCAACAGCATCTTCTTGCCTAAGGCCTAGGACTAAACATTAACCCCATAATTCCCCTACTCCACCTTAGTACCATTCTTCCACACTACTAAACCTGGTAATTATCTGATTTTAGTGTCTGTTGAGCAGAGAAATCTACAAACTATGTTGGATTCTGGCTTTCCAGGACCGGAACTGGGGAACCCTGTCTGATGCTATAGTGCCTGACCATAGTTAAGAAGATGCAGTAGAAAGTAACCCTGTTAAAATGCATTACATTTATGTACACTCTAGTCCAATGTGATGCACAAATGAGGCAGATAATGCATACAGCTGTCAAGGAACCAACTTAGGTATCAGTGCAGTTAGGCTCAGCTTCCAATGAGTGAGTAGAAAGTGCAAAAATTTGTCCCAAGAAAATGTGGAGTGGTGTGTATTTACTGTACTGTAACAGCTTGTGCATTGAACTTGACTGATGCCCAATCCTTATTACTCATAGTGATGTCTATGTGATTGTAATTGCAGAAATGGGTAGGCCCCACATTTGTCTTCGGTGAGTTCGACTTCATGGAGAAGAACATGGAGGTGGTGAGCGGGAAGCAGCTGTGCTCCACGCTGAAGTGTGAGAAGGAGGCCGAGGAGAGCGGTAGCAGGTGCGGCAGGGGAGGGAAGTGCTCAAGCAGCGGCTTTGCCGCCAACCTTCTAGCCCGGAGCTCCTCTCAGCAGAGCCTCCTAGAGGGAAGCAACAGGAGCCAGGACAAGCTAATCTCCAGTGGGCTAATCTCCATCAACACGGTCACGGTGATCGGAGAGGAAAGCGGCTGGGATCCCTATCGTGGGAGCTGCCCCTATCCAGCGTTCAGACTGGGGGAAAACCCCAGCAAGGAAGATGAGGACCAGTTGACCGTGGAGGCCACACAAAGAGCAGCAATCTCCAGTGGTCACACATCAGGTGGCGGTAGGACCTCCACAGAATTGTCTGGCCAGCTGAGGCTCTTCAGTTTGCCATGGAATCTGGCCTCTAGTGGTAATGAGGTTGAGCAGCTCTCGCTGGACTCCTTCAGCTCCGCCGAGCGTTCAGAGGATGGCTACCCCAACGTTGTGCTGGACCTGGACACTATTGACAGTGGATTCCTGGAGTCAGAATGCAGTAGCCCTGTACAGTCTGACTTCAGCAACAAGGAAGATATGGAGGATGTTGTCATTAGTGTGCCACAGCATTCACGCACCAACTACGTCAAGCAGTGGGTGAATGCCAATTCAGCTCCAGATACGCAGCCCGACGTCTGAGTGACGGAAATGAAATTTTTCTGTACCCTTCCCGAGATCTGTGTCTCGATACAACCCTGTCTTGGAGGTCGACAGACAATTGCTTGGGCTTCAAGGCTTGGATTGTGCTCTGACAGGCACAGTCAACTATGGGAACTTATATAGACAGGTGTGTCACTTTCCAAAACTTATCCAATTACCTGAATTTACCACAGGTGGACTCCAGTGCACCGAAGGATGATGAATGGAAACAGGATGCACCTGAGCTCAATTTCAAGCGTCACTGCAAAAGCTGTGAATACTTATGTATATTCTTTATTTTTAATAAATTTGCACAAATTTCAAGCAAACTTTTTTCACTTTGTCATTACGAATATTGTGTGTAGAATTTTGAGGTAAAAAATGTAATTCATTTTGGAATAAGATTGTAACATATCAAAATGTGAAAAAAGTGAAGCGCTATGAATACTTTCCAGATGCACTGTACAGTGGGCACAGGCTCACCTGAACTGGACAATGGAAGATTAGAAAAGCATTAGCTGGTCAGGAGAGTCTCAATTTCTACCGCAGCATTTATGGCGCTTTTCGACCGACATACAGGAACCAGGTTGTACCGCAAAGACATTAGTTAAGGCTGATTTATACGTCTGTCATACCTACACCATTGTGAGTATTTATACTTGCACGTTGGTATGTCTGTGTCGCTCAGCAGTTGAAAACAGAAAAACAAAGTATCCGTTTTTGTTACATTTGTAAATTTGGAAAAAAATCGAGCCTCTACATAGTCACTTCTTATGCATTTTCCCTTCTAAAATTAGTATTATTAAAATAGTAGTAATATTATTTTTTATATTTTTTACAATGCTATGTAAAAATAGCGCTTCACTTTCAATCAACGATTTAAGTACACCGGGGATATACACTTTCTTCACTCCCAAAAAAAAAAAAATGCTACCATGCAGACCAATCACAGTCCCTATAGTCTGCATCGCCACAACGTGTAATTACCTTTCTGGGGAAGTGCATGTCAGGCGTAGGGCCCACAGCTATGTCATACTTAGATGTTGGAATGCGGAAGTACATATACTGTATCAGCCTTTACAACACCAGTGTTGACAACTCTGGTCAGCCAGCTGGAGTGAAATTTTCGATTCGAGTCAAATCTGCACACACATGCACATGCATTTATATGTATGTATCAGTTTAATTATTTTGTACGTAGACTGTAGGGTATGCAAACTACCCCAATGCATTTGATGTAGCTAATATTAGAATAATATAGATCTGCCATAAGATTTCGTGCATGGGCATGAGAGTCTGAAAGAGTGAGTATCACGCTAGATGCGTGACAGCTGGTAACCAAGCAGTAGAGTTCCAGCTCACTTTGGTTTTCCACTGCAAAAGATTTAGCTCAGTAAAGGCGTTTCTGGGTTTTGAGAGTGACACTGACGTAATACCGAAGATCTTGGTTTACTATATGCTAATTTACAAATTCATTACATTCAGCCATTCTGTAGTTCTTTTCCACGCAGGAGGCTGGAAACTTTCAAGTTCTGTATTTTATTCATTTATTCATTTATTTTATTTTATTTGACCTTTATTTTTCCAGGCAAGAAACTAACAATTTCTTATTTACATTAACAGCCTGGCAAAAGGCAAAAGAATCTTTTGAGGACAAGGTGTAAAAGACATAAAGAACCATAAATAAATAAATAATGCAAACACAGTTATTGGGAATGCATCACCAACATCACGTTGTGCAAAACTACGAATGCATGCATATCGACACAGATCACCAGTTCTCTTGTCACTTGCATTTCAACCAGTCAGATGGTGGTGATGCAACCAACTTGGTATAGTCACACTAGTTAGCAGGGCCATGTCAGCATGGGTACGGCTCTCAATTTACAAAGGAAAACCATCTGTTTGGGTTCAATTTGGTTCCTGGTGGCAGTGGAAAAGCGCAAAAAAGATGGTAGGGTCAGAACATGGCACAAACATGAAAGCATGGATCCATCCTACCTTGTATTATTTCAGGATGGTGGTGGTGTAATGGTGAGGGGGATATTATCTTGCCATACTTTGGACCCCTTAGTACCAATTGAACATCGTTTAAATGCCACAGCCTACCTCAGGACTGTTGCTGACCGTGTTCCTCCCTTGATGATCACAGTGTACCCAGTTTCTAATGGCTACTTCTAGCAGGATAACACGCTTGTCAGAAAGCTCATATAATCTCAGACTGGTTTCTTGAATGTGACAATGAGGTCACTTAAAAGGTACTTAAAAGGCCTCCACAGTCACCAGATCACAATCCAATAGAGTATCTATGGGATGTGGTGGAACGGGATGATTCGCATCATGAAGGTGCAGCCGACAAATCTGCAGCAGCTGCATTATGCTGTCATGTCAACATGGACCAGAGTCTCTGGGGAATGTTTCAAGCACCTTGTTGAATCAATGTCATGAAGAATTAAGGCACTTTTTGTAACAACTCAAACTCAAAGCATACTGGATAAAACATTAGCAATCATGGACAAGCTGGGCTGCTCATCCATCATTCCAGATTTCCTGCCCCCCGGTCCCTGAGACCAACAGTCCCAACACAGCTGGAAACAGGGAACCAGAAAGACTCAGGCCACTGGCTTGATGTACAGCCTCCAGAGGACTGGAAAATCCAAACCAGGAACCTGGAAACAAAAGGGGCAAGACCCCAAAACCCAAAACACACAAAAATCCACCAAAGACAGGACACCAGCAGTACAAGACACACTGACCAACACTGTGGAATACTGGTCCTGGATCATGAATCTCCAACACAGAAACCAACTAACCAGAAGCCCAAAGGGAAAATCAAGGGTCAACAAGTCAACAAGGACCTTGAAGCCCAAGTCACCCAAAAAACCAAGCCAGTACCTGCTGGCTACTGACAGGCAGAGGTTAAAGTAGTCCAGAACGATCCAGAATGGTGTTCTGGCATCTTCGTTTAATACATAAATAAATCTGATTCGTACCTAATATCAAGCAAGTTTTTTTTCTTTTTCTGTGTGCTGCAGGCAGGCATTCCTTCCAGCTAATGCCATCAAGATACCCAGTTCAGAAAGTAATGTCATACTATGGCCCTGCCCCCATATTCAACATTTCCTTTTTCAGTTGTCATACCCTCCATGCATACAAATTAACTTGTGATCGTGGAACTAGCTAGCTACAGAAAGGAAGCCCGCGTAAAATAAGTTGCTTTTTTCTGGCAGGGGTAGGTAATTTCAAACAAGATATCAGTGCTCCTTGAATATCACCAAGCATACAAGTTGTGTTACATACAACTTGTGTGTCTTGCTGGCTATCAGTGTGTTAGGTCGCGCTCAGAAACCAAGTCAATTCGAGAAGGTTTATCGTTATTTCAGCCATGTACACAATACAGTGTACAGAGTGAAACAAACCTTGTTCCTCCAGGACCATGGTGCAACACAAAGAACAAAAATAGAAGCAACACAAGTGCTGGCAGGACAGAACTAAATATTTCGTGTGAAAGTCAACTGAAACCACACTTTTGCACAAAAGTGTTGAACCCAGAGAGGCCACTGCAACTTAGCTCACTGCCCTCTGAGATCTCCTACAGTGAGGCGGAGCTAGCATGGGTGTGAGGGTTGTGATCACTGGCGATGACTGTCAGGAATCCCCTGCAAGGGCTCTCCTCCTCTGGTCTCCCTGTTCATGGTCAGCATGGGTGGGGGTGGTTTTAGCTGCATTACTGGTCCCTCTACTAGTATAAGGCATGTTCACACTGGACATTTTGGTGTTAAAACACAGAAAGTTTTCATTTTCACCTTTCGTCGATACTACCCTGGTTATTCAATACTCCATGAACAGAGACTTATGTATCTCTCTACTCTCATAGCCGTATGCTT
The DNA here is from genome assembly GCA_026781145.1 of Hippopotamyrus pictus. Classification (NCBI taxonomy): domain Eukaryota; kingdom Metazoa; phylum Chordata; class Actinopteri; order Osteoglossiformes; family Mormyridae; genus Hippopotamyrus; species Hippopotamyrus pictus. The sequence continues at coordinate 21,682,823 of JAODLC010000100.1, read as the reverse complement.
CTGAAATGTCTGCCTGTCTCTTAATATGCATACTTGGCCGTACTTGTGTTCTCATTCATTCATTCATATTCATTACGTCATCTTCCATTGCCAAAGACTGCTTGTGATATACACAATAATACAGAGAAATACAGAGAGGTTTAAGGCATTAAAATGGGCATGGAAACCTGGCTTCCTATTAACACCATTGTGCAGAATAGTATGACATGCCTTGTTTCCATCTGAATTTTAAAGCATTAAATCAGTCTGGGCCAGTAC
>JAODLC010000100.1:21667259-21679799 GCA_026781145.1 Hippopotamyrus pictus | reverse complement strand
TGGCTGCGAAGCATTTAAGGTGGACCGGAAAATCCGAATAAGGAGCTGCGAATAAGGAGCCAACTTCAGCGTCGTCCCTAAGTAACCGTGGGGGACCCGGGGGGTAACGTCCCATATAAGACTGAAAGTGGCGACCCTGCTGGGGGCTGAAACACAAGAATCGCTTCTGCTCCTTTCGGTTTTATCTCAGTTAAATTCCAGTCATAAAATAATAGTCGTTTAACAACACCGACTACTGCATTAGATATGGCAATGCAAAGCTCAAGGAACGGATTGGTTTGACGACAGGAACTCTGCCTTCCGTTTTATATGCAGTTAAATCCACAGCTCTTCAGAAGTGAAGATCATTTCGGCGGATCCCGGAGCATCAACAAATTTAAGGTAGCGAGGCAAGGTAATCAGTCACTTCTGTTATGTAGAAACTAATTATCCACTGCTTGATTTCAGATAAATTTAATTCAATTGCTTCTTCAAATAATTTTACATACACATGCAATTAGACATCATGGTATGACAAATGCATGACTGTGCGGCTCTAATGGCGTCAAATCTTAATGTGAGTTTTCAAATTTTAACACCACATACGTAAGCGTAGATTCCCGGTTAGATAACAGTAAATATTTTATCATATTTTCACTTACATGCGTATAAAGTATTACGACTTATCAGTAATGCTGTTATCAGTATCTTTTAATTTACGTATCGCCACCAAAGATACACTATTGTAAAGTTAGACAGTTCTCTCTTACCAGCTACTGCGGATCACTTAGTAGATAAACGCATGTTAAGTGTAAGGACATTTCTGATGTCCTGGGGAAGCATGTATTGAGCGTGTCTACGCGGCTATGCAACAGTGTCTGCAAGTTTATTACCAAATTGGTGGAGTTAGACGTTCCCGGAAAGAACGATGCTCTTTTACGAAACATTAAAATCAGAGAGGTGTCTCGTCAGATTTTGCATGAGTCATTCTGTCTTTCACTTGTAGATTGTTTCCACCTGTCACGGTAGATTAGACTGTGCGAATGTCTGTCTTGATTTATTCATGTCATTTGTTTCAATACATTAAGGTCCATCACGACAGTGTAATGTTTCATAACTCGTAATAAGAACACCCTTTAAGAATTATATAATAATAATAATAATAATAATAAACATTTGTCCCTGTTATGTGCGAGGTGGTTTACTAGGGATGGGTGGTCTGAAAAACTGTGAAAAAAATAGTGTTATATTTATTTATTAATAACCCAGAGCAACTCCCTTTAAAACCACAAAAGCAGTACCGTGGTACTTCTCATGTTAATGAAACAAATTCAGATTATTACTTTGCAACCAATCCTACTTTTATGGTGAAGCAATGCTGAGAAAAGTGGAGAAAGTATTGTTGAAAATGTGGATTGTATGGCTGTGGCAGGGGCACTGCTAGAGATTTTAGACCCCCACCCAGATCGATCTAATTACAGTATCTCGTTTTAGGACCCCTGTCACTTAGGAGCCCTTGGAACTCTACCAGGGTCTCCAACTCCGGTCCTGAAGAGCTACTATCCAGTAGGTTTTCTGTCCCACTTGGCTTCTGATGAGCCACACCTGCTCCTGGTATTTCCCTGAGAACAGGTGCGGCTCATCAGAAGCCGGGTATGATAGAAAACCTACTGAATGGTAGCTCTCCAGGACCGGAGTTGGAGACCCCTGAACTATACTAATCCCCTACCCACCACCACCTATGACATCTCAATTTTTTTTTTGTCTGAAAGGTCTGTCATCTGTAATAACTTTTGGACATCTTCCAGTTATTCTCTGTTCAAAGCTGGTCTGCCCCAACAGATCACACCGAACACCCTAGGGTGAAACGTATGACTACTCAAGTTTCAGAAAATTGGTATTTGGAGAGTTTTATTACCCTTTTGGTGACTGCTAAAAAGCCCAGCGACTAAGCCTTTTGTGCAGACAATGAAATGCTATCAAAGCTCATGCAAGCTGATTTCCATGTGATTTGAAGGAGCAGGAACAGCCACCCTCTGCTGAGCATGGCAGTGTGTTCAGCAACCGCCTCACTGACCCCCTTAATAACCACAGCCAGACCCAGGCCTGTGCAGTACTGTCGTTCAGGATAAAAATCTGATCTGATCTGAGATCAGTAGTTATCAGTCACTCAGTAAACTTCCTCTTTGCTAAAAATATTGCTGAGCTTATAACAATTACTTTAATATTGCAGAATTATCTTTCCTTTCACAGAAAAGATCTGATTATGAGTCGACTTTTTGCCTTTCTTTGGGTATTTCACAACAGCGGCCTTCTGTCTGGAGCCACTGTAACAAAAGGTAACTGTCCTTTCATCTTTTCCTTGGATGTTGCTTAAATCCATGTCTCATACCCCTAACACTAACTCCTAAACCTGAATAGTTGATCAGGACACAAATTTAACAATGCCCCCCAATTAGAAAGGACTTACTATTACTAACATTTCTGAAGCGATATATGGCTGTAAGAGATATAGAATATATTGACAAATAAAGCATATTTATAAATCAAAAATGTAAAAATTTGCGGATTATATTACTGCAAAGTGGGGCAGCATGGTGGTGCAGTGGTTAGCTCTCTCGCTTCGCACCTTTGGAACCAGGGTTCTGTGGAGTTTGCATGTCCTCCCCGTGTCATCGTGAGGTTTCCTCTGGGTGCTCTGGTTTCCCCCCACTATCAAAAACATGCTGAGGCCAATTGGAGTCGCCCAGTTGCTCGTCAGTGTGCATGTTGTGTGAGTGTGTCCTGCAATGGGTTGCTGCCCCATCCTGGGTTCTTCCCTGCCTTGTGCCTATAGGCTATGGACACCCCCCCCCCCCAACCCTGAATAGGAGAAGCAGTTTCAGAAAATGGATGGATGGATGGATGGATGGATGGATTTCTATAATGATGCTATCAGCATAGAAGGGGGGCAGATCAGGGTCTAATAGCTACATCTTCTTAATTGAACCTTGTCACCAGTAATCAGATATCAGTAAAAGCAGGAGACACTCGGTACATGTGGGAAAGACTCAAAGCAGATTGAGCTTTTGAAAGTTTTCAGCTTCCATGCAGTATACAAAATAATGTGATGCGGCAAGACATCGATTTCCCTCACAAGAAAGAGAAAGTGACACGCGGGTCAAAAAGAGTGGAGAAAAGCAGAATAGAAAAATATCATTGTAGCTAATAAATAAAGAGAGGGGGAGTGAGATGGAACGATTGTCCTTACTTTGTCTTCTGGCTTCTGGCTCTCTGCTCAATCGATGAAAACACATAGATGCACTCGGAGAGATAAGGTACAGATGAGAATAACTAGTGCGGTGAATGGGAACAGGAATGATGTTTATTAAGATAGAGTAGTGAGAGGAGAAAAGACCAGAAGATGGTTTCTTCATCCTAGAAAAAGCAGGACGTTTATTATTATAAAAGACAGGAAAACAAATTCCAGCTGCGTCTAAGACAAAAGTGGCCCGCTTACACTCCGGCAGGAAAAAAAATCTTCAAAATAAAAACACCTGTGCCCTGAGAATTCTGACAGTCTAAGATCTCACGACACAGGCCTGTTTTAAGTTCTTGCATTATTAGAAGTTCTGAGGATTGCAGACTCATTGGGGTTGAACCAAAAATAAAAGGAAAAGCTTAACTCTCCTTTGCTGATCAAACCCCCAATGGAAAGACATCATTAATAAGTTGCTTCAAATAGGCCAGAGATGGGCCGCCTCTTTTCTGTAATGGCCGTAACACAGGTTCTCATGCTGTGCCTTCAGAGGCCGGTTCCCGGTGATCACCTTCACGTGGAATTGTCCCATCCGCCTGTTTCCACTTCACCTCATGCTTCATGTGGCTGCCCATGCATAGAAAATCCAGTCATGGATATACCTATACATTTATAGCAGCCAATCAGGTAGCATATGCCAAATTAGTTGTAATTGAATTTATTGAGAATTATTTATGGTCATGTCCACCAATTACTTTTTAACGCAAACTCTGAGATTGTTTCCTTTTGGCAAAATCGGAAAGAAAGGGGTTATACTATTCAACAGTTTGTGGTTAGTTGTATTTTAAATATCTTAATATTATATTTTTCCATACTATGGAAGTTGAGAAGTAATTGGTCAATTGACTCACAATCATATTCCCTTTGTTTTTAACTTCCACAGGCACCATGGATGAGATCTCTTGTGTAAATGATTATTTGTTTACAATAACCTGCACAGTAAGAATTTTCAAAGGCTCAGATCATATCAGAAACATCTCATACTGGCTTGAATTTCAGCAGTATAAGTAAGGCATACTTCCTGTATAATTATACCTGATTTGGATAGTTAAACATATGTGAATAAATTTGCAGTCTTGAAGTTAAAGCTGTTGAAGGTAGATTTGAGGATAGTGTCTTTGTAAGTTATAATATAACCTAACAGCCCAGAATTATTTTTACGATAATCTGTCATATACTCTCTTTTGTAAACAGAAAAATATTCAACTGTTCACTTGCAAAAATACTGGATAATTACCAATGTACATTCCAGTCTCCAGAAAGATTTATAGATACAGAGTATTTTGTCATAAATCTTCGGGATAATTTGCGGCCTGCCATGTTAGAAAATAGGAACCAGACTTATCAGCCATCAAAACACAGTAAGTTTCTATTTCGGTCTCTTTTCTAAGCTCCAGCTCTATGTAAGATGACCTCATCACGTGACTTATGAACTGTAACATCAGGGGTGCAGCCCTCAATTGCCCCCCCACATAGGCCGGCATGGAGAACTGACTCATCGATGGGCTTTGACCTTGACGACAGCTTACACCTTGCATTTAGCAAGCAAGCACACTCTTTTTTCTATAATATTAGCATGGGGGGGGGGGGGGGGGTGTTGGACAGCCAGTTGACCTTGGATCCCCAAAGATTTTTTTCCCTGTTTGGGAGTTTTTGGTTCCTCTCTTCTGTTGTTGTATTTCTTTCTTTCTTTTTCTTTATTTCTTTCTTATTGAATTATTCTGTATAAATGATGCCGGAATGTATTGCAGCACATCTATATAAATGCCTTGGGGTGACTAGATCTGTTATGAAAGCTGCTGAACTGAACTGGACTGAACTGAACTGAACTGAACTGAACTGAACTGGACTGGACTGGACTGGACTGGACTGAACTGGACTGAACTGAACTGAGATCAAGGCAGCTGAAGTAAACCTTACTGATGTGTCAAACTGAATGATTTCTGACCATTATCAGGGTTTATGTTTAACCTTCATTCATAAAAGTTTTGAAATGTCCTGCCATTTCCGCTCCATTATATGTCTGCCTGACAGCTGGTTTCTTTCTCTAGTTAAACCAGTAGCGCCCTGCAATCTAAGCATCCACTGGTTTCCTGGTGGCTACAATTTCACTTGGCAGAACTGTTATGAAAAAATTCAGCCTCGGGTTTTCCTGATAAGGTACCTGAAATACAGACTTTGGTACTACAGAGGTGGAGATCCGGATGATGTAAGCTTTCCCAAACCACTTTGATTATACAGCAAGAACTGGCTTTTCACTTGACATTCGTGACCCACCGATTATTTTTTCTTATTGTGCTTTTTCTGCTCATAGGTGACAAAGATAGAGTTATCTGAGAAACTAGTTCAGGTTGAAGACCTGAGGTTGGAACCAGACACAGAGTACATAGCACAAGTGTCCTCTAGCCCCATCGCGAAGCATTACTGTGGGCAATGGAGTGATTGGAGCCCAGCTGCAAAGTGGAGGACCAACAAACGGCAGGGTGATGGTAAGAACCGCCGAAGCCTGAGCACGATGACACTTCATGAATGCTATTTACAACATGACGTATCTGCTGACAGTTTTCTTGTTTCCAGGGGCACTGCTGTTAGTCGGACTCGCTGCGTGTGCTGCAATTGGCATGATGCTGTTTTTATGCGCCAGACTGAAACCAAGGTAACCAATACTCATGATGCAGAAGTTAAGACCATGATAATGATTGTTGATCCACAACATTTTTTACTGGAAGTTTCACTCAGAGAAATTGTGTGCAATGACCATAAAGTATATTCTATTCTATTCTATTCTATTCTAACCTGTATTGTATTGTAGGCTAAACCTAAAAAAGTACTTCAGTATTCCAACACCAGAACCTTTCTTTCAATCCCTGTACAATAAATGTAAGGGAGATTTCAAGGTAAGGATGCTTCTTTTCAATTTTTCTCCACGTTTCTGTATTTTGGAACTCGCCCTTTAATATGTGTGTTTGTCACTGCAGAGCTGGGTTGTGTCTCAAGGAAATCTGGGAAGACCATTAAATATAGAGGAACCCTTGAAACTTGACACCTTGGTTGTGGCCCCTCCCACAGACCACAAAGAAAGCTATATTCTGTCCCCTCTCCAACACACACAGACTTACGCCGCCTATGTCAATCCATGGGTCAACACCTATGGCGTAGACCCACAGGACTCCCTGTTCTCCGTCCCCTTCCTGGTGCCTGAACTCAGTGTCATAATGGGTGCTGTCCTTCTGAAGCACACAGGCCCCGACACAGGGGACTCAAGATTCGGGGACCTGCTGTGTAGCACAGGCTACAGCAACAATTACTGCACGCTCACTGCTACAGGCAATGAGCTCATCCCCAGCAAAGCACCAGAGGAGGATTGCGATGACACATTGCCGTTCACAAAGCTTTAATACCAGTCATATTTCAGATGGGGACCAGTTCGTGGAAATCTGGACATAAAAAGGTGGATACACATTAGCCTTTGGTAAAATACAATCCATCTATCTGTCAATTGCAGGATCACAAGCTTTTGCAATTCCACTATCTGAAATAAGCAGAATTAATGCTGAATTTTCACAGTGTATGTCCTTAACTGGGTTGGATGGAGCCACTGGGGAATTTCCAAGCATTCTAATTTTCCATTAATAGGATGGGAAGTATTTTTTTCGTTGTTACAGTGTAAATGTGTTACCTGGTGTCCTCACTGACTTTTTAACTGCTGTAAATATTTTGCTATTTTTCTATGAATGAAATGGTAATATATGTAAATTGTATTATATGAAAGCATGCAAAGTAAGAACTGTGTGAAGAACAAATGTATTCATAGACAGAGTTTGATGTTTGCACTTATCTGATGCACACACAACCTATTACAGTGGTACCTCGACCCACGAACAGTCCTGTTCACGAACAAATCGGGTTATGAACCAGATGTTCGAAAATGTTTTGTACCAGTTCGCGAACCATGTTTCAGGCTGCGAACACAGAAACATCCCCCAGAAGCCCCCAAAGAAGCACCAGAAACATGAAGTGTACATTATGCCCAAGAACGGTTGTGGAACGTATGAAAAACTGGCAGATTTGTAGATGTATGTCTTTACTATACCTCTTCGGAGGTCAAATATCTGAAAAAATGAAAAAAATATATAGAGAGAACGTTCTGTTATAACAGTACCTTTCAGTGATTGATAAACATGTTTGTGATCGTTTTTAACAGTCACATATCTATACATAAAATTACAGTACTTCATTAACGTAAGTTATTCTCCTATATAACTCCTATTTTAATGTTATATATTCTCCATTCACACATAGTGGCAACTGCGTATTGTTTGTTTACAGTACAAACAAAGAAGTTCATCACCATACAATGCGTGGCATCAGGAAATGTGCATGAAAATTGTATGCATGTGAAAATAATGTACAGTATAATTTTTTTTAAAAATCACATTTTCGAAATTACTGTATTGTTTTTGACTGTTACTGTCTTTTGTTAATTGTTTAGTTTTTGGGGGGATGTTTTGTGGTTCTTTTCCGTGTCTTGGCATCTTTCGAGCGACCAGCCCGCTAACAAGCGTATGCTCAGTTGTGTATTGGTCCGCCTTCCGTAAACGTATGTTCTCTTATCTCTTTCCCTTTTTTGCTCTAGTGTAATTACACATTTTTTGGTGTCGCGCCTAGCATAAACAATGCTTATTCAAGTGCTGTGTTCATGAATGTTGATTCTGTGTTCTAGTGTAATTACACGTACTGTACATTAAAACATATTTTTGTTTCTGAGGTTCGAATGAATTATTTGTATTTACATTATTTTAAATGGGAAAAATTGATTCAGGTCGCGAACTGAGTCCTCGAACGAATTAAGTTCGTGAGCTGAGGTATGACTGTATGTTGTCTACCTATAGGGTTCCAGCAAACTGTTAACACGAAAGTCCAAAGTGCCAGCATAAAACAGTCCAATGCTGGTCTTGCCAGTTAATTGCAATTTGGACTAAGGTGGCGAGGGGGTGGGGGGGGGAACCGCCAGCAGATACATCATGTTGTAAATAGCATTCATGAGTATGCTGCTATGCTAGACTGTAAATTGATGTGTCACTGCTTACATATTCATTCCATTTGACAGCCCATGCAAATGAAACAGTTCATGATTATGTATATTGTTCAACAGCAACTATTATTCAAATTCTCATATTGTATTCTGCAACTGGGATTTTTCTTCCCAGAAAATGTTTTATGTTTTGAATGAATTAAAAAGAGGTCTTAGACATTGCTGGTCTTGTGAGGCCATAAACCTCTGTCTCTTTGTAAAATTATAGGCCGCTAATGTTTCAATCTTGAGAAATGTCGACATTTCTTTAAACCGAAAGTCACGTGCTCCTCCGCTGAGGCATGACACAGAAGATGCGCTATAAACTGGTAGCAGACTGGAGCAGAAAGTGAAACTGCCCCATGAGTGTAAAAAAGGAAAAGTGCTTTGTGCACTTCTGTATGAAAAAAGCACACATAAATGGCGTTAAAAATAATATGGCAGGAAACCCTATCAGGCTGCGCATTAGAACTACAAGACGTCCGTAGGCCCGAGCTTGGGCCTGTTAAAATTATCACACTGAAGACACTGACCGAGTGACTGGATGTATCAGCTTGCTGTTAAAAAGTAAATGTGAAGATGTGCACATACAAGGTGTTTTGTTTTTTGTGCTGAAACATTTTTTTTTATTATTTCATGCCAAATTATTGTTTAGATTAAAAAAAACTTCAGTATACACGATATTGCTAAAAGTATTGGGACAACCCTCCAAATCATTGAATTCAGGTGTTCCAGGCACTTCCATAGCTACAGGTGTATAAAATCAAGCACCTAAGCATGTAGACTGCTTCTACAAATATTTGTGAAAGAATGGGTCGCTCTCAGAATCTCAGTGAATTCAAGTGTGGTACCGTAATAGGATGCCACCTGTGTAATAAGTCCATTCATTAAATTTCAATTCAATTCAATTCAACAGTCATTGTCACAAAGCATTTTACATAAAACTGGCCCGAACCCCCACCTAGCAAACCTGAGGCAACAGTGGCAAGGAAAAACTTCCTCTAGCAGGAAGAAACCTTGAGAGGAACCTAGACTCGGAAGGGGACCCCATCCTCCTCTGCGCGACCGGGGAGCATGAAACTGTATTCACATTAACATTAGTTAAAGATTAATGATTATCGTTTTGAAGAAGTGAAGATATAAAAATGGTCTGAAAGTGTCGTTGCTGCGGCCGCATGCTATGACCCACTCAGTAACATTAAGCTAAAGTTGGTTCAGTAATAAATTTGAATAGTTGGCTCCAGATAATGGTCTCCAAGGAGCCCAGGTAAGGCTTCAAGCGGTGGAGTGTCAGCTCGGTGTGCTATGGCAGCCTGGCTAAAAGGGCGACCAGGTAGGAAGCACAGATATGAGGGTTTCCAGGGGTCTTGGCATCAAGTAAAACTACCGTCAACAACTTATGTGATCAGCGAGAGTGACAGGATGACAGCACCAATCCCCCCTTTCACCTTTAATCTCAAATGACCATGAACCTCCAGATCTCACATTCACCTTTTAGTATCCAAAAGGCTTACTAAAGAGGTAAGTCATAAGCCTAGACTTAAAAGCAGAGTAGAGCTGGGTTTTGAACACTAATAGGAAGTTTATTCCATAACTGGTGCTTTATGAGCTAATGTTTTTCCCCCAAAAATGACGTTCTTTATTCTGAGTATTAATAGAACACCTGCGTCTTGTGATCGAAGCGAACAAGTCGGAATGTAGTTGCAAATGAGGTTACTCGCATACTGCGGTGCAAGACCATTTTGAGCTTTGCAAGTTAAGAGTAGCATTTCGTAGTCAGCACGAAATGTAACTGGCAGCCAGTGGAGTGAAGATAAAATTGGGGTGATATGATCATATTTTTTTTAGCTTTGGTGAGGACTCTGGCTGCTGCATTCTGGACTAGCTGGAGTTTATTTAATGACCTATTTGGACAGCCGGAGAATAAGGCATTACAGTAATCAAGCCTGGCGGTAATGAACACATGAACCAATTTCTCTGCATCTTCAAAGAATAGCATGTTTCTTAATTTGACAATGTTACGCAGGTGAAGGAAGGCAGTACGGCTAATGTTAGAAGCATGTACGTCAAACGAAAGATCGGAATCTAGAGTAACACCAAGGTTTTTAACAACAGTACTTGGTGCAATAGATAGTCCATCCAGATTGACTATGATGTCAGATAGTTTACTTCTGGTGGCTCTAGTGCCAGTAAGAAGAACCTCAGTCTTGTCTAGATTTAACTGGAAGAAGTTGTCTGACGTCCACTTTTTCATGTGAATTAAACATTCTTCCCTTCTCTGAAGTTGCTGTTTCTCTTCTGGTTTAGCCAACATATATAATTGTGTATCATCTGCAAAGCAATGAAAGCTAACTCCATGCTTACAAATAACTGAGCCTAAAGGTAACATGTATAGCGAAAATTGTAGGGGACCTAAAACTGAACCTTGTGGCACTCCTTGCCTGACTGCATTGGGCCAAGTGTAAAGTTTGGTGGAGGGGGGATCATGGTGTGGAGTTGTTTTTCAGGGGTTGGGCTTGGCCCCTTAGTTCTAGTGAAAGGAACTCTTAATGCTGCAGCATTAAAAGCCATTTTGGACAATTTCATGCTGCCAACTTTGTGGGAACAGTTTGGTGACGGCCCCTTCCTGTTCCAACATGACTAAGCACCAGTGCACAAAGCATAGTCCATAGGGACATGGATGAGCGAGTCTGGTGTGAAGGAACTTGACTGGCCTCCACAGAGCCCTAACCTCAACCTGATAGAACATCTTTGGGGTGAATTACAGTAGAGACTGTGAGCCAGGCCTTCTCATCCAACATCAGTGCCTGACCTCACAAATGCTCTCCAGGAAGAATGGTCAAAAATTCCTTATTCCTAAAATAAAATAATAAAATTCCTAAACCCAAACCTTCCCAGAAGATTTGAAGCTGTTATAGCTGCAAAGGGTGGGCCAACTCCATATTAAAGAATGGGATGTCATTAAAGTTCACGTGTGTGTAAAGGCAGGTGTCCCAAAACATTTGCCAATATAGTGCATATAAACCATAAAGCTGCCAGTGTCTGATCATTCTTGGGCCAGACACCTCATACACGTAACACATGAAATATGAAAGGTCCACCAGCATTTCTTTAGCAGATGCTCTTAGCCAAAGTGACACACAATTCAGAAAGTAAGATCAGTGGCCCTTGGAGCAATTAGGGTTAAGGGACCGATGTTGACGCCACTCGGCTGACCAGGGGATTTAAAATGACAACCTTTTGATCACAGGCACACAATAAAAGATTCTGTATTTGTATTTACCTGTATGTTCTGAATGTTTAACAATTAACATGTCTTATACTGCCAATTCTTCCATGAGAATTGATAATTGAGTAATAAGTAGGAAAAGAAGTTGTTAAATTGTGTATTTAGCGAAGATCATTTGGCATCACCTAATAGCACCATGTGAAAATGGAAAGAGTAATTGTAACTGGTCTGACTCTATAACACTTACATTTTCCTCAGATGTTTGTTGTAAAGAATCAGAACTTTGACAAATATTTCATTTATGTTTATTATGTTAAGTCACCCCCTTAAACATAGTATCTTGTATGTAAAATTGATCTGTGTACCAATTACACTACACATGGCCGTAATTTATGGGGGTGGGGGGTTGTAACACGCCCAGTAATCATAACCAGCCCATACAACCCCTTGGAATCTCCTAAATGGGAGGAGATCTCAATCCACCCCACCACCCAGTGCTCAAGCTAAAGTTATGCCCTTGCCACTACACTAACGGCAGGTGAAGCTTGAACATGCCTGTATACCTTCTGTTTGGTCCTTTCAAAGTTATAATAATGTTAAACTTTGCTCTTGGAAATATTCTGGGAATTCCAAGAAATATTCATTACAGTAGATTATATGCTTGATTTCTTGCACTTTAAATTAACAACTAACATTACGGGTTTTTAAAGCTACGAGAAGGTGGTGCAGTGGTTGGCACTGTCACCTCACACCTCTGGGCCCAGGGCTTGAGTCTCCCCCATGGTGCCATGTGTGGAGTTTGCATGTCCTCCCCATGTTGTTGTGGGGTTTCCTCCAGTTTCCGACCCTCAGTCCAAAAAGGTGAACTGGAATTACGAGAAGGGTCCAGCTGCAGACGCCTGTAGAGTGGAGCTCCACCGGAAATGCGTCACCTCCACAGGAAACACGTGATCTCAACTC
>JAODLC010000100.1:21640059-21666170 GCA_026781145.1 Hippopotamyrus pictus | reverse complement strand
AGTACGCCCTTAAAGATCACGTGTTTCCTGTGGAGGTGACGTATTCCGGTGGAGCTCCACTCTACAGGCGTCTGCAGTTGGACCCTCTTGGGAATTACTGCACCAAATTGCCTGTAGGTGTGAATGGTGTGTGTGTGCCCTGTGAAGGTTTGGCACCCCATCCTGGATTGTTTTCTGACTTCGTGACCCTGAATAGGGTATGCAGGTACAGAAAAATGATGGATGATAGATAAAAAACAACTGAAGAATAGGTCCATTTACATAAACCGCCCAGACTGTAGCTGTCAGGGTTGGTGTCCGTCTAACCCTGTCCTATGTGTCCTTTTCCATGTTTGGCCAGAGGTTCCCACTGCCTGTCCTGTTTGGGTTCCCTTAGTGTTGTTCCCTGATCTCCTGGCCTCCACATGGATCAATGGGTTGAGTGTGTCTCTCAGATGCTGACTTTCCTCTTGTCATGAGTTTGAAGCTGCCCTGAGGCCTGTCTCACCTTTATGTTATATTTTGGCTTTATTTTATAACCTATTTTATTTATATGGTCATGGTATATTTTATTTTTGGGTACCCTGCCCATGTCTGCTCTATTTTACTTGTTTTCCTCGATTTCTCCTAGTGTTGAAAGCCATTTGTGTTGTTACTGTTTCCTAATTTCAGAATATTTGTATAATTGTGAAGCCTCTTGCTCTCCAAGTGCACAGCGCTTTTGTTCATTCTCTTGAAAATATGCTGTAGTTGACGCTAAACCGAAACCAACTAGAACAGCATCCAAAATAAGGTTGCAACCAAAAGCAAGAGCCACCACAGTAACCACAATTCACTAAAATTAAACTTGAGTAGTACACAGGTTAAGGTCAGATGTGTGTAAATAACAAAATATTCACTGTAAAATTGTAAAACGCAAGCATGGTTCTTGAAGTATTATGGAAAAATGAAAATAGTATATGGTTAATTAACACCATCAAGACTGAAATATAGCCCTTTCTATTTTCTCATTTCAGAGCATAATATAAAATATACAGCTTCCTCTTAAAGTCATGTTTTAAAAAAGGAATGCCAAAGTGTTAAATTCGCTAAAGCAGTACAGTGCGCGCCCGCGCGCACACAAGTAAACAAATGGAGTCTCCGTTCGTTTATTTACAGTTTATGCTCTACCGCCCTCTAGTGGAGGAAAGGGCAATATAACATTTTAAAAATGAGCTCCTTTTAAAAAATGTTGCCACTCTAATTCATAAAAAAATTAATAGTACTGACTCTTTTGTTTAGATGTATTTTCATCGTTAATTTGACTATTAACATTTTTCCATCCTTCAACTGCTTTGCAGACAGGATCATGATGAGTCTGGAGCATAACCCAGATCAAGGGGGAAAAAATCTGGATGGGATGACAGTTCATCATAGGACACATGAAAACACACACATACATACACATACACACACACTTGGCAATTTAGAAAGGCCAGTTTGCCTAATGAAATATTTTTGAAGTACATACAAGAAAAAAAAGTGCAGAATACGAACCCCCAACCCTAGAGGTGTGTTAATGTCCAGGTATAGGAGCAACCACAGAATCCCCTAAAAATGCTTCCATAATCTATGACATGTCAACACCTGAGCTGGCGAGTGACGTTGTAAAAAAAGACTGCATATAAATTTTTGTGTATTGAAAGTATGAATTATTTTTAAGTTGTAAAAACTCCAGCAGCCCCTAAATACTAAATAGAGAGTAAAATCCAATCAATATGAGAAGAACGAAACCAACGTAATTTTAGAAAACATCAACTGCAACACCAGTTGGTAAAGGACAGGGACATAAGATGACATTAATGAATACACAATTTGAAATACCGAGACCTGGGGCCTGTATCAAGAAGCAGGATTTCTTGACCTGATAACTTTAAGGTACCCCAGTTTAAATGGGCTTTATCTTCGCTCACTTACATTTAGTCCAGACTACCTTAAATTCGACAAGTTATCCGGCTAAGCAAGAAATCCTGCTTTGTGATACAGGGCCCTAAATATTATACCATTATGGTTTATTCTTGCACAAAGTAAACACATACCACGCAGCTCTAAAATTATAATAATAAATTTGTAGGTATGTAACATCTCATTCATTTTAACTGTTACAAATCACAGTTCATTATGAGTTATAAAAACTAGATCAACAACATAATAATACTGCTGTCTGTATCTTGTAGTAAAAGGCAAACCGCATGGCTGTCATTTACGCTTATAAACATGTGCAACAAAATACATACCGAACAGTATGGTGCTAAATAATACGGTTAAGTGACAGAGTGAGGAAAAAAGAGCACTAAAAAATGTGCAGCGTCATGCTCCCCCCCCCCCACCAAATTATGACAGTCTGCGTAGACATTGGATAACATTAGCTGACAGCGAAGGATGTCCAAAGTCGCTGCAACATTCTCTTCATCAAACTGCCGACCATGAAACGGATGTCACTCATCCTGACTGACAGCCGTAACCACCACTGCAGGGCCGACGTGCGCTCGCAGTGGGCGTGGTTAAGGAAGCGTCCACTCCCGTCTGTTGCGGTAACATTGTTGTTGAGTGACGTCACGGGCAGAAAATGAAGGCGCAGAGGTAGCCATTAGTGGAGGCTCCGCAATTATTAAATCCAAATAAATATTGGTGGGAAAACTTCCATGGCAAGAACCACTAGTCAAGTTGTAAGTATTGTGAGCGTCAGTGGATGTCGGATTCGAAGCCGTTGTCGGGCTGGTGGAATATTGTGGAAGTTGTTGGGATAAATGTTTACTGGGCCCTCTTTTCTCTAAGCGGCGGCGGTGGCGGCGGCGTTAGGGGGCTCCGGGCTAGCTAGCAGATTAGCCGCTCTGGGTATCCGCGCACGGATCAGTTTATTCTGGTGCCGGTTTGGAAGGACGAGGCTGACCCGTTTATGGTTAAAGCGGCGCCACGATGCTACGGCAAGATATCCGTAGGTTAATCCGGGGCTGGGTGGCTTCCTGGCTGATGTCGCGGGGGATATGGCTTAGCCGCTCGGCGGTTTCGGAGGGTGTTCCTGTTCGTTTATTATTGTTTTTATTTATTCCATCTGACTCCTTCGTGTTTCATGTCCCGATGGCGGTGCTCTGGGACTGACTGGCTGCTGCACCGCGTCGACGGCGGAACCGGGTCGGCCGGCTGCCGGGCCGCTAGTCTCTCCTCATTTTAGCGGCACTTCATCTCCACCCGGCGCCGAACTTCTCAGGAACTGACCAGGCGTTTCTCTTTATTCAAATCACTTTAAGGCAGCTGCTGTTCCGGCGTTTAGTAAATTAATTCTTCATGACTGTTTCTCGCGAAGGGACAGTTTCACAGTCGGTGGCACAGAAGTTTTCATTCGTGTGTGTGTGTGTGTGTGTGTATTTATACATATATATATATATTTCACTCACACCTGTGTTTTTGTAAACGCGCATAATTATTTTAGACTGGTAGCTACATAAGTGATAATATAGGATGGGTGGAGAGACTCGGGTAGTTTGGTAAAGCCATTGATCCTCATAGAAATGGTTGATTTGTCGCGGTGGCTTGTCACTAAGGGCTGCATGGCGGTGTCGGTCCGTGGTGCCGGCGGGCCTTTTCGGAAGCGGCGCTGTTGGTAAGCAGGGCGGCGGTGCCGGCCGGCCGTCGGCTCCCCCTCCCTCCCCGCACTAATGTATCCGAGCTCCGTCTAAATAGAGCATTTTCTAAACGTGTCCTGCAGTTGTGAGCCCAGAGTGGATTATTTAGGGTTTTCCTATAAATAAACTGCGCTAGATCTTCTCATCGGCCTCTCCGAATTCGGCTCCGGAACGTACCTTTTTAACCTTTAAACGACTTAAGCTCATAACTAATCCTGTCTACTGAAATGTATAAAACGTTAATGATTAACTTCCTAGCGCCATATGTCAAGATGTTGTTTTAGTGCAGTGGGTGTATATATAAAACCAGGAAAGGAATTTTATTAAACTGTATATCAGACTAGCAAAGTAGCATTATTCTTAAACTAATGAATTCAGCAGATGCCTGATAATAAATTTTTCCCCGTTTTTAAAATCTCAATTGAATGCATCCACCCACTGAGTGGTGACTAAGGTTGTATGTCTTCCTTAATGTAACTGGAATACTTGCAATATTTTAAATCTCTCAAGATGAGGCAAGTCTTGTTATGCTGGCCATGGGTATCACGCTGATATTTTTTGGTTTGTTTTTAATGCTTTAAATTTATTTTTCTTGTAATCACTTTAATTACCACGTTTATTGCAGACCTGTATGGGCGCATGATATCATTTTACTATTCTGAAATGTGTCTCTGGGATTGGTTTGGGACTCTGATTCCTTTTTGAATGCCAGTGTAACTTGGATTCATACGTAAGATCTTTGAATAGGAAAATGTCTGAGTTTCCAGTGAACCCATTCTAGCCGTTTTTAAATGCCAAATATTTGTTTACATAAGACAGCTGGGAGTATAGGCAGCAGCTGTTTATGTAGATTTGGTTTTCAAAAAAAAATGTATTCCACTCTAGGCTTGCGGTACAGGTCGTAACAGCAATTCATGATGTCATCGGGAGTCATTTTTGGAAAAACAAAGGGCCAGCTTTTGGTTTCAGGCATGCAGAATGTTATAGGTGTTTCCTTGCTTGGCATTTGTTGTTTGTGGGGATATTTCTTTTAAATTAAATGTGATTTTTTTTTTTCCTGTGTGTGATGGATACAAGAAGATTATTGGAGCTGTACATTTGAAAGGGGCTCTATCTGAATACCCTGGAATATACCCTAACCCAAACCCATTTCTCTTGAATGTATGGACGTGCCTGATCAGGCTCTTGGTAATTAGATATTCTGTAGGCCGGCAGGTGGCTACCAAATTTCCATGGCTGTGTTTGACATGCTTTCCGCTTCAAGCTCTCATTTTTTAGCAGTAGTAGCATTTATGTTAAATGGCGTTTCCTTAATGAATTCTGAAATTGCATAAGAAATCGAATGACCTATGTGAAGTTATGTAAATTGGCATGTAATTGATATTAAGGTGTAT
Organism: Hippopotamyrus pictus; assembly: GCA_026781145.1. Lineage (NCBI taxonomy): Eukaryota > Metazoa > Chordata > Actinopteri > Osteoglossiformes > Mormyridae > Hippopotamyrus > Hippopotamyrus pictus. The sequence goes on along the minus strand of JAODLC010000100.1, from coordinate 21,661,132 downwards.
ATTTATGGCTTGGGGTTGCCTGTATTCCAATTTTTATATGCATTTCTTCAAATTCACTTTGTTGCTATCTTGCAATGTTAAATATAGGTGACAATTGCTCAGTGAGTTTGATATTATTCCGAAATTGTCATGAGATTTTTAAACAAATTATTTACTGTAAGTATGTGTATGTTTGTGCTCGCTGAGTAATGGTCCCCTGCCTTTCTCTTGGTGTACGGACAGCTAGTTACCTAGCTTTCTAAACATGTCTAACCTGCTTGACGGCAAAGGTTAATCTGGTTGCTATTATTGAAGGAAAAAAAAAATACCTTTCCATCATCTTCCCGTAAATAACATTTTGTTTGTGGTGAGGGAAAAAGGTTGGTAATGAATCTGGTTATAAGATATTCAGCAATGACTGCAGTTTTTTTTTTTAGCTATTCATTAACTGTAAATATAAAATGAGTTACTTCCTGATGGTTACTCAGATGTATCATATATCCCTAGTAAACGGGTATGATTGATATTCCTTTGTTTTTGTTTTTCATTGGAATGCTTATGATCAGTGACGAAATTGCAGTCCCTTTTAGATTAACTTCCTGTTTGTGCCAAGTTGCCTTTTGCTGGTATGAATTACCATTTATAAATAAATACTGATACCAGGACTGTGCCGACAAATTGAAATAACGCAATTCGGAGTAGCAACATTTTCTTGGTATCTGTCTGGCCCTCACCTTGTTTTAATAGTGTTGGATGTTTTTATGGCTTTCCCCGAGTAGCGCTTGAGTTTCTGTACCCCTTTTTGGCAGTGGCTGAAGTGAATGATTCACCAGGACCGGCTGCCCAAGTGCATAGTCGGTGTCCTGCTCTCGAAAGCGGGGAAAGGCTGCTGTTTGCGTGGGACGGCACTGCTGGGCTGCAGGCCGTCCGGCTCCCAGCCGTGTAGCTCCCGGTGCCCCCGCCGCCTCGATGTAGGCTCTGCTGGCTCAGCACCCGGCCGCCCTCGCTTCCGTTACAGCCGGAGCGGCCGCAGTATTCCTGGGGATGAATTTGGGTCAAGGAGAGGTGGCGTGTCTGCCTCGCAGCCGCCACTGTATGGGGATGCAGGGTGCCAGCGAGTTTGTGAATCACCCCCGTGTTCAACGGGAGAAGGGTGGTACTAGAGAGATCTCTGTGTGTCTCTTCAGGTCTGTGAATTTCTCTTCCTGGAATGCACCCTTGTATGGAAAATGAGGCATATTAATATTCATATGGTTGTGGATGAGTTGGGGGAGGGGGGGGAAGGTGCTTCAAACAATTATTAGCATTAGTACATTGTTTTATTTTTTATTGTAAAGTGTACAGTTTGTTGTTGATAGATATGTGGCTTTTGTAGGTTTTTTGTCCATTTCTTTCTTTTTTTTTTTTTTTAAGCCAGTGATCTTTCATTCGTTGAATTGGTTGGCCGATGGGGGCAGCATGATATCCATCAGTCTTTGTTGCTAAGTGATGGTATTGGTTGGAGGGGGATGGTAAAAAGTACCTGGTAGCTGACCTGTTTTAACGGCTATTAATGGAACATTGTAAGCATTTCATAAACATTTCAGTGCGGAGACCATATTTAAGGTTTAAGCGTTTGATTAGTCTCTCTGCGCTCATTCATGTTGTATCCAGTTCACTACTGCTTTTAGAAGAACGTTGTAGTACTTTTGTGGGTAATTATACTTGTATGTGGCCAGAAGTGTTTTTTAAATATATTAAATTGTAGTTGTGTATTTTAAATCAGTGATTGAATATCGAAAAGAGTGAGGAGCTAATTAAATTGCTCAAATTAAGTTGGTGTCTTGCAGAGTGAAACGGTAAGGCTTTTCCTAGCATTACTACCATCTAACCTGGCTGGGCACTGTGGACAGTCTCCAAGATGGCCGTTAATTGACAGAAAGATTTTGCCTTTGACCTTTGCCATAATTAGCTCCTCAACACTCAGCACAGTTAAGCTAGCTAGAAGTTTAGGTGAAACATTATGACATTACACAGGAAGGGGTAGGAAGGTAGTTAACAAAACTGACGTCAAAAGTTCACCCGCTTTGTTTTTCTGCTGGTTTTGTTCAACCGTTTTGCATGTCATACACAAAACTGTCCGTTAATTCAGTTCCCGAGAATGTTCTGGAATAAACACTTATTCATAGTGTGCTGGAGCTGACTAGCGAGGGACTTTTTGCAGCAAGGCAAGTCACAACGGCAAACCACAATGACCTAATCCATTCATAAAACACTTCAGGTTTTGTTCTAAAGGCATGTACAGGACAGCTTATTAATATGTAGGAGCCACAAAACAAGATTTTCTTGCATCATAGAAAAGCCTAAGACATTTCGAATTAATGTTCATTAAATTAATGAATCTGTTTTCATAAGAATTAAAACAGAAAAATCAGTTATTTCATGTTTTTTTTTTTGTCACTTGGCTTGTAATGAAGGCAGAATTCAATTAACTGATTTTTCTTTTGCTGTAATGAGCAGACACATCCACCTCTACTTGTGTTTTCTATTTTATTCAGTAACTGTTCTCATCTGAAGGGTCAGAGCTTATAATGTCACACTTCTGTGTAGCTTGATATGTAATTTTAAATAATGCAATGCCTTTGAGATGTTTATATGTCTAAATGGTATTTCAATGGAAAATACCTACCAAATTTCAGTATTCAACCATTTTTGGTTAAGGTGAGTGCTAAAGATCTCTAATCAGGGTGAGATGCTTTTACGTCATGTTTTAATGTCCTTCTGAAAATGCAAAAGTGAACGTAAAATTTAACATCTCTAAAAAATATGAATTTGTACTGAACATAGCACTGAATGTCTTTCTGATCTGTCAAATAAAACTTAAGTGTCTGAGTGTTGACTCTGGGAATATACTTATTCTTCAATACAATATGTACTGGAAATTATTAGTAAAGAATGGAAGCGTTTCTTTACTTTATGACTGTTGCCATGGTAACACTGTTGGAGGATTAGTACAAAAAATAGTGGCAAGTCTGTGTCCTGGCTTTTCTGAAAAATAGCTTGCGTTATATTTAGCAGACGATTCCCCCCCCCCCGATGTGAGGGTTACATTTTGATGTAGATACCTTTGTGGAAATAGAATATTTGTTCAGAAATGATGTAATGCAAACCTTTTCATTTTTTTTTAAATCCGCCCTAATTTCCCTGGTAGTGTTTGAAGGTGTGTAGGGAGACTTTGGGTGCCTGTGGTTACCCAGGTCCGCAAGCTGGAAGAACTGGAGCATTTTTACTGCTTTTGTGGATAGGATAATTAATGCCAGAGAGAACTGTAACATTTCTTGGTTGACAGTGTTTGGGAAAGTTCAAAACTATGTATTAAGCAGCTAGGAATCACTCTATGTGCTGATTGTGTCTGAGCGTATGGTTCAAAGTCAATGCCGTCTGTGCTCGGGGGGGGGGGGGTGGCAGCAGGATAAATGGCTCCCTGTAGCCATTTCCAGTCAACCAAAGTGACTTGACTGATGCTGTTAGGGCATTTGTCAGGAGTCAGCGCCTTTCAAAGTAAACAGGCAGACAATGTTTTGTTGTCTTTCCTAAGGGCTGTTTGACACGGATGAGTTTGTTTGCAGAGGCCGACCCTGCACGCTTTCTGTGGTTGGCAGTGCATTGCTGGGCTCTTCATGGTGCAGTGCCTGCTGTGACAGGTGTCTGGAAAGTACCCGTCCAGACGGTGCGTTTCCCCAAATTAATCCGCTCTTGTTTTTGCTGTCAAACAGCTGAATTTCGACCTGTAATACATGCAAGTTGAACATCAGCCATGCATGCTTCTTCTATTTAAGGCTTTCAGCGATTTTTTTTTTTTTTTTTTTTTTTTTTTGTAGGGGATTCAGATTTTTTTGCACTCTACAAAGATTAGTAAATCTTGATATCATCCGGGGTAGTGAGTTACAGCAGCGGTCCCCTCGTCTGTGGGATGTGGTAGATCTGAATCGTCGTGAGATCCTCTTGAGTTTCGTTCCCGCTGTCCGCGTGTTGGCGCATCTTCCCAGCATGCCGCTCTCCGGCTCTCTCCGCAGTACGATGCCGTTCCTGTGCAGCCCAGCTTCGTCATCCGCTCCTGTCAGCATCCGTCGATGGTAAGAAGCCACGCTGACTGCAGCACGCCGCTGTCCAACCCGGGCGCCACTAGCAGCCCGTGCCACGGCATGGAGGCACCCACGGCGGAGCACAGGGCCCCCGAGAAGCCGGCCGACGCGGGCGCCGAGCCGAGATCTCTCCCAGCGCAGCCTCGCAAGAAGAGGCCGGAGGACTTCAAGTTTGGGAAGATTCTCGGGGAGGGCTCCTTCTCCACAGTATGTATCTGGGATGGGATAGGACGGGATGCTGTCCCTCTGTACCAAAATATGAGGATAAGAGATCATTCATCTCGCAATCTCTTAATCAGATTTAGCTGTTTTCTAGTTGCATGCTTTGATATATTTAGCAGAACATTCTAGTTTGCTTTGACAGGGGACTGTTTTGTTTCTAATAGGTTGTGCTGGCAAGAGAACAGTCAACAGGAAAAGAATATGCAAGTAAGGCTGTTTCGTTTAGAATATTTTTTCCCGTTTCCCCAGAAGTTTAATTAGTACTTTATGAAGGAGTTTGAATTCAGGTGTGTCTCCGTTTTAAGGATTAAGGAATTAGCTTTAAACCAGTCACAGGCATAGTATGTGATTTCTGATGTCTTGGAGCTCTAAATTCTCTTCTTTTCAGTTAAAATTCTAGAAAAGCGGCACATAATGAAGGAGAACAAAGCGCAGTATGTAAAGAGGGAGAGAGACGTGATGTCAAATCTAGACCACGCGTTCTTCGTCAAGCTGTACTTCACGTTTCAAGATGATGAGAAGCTGTGTATCCTTTATACGTAAATGTCTGCAATCACAGTGAGTGCGTAGGTGTATCTCAGATTTACTACAGCGTTCAGTGTTTCTGTGATGCACTGCTTCATAATCTGTTGTCCTTAACTTTCCCTCTCAGATTTTGGGCTTAGCTATGCTAAAAATGGAGAGCTGCTTAAATACATTCGCAAAATTGGTTCTTTTGATGAGACATGTACTAGATTTTACTCTGCTGAAATAGTTTGTGCACTAGAATACTTGCATGCAAAGGGGATTATTCACAGGTAAGAATACCCGAGTCCTTTAGAATCAGAATAAATTCATTGTATATTTAGCATATTTATCTTTAGTGATGTAATTTATCTGATTCCACCTCCCACATATATTTTAATTTTTCTGCAGGGACCTTAAACCAGAGAATATTCTTTTGAGCGAGGATATGCACATTCAAATAACAGATTTTGGAACAGCAAAACAGTTATCCTCCGACAGCAAACAAGGTACTGTAATGCATGTCAAAAACAATACAAATTATTTAATGCTCTAAATTAGTTTTTCCCCTCAACACATTCTAGACTCCAGTAACTGAGGTATAAGCACTTAAGAAATGTGCACAAACACATACGGTATATTTCAGTGAATTTGATGCCTGTTTGGAGCTTTTGCTTCACTCATCTGATAATGGTCATTCTCTGACTGTTTGCAGCCAGGGCAAACTCTTTTGTAGGAACTGCACAGTACGTCTCCCCAGAACTGCTGACTGAGAAGTCTGCCTGCAAAAGGTAAAGCGTTTTGAAAGCCGGAACTCGGTCCCTTTTTACCGTTTTGCTAAGTTTCCTCTTTGAGTGTGACGAGTTCGTAAATCAACCAGAAAGTAATACGGTGGTCTTCTCCTCTTTCTAGCTCCGACCTCTGGGCTCTAGGTTGTATAATCTACCAGTTGGTGGCAGGCTTGCCCCCATTTAGAGCCGGGTGAGTCCAATCCGAATGTTCGAGTGATTGTGTTATGAACTGCTGATGTTCAGCCATTGTGACACGAGCTCAAATGCCTGATAAGTACATCTCGAAATTCGCTGAAGGGGAAATGACCCCCACCCCCTGCCACCGCTAAATTATACAATGTCAGATGGAAAACGAGACCAAATGAAGCCCAGTGTTAAATAACAGGAAGTAATGAGTTTGTTTACAAAACTAGTACCTGGAGAGAAACCTCAATCATGTGGTCACATGACCGTGATACTTGATTAAATCACATCAAAACGGCACAACTGTGGGGAAATGCATTTAGTTCTAAGATGTTAGTATAACATAGAATTGTCTGGTACAGCCATACAGGTTGTATGGACTTGAATGGGGTGGGTTTCGACAGCTGTGAATATAGTTGTCAGGATTGTTGTCAGGTTAAACGGTTGTTACTAAAAGTGACAGATACCATTAAATGTATCTTGTAGTAATAAATGACAAAAAAGCCAAAAGAATTTAACCTCGGTATTTAGCTTAACAGTAATTCTGTTTATGGACCCCGTAAATGAAGTGTGTGTGTGTATTGTGGTGATGTACTCCCGATGTACTGTTTCTGTAGCATGTTGTCAAGTGCCAATAGAAATACAGTAGAACATTTTGAATGTTCAGGATGCTGACTTGGCACCCTGTCTCTTATGTCCATCAGGAACGAGTACCTAATATTCCAGAAAATAATAAAGCTGGAATATGAATTTCCAGAGAAATTCTTCCCTAAAGCAAAGGACCTTGTTGAACAGCTTCTGGTAAGGTTCTGTGTTCAGGTTAATTATCAGTATGCCTTCGTGTACCAAACAACAATTACAGCATTTGGTATTTGACCTAAAAGTTGTTCCGCTGTCAAGCAAGAGTTGTCTGACGTTGACAGGCAATGGTTTGCAATGTTATCATTTTGATGACCGCAGACTTGAAAAGATTTATACATTATTGCAATAACTGATAAAATGTTGCCTTTATTTAGCTAATGTTGCACTGTAATTTCCATTACTGATCTTTTTAAGATCACGTGAAGCTTTGGTAATTTAAGGTTTATGGATGCAACCATCTTTCAACTGCCCCCCTCCCCCGTCTTTCCAGTCTTTGGACCCTTCCAAACGTTTAGGCTGTGAGGAGATGGGTGGGTATGACCCCCTGAAAGCTCATCCATTCTTTGAGACCATCACGTGGGAGAACCTTCACCTTCAGACTCCTCCTAAGCTCACCCCCTACCTCCCCGCAATGTCAGAGGATGACGAGGACTGCTATGGAAATGTAAGCCTGTCTGCCCTCTCTCAGGATGACCAGTAGAGGTGGAAAGTTCAGGTTCAGTAACTACAAATCCAGATCAAGATTTTGTTTCAACCAACCAATTGAGTATAACGAGTCGCGTTCACAGAGTACTCAACTGGTTGGTTGAACGAAATCTTGGTCTGGATTGTTGCTTTCTGGACCTGAACTTTCCACCTTTGTTGACCAGACATGGATCTTGACGAGCACACTGCATGGATAGCTGGGAAACATAATAGCCTGCATTAACGTGCATTTCCCAGCTTGTCAGACGGTCAAAAGCAATAAACTGCTAAGCTTCTAGGCAGGCAGTGATTTAATCTAAGGCCGTTGCTCTAACATGGCTTCTCGAAAGCTCCCTTTGGAGAGTCGTTCTCCTATAGCTGTTTCTTCTGCTCCCACAGTACGACGACCTCCTGAGCCAGTTCAGCAACATGCAGGTGTCCCAGTCGACCTCATCGCACACGCTGACCGTGCCCGAGTCCGCCCCGCCGCAGAGGTCCAACAGCAACATCGAGCAGTACATCCATGACCTGGATAACAACTCATTCGAGCTGGACCTGCAGTTTTCAGATGTGGAGAAGCAGCTGCTGCTGGAGAAACAGACCAGCGGCAATCCCTGGTGCGTCTATCTACCTCCTCCAAATCAAACTGGCTTTAGGTTGAGAATGGCAGTGGGGGGGGGGGTGGAGGGCGGAGCCTAACTCGGCTGTAGTGGGGGAGTTTTGGTCATCCGCATCATCTTGTGGTGTTAGCGTATTGAAAGGAATTTGTGCACTGACGTACTTTGTCCACACTGGTACATTTACGTTGCACCCAGTTAAATAATAAATGATTTGTAAACTGGCTCCTAAGAATCCCTTTAGTTTTTGTTCTTAAGGCAAAGTGGTAAGTCAGTTGAGTCTCTGTATTTGCATGTGAACACCTCTTTCTGAAATATTGTTATTGATTTAAAAATAGGAACTGGCTACCACACGCTAATGTAACTCTAAGCTTATCTGATGTTTCAAAATACAAGAGAATCTCCGCTCCCTTGTCTGTGATCTGCTGCACCAAGTTTGCATAGATGGGCACTTTTAATTGTGTGCTCTGTGAACTTGTAGATTCTAATGTTGGTATAGTAGTGGTATTTATTTCCAGGGTTCAATTTGCGAATAGTACTCTAGATAAAGCATGTATTCAGCCTCTCTTCAGATGAGTTGACAGAATATTTAGGGAGAACTCTTATTTTATTTAGGTTACATGGAATTTTTAAAACCCGTTTGCCTTTTGCAGGATTTTGAACTGTGATGAACTGTCTGCTAGCTAGGGCTTCAGAACCTTGTGTTGATTCCTGTTCCACACCGCACCAGGATGCACGAGTAACCCACAAAAATGTCATGTCACGCTATGGTTTTTGTGACACTGATTTTTTTATTTTTTAATTTTTCAGGCACCAATTTGTAGAAAACAACTTAATACTTAAGATGGGACCAGTGGACAAACGGAAGGTGAGTACAAGCCCACCAAAAGATGTTTCATCTTGAGGAAATGAAGGAAAAACCCATGAAGATGGAAATACTTGTTTGAAACATTTTGCATGCATGTGGTTTGTACAAGAAAATTTTAAAACCATTAAAATTAAATTTTAAAGCGTGTGCTGTTGAGTGTATTCATCATATTACTGGACCCTTAGTAGTCCTTATGATTTAGCTGCTGATGCAGTCTGTAAAAATAAGAACATGTTTCTTTGGGCAGTGAGAGAACCTTTTATAAAGGACAGATCATGTGTTATTGAGTAGATTCCGAAGTGTTGGTGGTTTAGCCACTAATGCAGTCTGGGTGGGGGAAAAAAAACACATTGCTTTGAGCTTAAAGCATTGGGCTCCTTTTCATAGGGGCTGTTCGCTCGTCGACGCCAGTTGCTACTGACTGAAGGCCCTCACCTTTACTATGTGGACCCGGTCAACAAAGTCCTGAAAGGAGAGATTCCCTGGTCCCCAGAGCTGCGGCCAGAGGCCAAGAACTTCAAGACGTTCTTCGTTCACACGGTATTTTTTTTTTTTATTTTTAAATCAACAGTCTATAAGAGGCAGAGTGCTTGTTGCATTGTGAGTGCTAAATATCACTGCTAAAGACATGCAAATATTAGTTTAAGTAATTATAATTTTTTTCTTTTATCTGCAGCCTAACAGAACATATTATCTAATGGACCCTAGTGGGAATGCAGACAAATGGTGCAAGAAGATTCAGGAAGTGTGGAGGAAGATTTACCACAAGCACCAAAACACTGGCAGTTAGGCCCGTCTGCTGTGGGGGGGCACCAGCTGACCATGCAGTCGGACCCTCGCTCCATGACGCCAGTCGTGGATCAAAGAAACACCTTCCCTTGTGTCTTTATCTGAACTGTTTTAACACCTCTTCTAGAAACGCTGGCCTCTAAGTTTCGTTCTCCATCCCTAAAAGCAGTAGGGGAACGGGGGTGAAGAATGGGGGGAAAACTACGTGGAATTCAGGGTTGCTTTGCTTGTTCTCTGTGCTGTAGTTGAGACGTCATTGCATATCGTCGTCGCGCATGAATATCCAATTTTTTCCACCCGCCAGCTGTCCTGCTACCGACAAGCACAGGAGACGATAAGAAACAGCTTTGCGTGTGGAGCGCTTTACTGGGGTTAATGTAGCAATCCACATGTGCTTATAGACAAGCAGTATATACTGTGTAGCTGTGGCTACAGTTCCAGGCTAAATCTGTGGCACCTTATTTAGTAATAAGTTAGACAAGGAGCCTTAAGTGGAGAAACACTCGTCTAATGTTAATGCTGGCTTTCTCAGTATCAGCCTGTTGGTGACGGTCACTTTTTTCCCTTTTTTCAATTTGTTTTTTCTTTCCTGCAGAATTACAGTGGTACTTTTAAATTTCATTATCTCTGCATCAGTTGTTGATTTCTGGATGACTGACAGATTACGATCAGTAAAACTAAATCCAAATCGTATTAAGCAATTAAAAAAATCGTGCAACATTCAAGTCTCTCACCGAAATATTTGCTTACTCTCCCTGCATGGCCAGTTGTAAATTGCAAATTCAGTAGTTTTTGCCTCGCTGGCTTTTATAAAAAAATAGTCACCTTGGAGAATTGCAGGTGTGTCATAGAGAGTAGTTGAGTATATAAGATTTTCACTAAGATGATGACAGTAGCTGATGTAATTATATTATTTGACTGTACTGTGCCAGTAGATGGCATTTCTCTTTGCAAATAATCATAAGTGTCTGTCTGGTCGCGGCACAATGTTCAAACGTCTGTCCACTGAAAACTGAATCCAAACGCTGTCTGTTCACCAGATGTAGAACAATGTGTCAACCAGGTGTAGGAAGAGCCTATTTCTACTAATGTAAGGAAACAATCACAGCAGCAATCACAGCTTCTCCATTTTGACCTGTACAGTCCACGCGAGGTTTACTGAGAGCATGATGTTCACAGATGCGTCTGGTGTTTCTGCATTTTGACGTGAAAGGATGTTTGATTTTTATGGTACAGTGCGAGAGGCCCTCAGGATGGACCAGTCGCTGGTTGTGTTTTCACAGTTGAGCTGATCTACCACAGGTGACTGTGTGAACTCTGTATGGGGGGAGGGGGGTATGGGTGGAGGGGCAGCTTCGAGACTATTGCGTAAATCCATGTATTTGGATGTCAGCAAAAGACGTTCGATCCAAATAGCAGTTTTAAGTGCTGTATCTATATGAAATAAGCAAGTACTACAGGAAGTGTATCTTTCTCTTGCTAGAACTTTTTTTTTTTTTTTTTTTTTATCAAGTTGGCGGGAGTCGGTTACATTATGTATTTAATACTCTACCTGGTTTGTAACCGACCAGAACTGTGATGTACAGAAGATGTATTATTGAAATCTGAAGTAATGCAATGATATTAGGATACACACTTTGTATTTTTATTCTTGTATAAGGTTATTTGCTGGCTATTGTTTAGCCTCTAGTTCATTCTGTGTTATTTAAATTCTAATATATGAATCATTTGGATTTAAGTCATGTTCAGGGGCCATGTTGTGTATGTATTGAGATGTAAAGCCTTTGAATGTGAATAATTATTGTAAACTATGATATTTTACAGCTTTTTTTCTTACTATATTATATACATTTTCTATTTGGTCAGTGATTTAATCATATTTCTCATAATTTAATGAATCTGTTCATTTGCCCATTATATTTGTGCTCTAGGTATAGTTGTTGAATGATGAATTTCCCACGTACTGCTTGGTAGTCCTGTAATAAAAGCATGTAGAGTTTTAGGCAGAATTATATGGTTTCCTGTCCTTTGTATATTGGCCTACATGCTAATTATCTATGATGCTTTCTTCTGGCTCCCATAAAAAATGTTACACTACCCCCTAATGTAAATGTTGGGAACTGCACACTTTCTCTTCCGTTCATTTTTTTCCTCCCCATCTAAAAGTGAAATGAAAGACAACCATTATGAGAAGTTTGATGTATATAGCAAATGCACTTTTCACACATGTACATAATGTATTGGTGTAATTATATAAGGATTTTCTGTAATTAGATTGACCTTTTGCCCTTAGACCCTGGTTAGAAACCATTTTTATCACTACTAATGTGTTCTATAAAATGGCTTACTATTTTTATTACAAATCTATACTAAACACTTGTCAATACTAGTATACTTCAGGTAATGTGTCGACAGCTCCACAAATTCCAGGAGCACTCTAGGCAAGGCTTAAACATGTACTGGGCCATAAATTATCACCTTTATTACACCCTAGCCCCTTAACTGGGTTTAATGACCATATTTCTGACTGACAGTCACGAAAAACCAGAAATGCAGGAGAAAGGTCCGCATTAATAAATTAAAATAGCACTTAAATATGATTTATTGCTTGATCTGAGATTATCCAGAGAGGTGACAGGTGTATGATGCATTTGCCTCTGCATGGTATTTCACTTTCCAAATTAAAAGGTGGCTTCTGAAGACATTTGTATGAATATCTGTCCTCGTCCGCACAATGACAATTTAAGCTCAGTTTACCAGAATTTTCATGTTGATTTGCAGTGTGTTTGGTACTAAAGTGAAACGCTGGAATCTGGTCTTTTGCAGCAATATCATTCCACCAGTTTCCTTTGGTATGGTTGTGGTCAGGCTGATCTGGTTAAAGCTGGTATCTTTGCCAGAAAATGTCCTCTGAATATTAATGAAAGATGATCGCAAAAATGTTAATACAATCTGCATAAACTTAAGTATGTTAGGCTTTTTTATACAATTTTTACAACATTTCTATTTCAAGTTCATTAATGAGTCAATGCAGTTATATATTACATGTCCAGGATCCTATTCAATAAACTGAGTGTTAAATGTCTGCATTAACACACAAAGAACTACAAAGTACTTAAATGTTCTAAGCAACAAGTGCAGCATACTGTCAGAAAAAAATACGAATTTGTACCCTAGCTGTAGAAAAATGCATGTTTTAGTCTAATTTAAGGTACAGAAATGGACTCTGAGGAATGATCATGTTTGTACCATGGAGAACAAAACTGTACTGTGGCTGTACTCTTTTTTTTCTGACAGTGTACCTGCTGACAGAGGCAAAGTCATTATTCATTAAGTTTAAGATAACATGCAACTTTGGCATCCTACACCGAAGCCATGCTTAAAGTGTCTTCACATAACAGAAGTTCATCTCTGTGACATAACAGAAAGTAATGGACACCTAAATTGTATCAAAACAACAAATTTGAAGGTAACTGGTCTTGTTTTAAGTGCTGTTTTCACGTATAAATGCATAATACAGCATAAGACTGCCTATAGTTGTGGCTGCTGAACAGGTATATAGTTTGCCAGATCATCATGCTTACATTACCGTCAATGTAGATTGATAAATATTTACTGACACACAAGCTGGCAAAAGAAGTAAAGGCTGTTAAGTTTATTACTACCCATCTCTGTCAGTCTACTTCCAACTGATCTGAAATGCATATCTATTATGCATTGTCCAATGCCCCAGAGATACAATACATGGACAAAGTATTGGGACGCACCTCTTTATCACTGAATTCAGGTGCTTCATTCAGACCTATTGCCACAGGTGTATAAAATCAAGCACCTAGGCATGCAATCAGGTTTACAAACATTAGTGAAAAATGGGTTGTTCTGAAGAGCTCGGTGAGTTCAGGAGTGGTACTGTCATAGGATGCCACTTATGCAAGAAGTCAGTTCATGAAATTTCTTCCCTGTTAGAAATACCATGGTCAACTGTAAGTGGAAGCGTTTAGGAACAACAGAAACTCAACCACAAAGTGGTAGACCATGTAAAGTAACAGACCAGGGTCACCAAGAGTGTGTAAGAGTCGCCAGTGGTCTATTGACTCAATAACTGCAGAGTTCCCAATTTCCTCTGGCATTAAGCCCATCACCAAAACTCTGCATCAGGAGCATCATGGAATGGGTTTCCATGGCCGAATAGCTGCATGCACGCCTCACATCACCAAGTGCAATGCCAAGCTTTGGATGGAGTGGTGTAAAGCACGCCGCCACTGGACTCTGGAGCAATGGAAACATGTTCTGTGGAGTGATTAATCACGCTTCTCTGTCTGGCAGTTTGATGGATGAGTCTGGGTTTGGTGGATGCCAGGATAACGTAACCTGCCTGACTGCATTGCACCAAATGTAAAGTTTGGTGGAAGAGGGATAATTGTATGGGGTTGTTTTAAAGGGGTTGGGCTAGGCCCCTTAGTTCCAGAGAAGGGGAACATATCAAAACATTTTGGACAATGCCCTGCTTCCAACTTTGTGGGAATAGTTTGGGGAAGGCCTTTTTCTGTTCCAGCATGACTGTGCCCCAGTGCACAAAGCAAGGTCCCTAAAGACATTGTTGAGTGAGTTTGGTGTGGAAGAATGTGACTGGCCTGCATAGAGCCCTGACCTCAACCCCATCAAACACCTTTAGGATGAACTAGAATGGAGATTGTGAGCCTGACCTTCATGCCCAACATCAGTGCCTGACCTCACAAATGCTGTTCTGGATGAATGGGCAAAAATTCCCACAGACACACTCCAAAATCTTGTGGAAAGCCTTCCCAGAAGAGTGCCGTCTGATATAGATGCAAAGGGGGAACCAACTACACATTAACGCCTATGTATTTAGAATGGGATATTATAAAAGTTCCTGTAGGTGTAATGCCCAGGTGTCCCAATACTTTTGTCCATATAGCCTAAGGTATCTGAGAGTCTCACGGACCTAAATTGTTGTGCACCGACTTGGCCATATTCACCCACACCAACCTGAGAGATGTCTTCACAGTCTCCAGCATGATTACCAGCCTGAAACCAGCAGCCTGCTCCAATTAAGGAGCATGGACTGGATCAGTTGGGTCGAAAGTCTGTAACCACACGAGAAATGCGAAAATGGCTATTACTCATTTGTGACCGATGCAATACGCGTGAAGTTTTTAAGATGTATGTGCACATCTTGGCACGTAATTTCCAGAACACTCAGCCTGAAAATCCATCGTTGATAAAATGCACAAAACTGGCCGATTACAAACTTAACATTGATTTGAATCTGATTTTAGTTAGTGTGCTATCTGGAATAAGCGTCGCCTCGTTACGTTTGACGTTATACTACATTTCCTAGAATTTTCCCACATCTTTCTTGTGGGACCATGTAAAATGCTGTCCAAGAAAATATTGAAAACCCAATTCTGATAAAATTATTCATTACTTTTTTTGAAGAATGATAGCAATTTATCCAGGATATTATACATCCAGTAGTATGAAAAGTATGTCCGCCTTTAAATTAAAAGTTGGGCTAAATCGACCGCTGTATGTTCGCCGGTCGTTTTCGGCCAGCTGCGAGGAGGCAGGGGCGACTGGCGCTGGGAAAGCCCTGCGAGGTACGGAGGGAGAGAGGGAGGGATGGAAGGAGGGAGGAAGAAAAGGAGTGGCGCCGCGTCGGCTCGGAGGAGGGAGCGGCCTTAAATAAGGGACACTTCCTGCTTACGAGCGCAGTTCCTGTAACGGAAAGCAGGGCGCAGGGATGGCGGAGAATATCTCCGACAGCAGCGGCTCTGGCTGCCGGCGGTGCTCCGTTCACGCCGCGGGGGAAAAGGCGCCGAGCCGCGTCGAGGCTTCCAAGTGGGTCCGCCTGAACGTGGGCGGCACGTACTTCCTGACCACACGGCAGACGCTGTGCCGGGACCCCAAGTCGTTCCTGTACCGGCTGTGCCAGGCCGATCCCGACCTCGACTCCGACAAGGTATTGGGACTCTGTTCAGGGAGGCGTGCGGCCGGCTGGCCGTTAGGCAGCTCGGCGCTCCGGGTGACCCGCTTTGCGGCTCGAAAAGCCCGCATTTCAGGCGCGGGGCTTCCAGTCTGCAGCTAAGTCATTAATAATTAACCGCAACCGCGAATAAATGTGTGCATAAGTACCGTGGCTCCCTCGCCAGCTAGCAAGCTTATTTATTAGTGTAGTCACGACCGTAAGGGAAAATAAGACTTTGCGTTACTCTATTATTTGATATTGCAGCGCAGCAATATTGTAGTTATTTTACACTGAATTTGTGCTCACTTGGCTGGCGGCTCGTTGTGGCTTCCCGTCCGAGGGAAACTTCACTTCTTTAGATCGGGTTAGGCTCACAGATACACAGCGTAAAGGTACAGAAATAATATCCACAAATAAGCGACGAGGCACCGCGATGACCGAAGTGCAGAAGCGCCCCGTCAAGACTGTCGATGATGTAATTTTCTCCAAAGCTACGTTAGTGCATTAACACGTAGTTATTTTTAATTCAGTTGCAAAGAAATTAGCTAGCAAATGGCTGCGTTAAAGCGGATGAAGCATGCAGTCGGTTTGGCTATAAATCTTAATACTTGCTGTATTAAAGTATGCATGTACTGTGTATAGTGTGTATCTGTATGGGCGTGTGTATTATAATTTGACGCCTAAAGAACTATAGTAATGTACTTGAAATTGTGTACAACTTTCAAAACTTATCCCATTAAATGAAATGGCCCATTTTCTTACTTGGAATAGTCTAACTGCTTGTTTATTCATAGTCATATTTCCAAATCGTATGTTATCAGGCTAGTGTTAGGGCGCTGTTATAGGAAAGGCAGCAGTTGGCAGTTGGTTATGGTTGTGGTTTTTTCTCTGCCGAGACAGTAGTCCAGTGTCACAGTGCAGTCTTCATCGCTGTGCTATTAGCTGAAATATCTTCGTTGTACTAAAGTGTGAATTATTTATTGTTGTTGCTTTCACTGTAGATCAAGATAGTAGCAGTTGGTGTGGGGGGGAGTATGAAAAACATGGTCTGTCTGGTGTAGCCTCTTGTGCATATTAATGATCAGAAACCACTCTGAGCTATAAGGGCTGTATTCTTCCTGCATGGGTTTTTATGATCGGTGTATAAGTACATTGCTGAATAATTTACTTGCTGGTTGGGCCTTTTAAAATGGTTGGACCTGTTTGCTGTCCTGTTGATGTTTCCTGGTGCAAACGCCTAAATCGAGAACTAATGCATTTTGGTTGTAAGCATGTGACAACTATTCTGTTCATGAGGACATTGTCTTAGAAATCACATCTACGTATGATTTGTTTTTACTAGAACAGAGAATGGTGGCCATTCTGTCTTAATGTGGGTGAGTTAACTGGAGAGCTTGACTTCAGTATTAAAGTAAATTAATGCTGATGGTACTGGGACAGTCGCAGATGCACTATGGTTACCTTCTGCATCCGCTCCTTAGACTCTGTTCCTGTTTGACTTGTGGTTGAAACCATTGCACAGGCTTTGGTCTGGACCCCCCAGCTGTGGTGTGATTTGCCTACCAAATTATAAACGGCAAAGTGCTCATAGATCATTCATCAGCAGTTAAGTGAGCTAAGAGCTTGAAATGTTAAGCCTTTTCTTTTTTTTTGCCTTCTTTTAGTTCAGAACTTCTTGCATTCCCTGTTTGTCTAAAGCTGACCACCTAATTGATAAGACTCGGAAAAACCTACTGGTAAACTTGGCGATTTGCGGAAAAGCAGCCTTTGAATCCCATGAACTGCCCTTCAGCTTACATCGTCGTTCTTGCAGTGTTGCAGGTGCGAGGTGCTGGGTAAGGAGGGTCTGTTGCCGAGATGCAACTAGAGTATTAAAATCATCCCAAAAAGTGAGCTGTTCTTTTTGCTACTAAGCATAAATAAGCCTTTTATTAGGGTGCCTTAAGTATGGGGCTGAAGGCCAAATGACTTTTTAATGATAGCGTGTACTTGTGGTCTGTTGGCACCCTGTTAAAAATATTACCCAGCTGTGTATGATATGGGCAGATAAAAGCCATAGGAAGTATCAAAGCTTCTTTGTCTGCTTATATTGATTTTTGAGTATATTATAACAGTAACTGGGAAGGGGCCACTCCCCAAAGTCATCTTCTGGGAATCTGTGGTGTCCACTTGTGATGTCCTGGCTAGAGACTGAAGTCTCTCTGACCCCCATTCAAAGATCATCTTCCTGCTCCACCCCTTTTGCATTTGCATCTCTTAAGTTCTTTGCTGTCATCAGTTGATGATTGAATGTTGGACCAGGTTTTTGGGCTACAGTTTTATTGTTGGGGCTTTTTTTTAAACTGCCAAAGTCCTTTAAATCTCATTATTTGAGTGCTGCCTTAATATAAATATAGGTCTAATAAAACTAAGCATCTTTTGCCTGCACCACTCACACGACATGTACCATATAAATCCAGGTTTTGGTTTTCTTCAGTTTTTTGCATCTTAATTTGTCAAAACTTCTATAAAGCCCCAGTTTGACAGGTGTGAGACTTTCATTTGCTTACATTGTGGAGATTATAAAGGATTTTTTCCTGTGTGAAGGCTTTATTCTGAGATGCCACGTCGCATCTCATGTTCAGTTTGTCCTATCTACATGGGGGGGTAGGCCTGTCGGTAACTTTCATTGACAGTTGTATGAGTTACAGTTAATCTCTTTAATGGTGGAATTGTTCCCAAAATATCACCTTGTCTTGTTTTTTCCTCATTAGCCTCATGTACCTTCTTTCAATCTTGGATGGGAGAGGAAGGGGCACTTGCTATGGAGGAAGAGATATGCGCTTGCAGGATGTTGGGACAACTTTTATACAATGCAGGGAAAGTGTGTAGCCCGCAAGGAAACGCTGCGATATCAGCAGCCTGCATCTTCAGTCTGTTAGCTGCAAGCTAACAGTCAGGCTAATTCTTTAGCATTCCTCTTGATGGAGTTTACTTTTTCAGCCTGGGGCTCCATATTAAATATTTTGCTTTTGAAATGAACAGACCTTAAATAATCTTGTCTTGGTTATGTTTCGGATCCTGGTTGGTTCTTGAGAATAAACTTTATACATCTCACCATTAAGGTGTGGTTGCAATGGTCGTGAGCTCCAAGCACTGGAGCTGGGATGGTTTGTGCTAAACCAAGAGCCAAGTTGGCTAGGCCATATAATGGGGGTTTATCTATGTGTGCTTGATTGTATTCGTGTTCTCTTGTACTTGTTTGGCATCAACTTCCATTGCTGAAGTACAGTTCCAGTAGTCAAGAACAGAAATACGGAGGACTATCAACCCCTGGATGTTGTTTTGCCGCACCCAAATATCAAGGATGCATCGGTTGCATCCTCACCAATGAGAACAATCCCATGATTCATTGCATCCCATGTTTGTTCTTGGAGGCAAGGTAGCAAGAATTATCTTGCCAAAATACAAGTACATTCTTTACATTCTTGCTATTGATAAACATTCAGTGATCCACCTGAACAGTGGTGGTGGTTAGTTACTTTGGTCGTTCTCTGCTACTGGTCTGTACTAAACAGCCTAAGTGATTTCAAAGGGGGGAAAGTCAGCCAGACTAGATCACATTGTTGCCTTATGGATTGGAGTTTTGTCCTGACAAGACTTTCTGCTCATTCTCCTGTTAATTCCAATTCCTAGATCCTTTATTTTGCTCAGTAAGAGCCTCAGTGAGTAACTTAAGCTCCCAATCGCTGAATCATCAGTGTTTTGGACTTTACCAGGACTTAAGTGTCAGATTGGCAAATGGTGCTATCTGCAGCCTCTTCTGATGGTGGATTGCTGCTGACCGACTGGGCTGATCTCCTCCCCTCCCTCCACCATGCCGTCTGCCATTGGGAGGATGCGTCTTCTTCCAGTCTACAGCCCTGTGGCTGATGGTCCTCTACTCCATCCTAAATAGACCGAGGTTCTGGGGGAGAAAAAAATCATGTCATATCCATAATCTCCTCCCCTCATTGTTTCATGAAAGCTGACTAGATTTGTCCTTTCTAATCTGATCCCAAACGTCGGAGTTCATTTGTCTGTGTGATGCTGGTGTTTGATTTTATACATAGCACATTCCATTGCATGTTTTGCTGCCCATAACTAAATGTTTGTTTTTGTCAGGATTTTAGGGCACTGAAATTATGCAAACGAAAGGTAGGGAGGTAAGCGTTACCCCAATAAGCTCCCAGCTATTTCCTGTTTGATTTTGCAAAATCTTAGGCTAAATCCTTCCTGGGTGACATTCTGCAAGACAGTGATGAAAATCCATGAGTGCAAATGTTTTGTGTTACATCAGTTTACATTTTCAAACATCAAGTGTTGCATAAAGCACTTCTGTGAACCTAAATGGTGTATTTTCATTTAAGTTGCGTTCTTTAGAAGTATAGTAGACTGCACGAGTGATTAACATCACAGTAAACTAATGGTTTGAAATGCAAAATACGATATAATATTTTGTTTCTGTTCTCATCTTAAAATGGTGGTACAACGTCAGGTAGGCCTGGGGTCTTGCTCTGGTTGCATGCAGTGCTAATGCTTCAGTGTAACTGTCTGGCTGTTTTGTCCATTCCAGCCCGGATTCCCTTTCGGGGCAGATACACGGGGGTGCAAACCTGCACGCTGGCCTTTTCGGGCGCGAGTGCCATCTCCCGTCGTTACCCCGGCAGCGTAGGCCATTGTTTACACTTCCTGCTATTGATAAGAGAGTTCCTGCTCCGCATCTGCATGGGAATGCATGATTCCATTTGTTTGTCAACACTTGCGAATCACTCAGTCATTTTGATGGGCACTATTTTTCTGTACTTTTCCAACAGCTTTCTTTTTATGAGCTGGCTGTTCACTCTTTAAACCCTGTCTACACTGTCCGGGTAGCAAAGGGGGCTTTTTCTCTAAGTTCCACACACCTACTTTTAGATGTTAGACCTGCATCTACCACATTCGCGGCCCTGATGCTTGGATTTGCTACAGCAGAGTTCCCCTGCCAAGACCAATTTACTGTCTGCTTTATGTTCCATATCTTCTGGTACAACCTGAATATTGCTCATTCAGATCAAGGGTCTTGGGTGGTCCTTCCTAGTCAGACAAGCCGATTTATTAAACAGTGTCACGAAGGTGCATCGTGCCTTGTTTTTGGATTAGCCTGCAGTCGAGCTAAACCTGTCCCTTATAGAAATAAAAATTTACCGACGGGGTGAGGAGGGGGACTCCTATTTCAGTGTTTCATGTCTACATAAGACCTCCTACACTCATGTGAAGCAGTTTGTTCTGGGTCCAGCTTAACAGGGCATCAGTCAGTGCTCTGCCATGTGATGTCTGCTACCCCTCCCTTCTAATTTAAGTATCATATGGCTTAGGCACAGAGTCCGGTTGGCTGGGTGAGAGGTCGTGACGGCCCCCCTTCTGAACAGCCGCCCGCTGCGTCCACCCCCTGCTGACGGCACTCGGGTGAATTCCCTCTCCCGGTGGCGCCAGGTGGCATTCTGGCTTGTCAAAGCGTTCATTCATTCAGTTATGGTGCCTCTTTAAAGAGAGAGAGATGCTGAGCTGAGGGGGCGGGTCGGCGAGCAGGAATCTGGTAGCCTGCTAAAGCCGTAGATGTTACTTCGACCAGGTTGGGCATATGACTTGGTCAGGTTTACTGTATAGACGCCATGTTAGTA
>JAODLC010000100.1:21627528-21639959 GCA_026781145.1 Hippopotamyrus pictus | reverse complement strand
GTATAGTCCTGAGGTATGATGGTTGCTTACACTTAGGTAGGTGTAGCTGATGGTATCTTGAAGGCTCCTTGCTTTCACACTCCATCCCCTGTTTTCCCTGCTGTCTGTGTCTGCTAGCTTTTATTTTTTTCATGAAGGCCATATTGTATTTCCCCGCACTGGGAATCGATAGCTTTGTCTCAAGCGACTGGTACTTTTGGAAGCGTTCTGCATTATTCATCAAGCAGAGCTTTAGGTAGGAATGTAGCTGCACATCGAGCTGTTGTGAGCTCATGCAGCAAAGGTGTAGCTGTCCTGGTGGGGGAAGGGGGGTGCAGCTGGGGGACGCTATACAGTGACTTAATAGGCTAAGGACTGTTTTTAGATATATACTAATAATAGTGTCTATCGATTTTATGGGGATGGGTTATCAAAATGTGCCATATTTATATACGGGATGGGACGTTACTTGGCTAAAAAAGGTCGTGAAATGTTTGTCATTAGGATGGGTATTTTTTTCCCCATAATCACTGCTAAAAACAGAGCTGCATTCCTAATATTTCTTAAGTTAGGAATTTGATGCACTTGCCTGTGTGGAAAAGGTGGGTGCGGCAGGGTGCATGTCCAGATTCTGTGATGGTTGGAGGGTGACCTTGGACAGTTAACATGCCCTTGAAATGTCACCCCATACATTTGCCTGCTGCTTATCTGAAGCAGGGTCGTGGGCAGCTGGGGCTCTTGGGGCACATGCATGCTTACACATACAGTTACACTCTATGGACGATTTAGATAGTTATTCACATAACTGCAAGTCTTTGGACTGCAGGGGAAATCTCGTGTAACACAGAGAGCAAATGAAATTATGATTGGGCTTTCATCCCCTAACCCCAGAGGTGTGAGGCGACAATGCTGGCCACCTTAACATCCTCTTAATTTGGAATTAAATGCAACAGTAAACCTAGTTTTGAAGCTATCTGAACCCAGAAACTGAAGGGACCCAAGGGCATCAAATACCCATCTGCCTTGTGCTTCATTCAGCTGTCAGGTGACATTGAGCAGCAGGCGTATAACGCTCTGAAGCTCTATCCCTCTGGTTGTTCAGCAGTGAAAACCTGCCTGAGGTCAGTAGGTCAGTTTGGACGATTTGTTTATGATTTTTATTTTTCATTTAAGTCTGCACACCGGAGACAGCTTATCTGTCCATAGCACACAGCAATTTAACACCGTTGCCTGAAAGTACAGGATCTTGAGTCCCTTGGGCTGTTGGGTTCCTGATCTAGACTATCCCTTTTCTCTCAGTTTTCCTCTGGGCCTTCTGCATAAGGAAAATCTGTCTGTACTTCTGTTAAGTCATTAAACACACTATTGCTTTAAGGTCATCTTTTGTATCACATGTGGGTCTAAATGAGTAACGAAACCCAGAAGCTGGATTGGGGGTTAAGCAAAAACAGTACAGTGACTATAACGGCAGTATTCCTCAGAGGTTTCTGTTCAGTGTGCTGCTGGGTAATGCATCGCTCTACATCTAGGTATTCCAGTAGGAGCTGCCGATGTCTGTTCCTCTGCTAAGATGGCGTGCGTCCCGACTGAGGGGGTCCGCCTCTGTCCACAGCGAGTGGAACACATGGCTCTTTATATAGCGGTTCTGTCTCTGCGTCCTTGAGGTGTCGGAGCCTTCTGGCAGCGCTGTGATTTCAGCAGGAGCCCCCATACTGAGACTACAGGGAGGATAATCAGATCTGGTGAAGGTCAGTGCCTCAGGTGAGGCAGGTGGGCAGCCTCCTTAAGAGTGACTCTCTCTGTCTCTCTCTTCCTCTTCTCAGTGCTCATCCTTTCTCTTAAGGTGGTGATACAGCTTTCTGAGCAGCGTGGCCGGGCAGTTGCCGACTAGGCGAGTCAAAAGGCAACTCATCTGGATCTGGGTGATCGCAAAAAGTTCCCCATTGCCGATGAGAGTTTTTCAAATGGAAATTTGTTGCTTGGTATCAATGGGAAGGTACCTGAGCAACATTGCCCAAAAAGTTGCCCTGTATCATCATCCTTGGATTAGAGGGTGTGTCGGGTTTTACGTGTCAAGGACCTGGTACCTGTTCCTGTGTGGGGAATGACACCTACCTGGCACAGACATCTACACGGATGCATGTTGACACATCCACTGTTTTGTGTTCCACTTGTGTCAGTCCTAATAACTGTTAAATTTAGTCATGAAGATTGTTTATTGGCTTAATTCAATCAAGCACATTCAGTAATTTTTATATCACTTGTTATTGAGTTAATTTGTTTATGTGGAAAGTATTTTTCCATTAGACATCATTAAAAGGCATTTGAGGGAACCTCACATGACTCAAACGCATGATGGTGATGTTCTGCCCTCTTAATCTCTGCCTGTAAAATGATTAAGTAAAATGTTCTTTTGAAATTGCATGATTGAAATTTCATTCTGGCTAATCAGTCCTCCTACACATGAGTTTAAACCGAGCTGTAGGGCTAACTACACAGAACGGTACTGTGTGGTAACGGTAGTAGCCATTGCTTTCATATTTCAGTTTGTCAACTGCGTTTTCATAAACAGTAACTTATCAACCCTTGGTACTTTACTCCATAGAACAGAAGCATTTTGTCATAGAGAACAGTCCTAATCCTGTAAAATGATTCATAACAGCTGCTGAAACATTAAGTATCATACGTCCCAGCTCTCTCCTTCCCCCATATATGGGAAGTCTTAAGAATGCTCTTTGCTCTGTTTGTGCTGCTCTCCAAACGAGGAGAGGGGAATTTGGCAGTAGCTCTGATGCCATGGCCAGTGACCAGATGACCCATAAGAAAGCACTTCTTCAGTAAGCATGAGGCTATTTAGTCGTCATAGAAATGATTCAGATGCAGCTCAGTTTCACTGTAGTGTTGCGGTGCAGAAAGGTGTTACTTTCTTGTTTGATTGTGTTTCAGTTCTGTGTGTTACATGGTATTTCCTATTTTTAGGAAACTATGGAACGTTCCCGGTTGTAATTATGAAACAATCCCAGATGTGTCCAAATTAGTTGCTGTGTGATTTGCAAAATGAATGTTTCTGTGGTTCTAAAAGCTTTCGATGTGCAACCGTGATTCTGTCACTGTGAGGTGGGGCTTTCAGGAGGAGCCTCCTGCTCCGCTGTTTACCACGTCGGCCTTCTCCACTGGGCCTCCTTTTCTGCCCTCAAATCTCATCATCCGTTCATTAGTGTCCCATGGCCACGCACTCTAGAGAGGGCTTCTCACTTTTAATTAAAAACACTGTATCCTTTGTGTCTTCCGTGCACTTTTCACGTGAACTGCCTCCCTCTCCCTCACGAGCGAGGTCGTGTCTGTCTTCAGCCCCGGCGTCCTGGCCTTTCTTACCGGAGTTCCAGCTGAAGCTTACTCACACTGGCCTCGGGTCGTCTCTGTGTGTTTTTTTTTCTGTGATTTGCTTACACAGACATTTACTGAAACTCCAAGCCAGGCTGCTCTCGAGCTGCCAGGAAGTCATCATTTATCATAAACAAGTCTTTCCCTGTCACTCTTCCTCTTTCTGAAATGAACTGTAGTTGCGGTTTCCTTTTGTTGTCTCTTTCTGGAGACGCTGAACGCATCAGATTTTAAGACCTGGAAGTGCAAGTAAATGGAGCGTCGTGGCCACTTATTGTGGTTTTAATGAATTTCTGTAATGCTGCCTCTGTTGACTTGGCCTTTTCCGGCATTAACTCCTGGATGCATATTTGCAGATTTGTAACAACAACTTAAGGCTTCTCATTGCTGATTTTATTGAGTGGGAATTTTTTGCTTTCTGCTCATTAAAGTGTTCCTTTTTGTTGTATGTTGGGTAATTTTTTCATGTCAAATTTTACTTGACTCTGTACAATCCACGTATCTGGATCATTAGGTAACATAACATTCAGGTGAAAGGTGATAGTTTATCTACAATTCAGGAGCAAATGCAGTCACCTTTTAGAACAGTATAGTACATATTTGCATTGCATCTGTTTTTCCACCCCACAGACCAGGAATACAAGTGGAACTTGTTCCTTTCATTGTTAGTTAGGATCATGATTTCCAAGCCATGTGAGTAATGGCTGATTTTTGCTTCAGTGCTGAAGGAAGCCACGTAGCCTTTATCATACACACACCTCCCAGGAATGTAACTACAGGTATCAGGCTAAGGTATAGGTTGTGCAGCTACCTATGCCGTACATTCTACACAGATGTGTAAGTCAGCCTTAAGATGCCTTTTCCCTCCACATGAGCAGCTCTCTGAAAGCATGGAAGAGGAATTTTAGCCTCTTTGTCCTTAGTGCTGTTAACACTGCCAGGCTGGTCGGCTTTTAACGTGATCTCTCCAAATTTCTTTCACAGAACTTCTGTGGAAACCATTTGTTCCTCATCACTAGGACGGGAGGCTAATGGTTCTGACAGAAGTTTCTGTTCTGGATGTTTCTGTGATCCGTTAACTCTCTAAGCAGCCGTCTGTCTGATCCACTGAGCTCTCGCTAACGTTTCTCTTTTTTCTTTTTTTTTTTCCTCCAGGATGATACAGGAGCCTATTTAATAGACAGGGACCCAACATACTTTGGCCCAGTGCTCAACTATCTGAGGCATGGCAAGCTAGTCCTCAACAAAGATCTGGCTGAGGAAGGTATGTGCCTGATTGACCTGTACGGCAGCGGTCTATCATAACCTGTGCTGCACAGTGTTTACTAATTATGTGCATTCCTTGTGTGACTGATGGGATTCCCCCCCCCCTTTTTGTTCAAGGTGTACTGGAAGAAGCAGAGTTCTACAACATCACATCACTGATAAAGCTCATCAAAGACAAGATCAGGGAGAGGGACTGCAAAACATCACAGGTGACCTGACCTCCTCTAGCCTGAACCTTTTTAAATAGGTTTCTGGGGATATTCCAGTACTTTTAGACCAGTGTTTCCCAACCTGGTCCTCAGGAACTCCCAGACAGTCCACATTTTGAGGAAGGAAAAATGTGCACAGGTTGGCAGGGAGCTGGGAGGGAGCAAAAACAGACGGTCTGGGGGTACCCAAGGATTCGATTGGGAAGCACTGCTTTAGACTATGTTGAGCGATGGTATTGGCTTTGGTTAGATCATGCCCTCACCTCAGCAGCTGAGTATGTTTTAGTTTTGAGGCATAGCCAGTTAAGGGTGCGTTCCCCAAACTTACTTTAGAGCTTCACTGGCTATCACTGGCTATTGGGGGCAGTGTGTGACTCAGTAGGCTAAACCTCTGCCTGTGATCAGAAGGTCGCCGTTTCGATCCTGGCCTCAGCATGTCTCAACATGTTCCTGAGCAAGGACCTTAACCCCCAACTCCCTGGGTGCTGCTATGGGTGGCTGCCCATTGCTCTCGCCTACAGAGAGCAAGTTGGGTGAGGCGTAAAGAGGATCTCCCCAAGGGATCAATAAAGTATCTACTACTATTATTATTATTATTATTATTATTATTTATCAATTTCTGGGGGATTCATCTTCACTTGTGCCATAATACTTTGGGGAAGGAGGGCCCTTAATCTTTCCTTAAGTTTTCCCTGTTTATAACAGTTTCCTTTGAATTTCAAGCAGCCTGCTTTTACTTCAAGGTGATCAGCTAGATGAATGTAATGTTGTCAAAAGCTGTAACCCAGTCACAAGTGGTTGTGTTGTGTGCAGAGAAGAGGGACCACTGTAGAATCCGTGGTGCCTCCCAAGGTCAAAGCCTCGCCACACTTATCCTCAGTTATGCAGAGAGTGTAGTTCCCTTATCAAGGAGGGATTCCTTAGGAAACGGTCAAATTCTTTTCGCCCATAGCGGCCCCTGGGGTCGGCTTCATCTGATATGTGTAGCAGGGGCAGAGAGCTGGATTCCCACTTCCTTGCCGGCTACTGATCTTTAAGAGCTTCTTCAGCGGGATCGCTATAGAAAGTCACAAAAGCTGAAAGAGCTGCCTGAAGTTTTAATAAATAGTGCTTTAAATTCTGCCTCATCTGCTGTCTGGTAACATCTGGTCTGTCTGTGAGGTGTCTGTGCTAATTGGCTCTTGGCTGGAGTGTGGGTCCGGGCCCATGTGTGCTGGCGACTCCCACACGGCCGAGACAGCAGTGCAGTTCAGGGGGGGTTTCACCAAACCGCTAGAAACACGCCGGGAAATCCAAAGGAAGATAAGAAATCAGAGCAAATAGCATTAATTGGGAATGGAGTGCAGACCGGGGGATAGCGGCTTCGCCCCCAGGCTGTACACAGAGCTGGAGAGCGTCTGCCATCCCCTGCAGTCCCGCAGCGGCGTCCTTCATTAGTTCTGTGAGAAGCCCCTGGGGTTTCCAAGCCTTGTTAAAGGTGTTGGCCCCAGTCCAGGCCTCTGTCCTCAGTGGACGTGATCAGACGGGGTCAGCTGTGTGGATAGGACTACTGTCCATGTGCTGTTTGTCTTATCTTATCTATCTGTGGATACTTTGACTTCCTTCTCACTCATCGGAATTGTCTACCAGGTTATTTAGTAGGAAAATAATCTCTTATGGCCAGCCCTCGCTGTGGTGGGGGCCAGAGCTTGGATCTGTACAGACTGTAGGCTTTTAAGATGGCCCCTCTGATCTGGTCCAGGAGACATATAGTTGGGAAGGTTTTGTTCCACCCAGACACTGGTTCAATAGATTCAAAGAATCATCTTTGCGGAACCTATTAAAAGTTTTTAGGGGTGTAATAAGAGACTGGATATGGTCCCTTGGGGCCGGAATTGAATATCCGTGACTTTATTAAACGCAGGGCTTGTTTCCTCTGAATGTTCCCAGCAGTGACGTGCTTTCCTGCCACCCCCTAACCCCCCAGGTGCCCATTAAGCACGTGTACAGAGTTCTGCAGTGCCAGGAGGAAGAGCTTACGCAGATGGTCTCCACCATGTCTGACGGCTGGAAGTTTGAGCAGGTAACCCCGCTGTCTCAAGTGGAAACCTGAGAACTTTGGAAATCTCTGAACCTTTTTGCATCACATGCTCAAGTCTCTCTCTTGAACTATTGTCGTGCTTTAAACATTGTCCAGAAAGGTCAAACTATATTTTCTATCGAACTGCAGTGCCACTAAGCTTGGTTTATGCATTGGAACAATGTATAAATAGATCTAATCCCCTTTGTGGTACTGCTCAGTGTGATTTCTATAGACTACTACAATAATTCATCTAAATATCCATGTTTATTTTGTTTTTCCAGAAGTAGCCATCTACCGTATAGTATTGACTTGATTGTGGTTTTAGGATTAATCATAATTTGGATTATAATTCTATAGTCAGGAAAGTTACACTAAGATTCTTTGGAAACCCCTTTGATTTGTTAAATACATCTTGTGAAAATACAACTTGTGCTTTTCTGTTTTTGTTCTGAGTAGTACTCAGATGTATCATTAACTTAACTTGATGGATTATTCTGGAACATTTGGAACTAAAACACCCTCTCAAATTACTTGTATTCTGGAGTTAGAGCTGCATTTTCACAGGAATGTTGTAAGGGACTAAGTTGACTTCAGATTAAATCAAGACTATAAATTACTTGAGACAAGCATCAAGGTGCAGGATGCCTACAGCTTATCTATTAAATGAAATCTGCGGTGACATCATTTCAGTTTCAGTATCACAGATTGGGTCTGATATTCTGTCATTGTCAGAAACTGGGTTCTCCCATTTTTCCATCCATTCTAAGTCTTCAAATGCGATATGGTAAGATCCCATTATATCTCAAGGAAATATCCCATAATGTAGTATGTATGATTTAAATGTTTATGGATCCTGGTAGAGTCTGGACATAATCTGATCCAAAATAGTATTACTCAGAAGTGTTGACATTGGTTGTAGCTATTGGACCATCTCAGATAATGCTGTACCACTATTAAAGAAGTAAAGAAGTCTAATGAAACAGGCAATCCTCTCACTTTCAAAATGGTAATCCATGATGGCCGCTGTACCTCTCATTATAAATACCTGAAGTAATGTTCTTCAGGCTGTGAGAGTTCGGGTGAACTTTATCCACATTTTGAAATAGCGTTAAATGTCCATAACTGCCGAGTCACCCTCATATGCTGCATGCTCACGCCGTGATGTCTGTCCATGTGTCATGTCCTCAGAGCATGTTTAAGCATCACAGCGTCCTACAGCCATTGTCCTGCTTTCTAATGTAGGTGCATGATCTACCTTTCAGCATCTTGGGCTAAAAGGAGTAAACGAATCCCAGCTTATGTGCCAGACCTTTCCAGTGTATTCAGTTTGGTTTTGCAGCTTGTGTGCCAGACCTTTCCAGTGTATTCAGTTTGGTTTTGCAGCTTGTGTGACAGACCTTTCCAGTGTAGTCAGTTTGGTTTTAATGCAGCTGTTACTAATGCCTGTTCAAGGCGACGTCACACTGAAGTTTCCAGCCTCATAACTAATTTGCTTAAATACTTTATTTTCCTGTTGTTCACGCCCCGCGTGGATGCCGTCGGCGCTAACTGGTTGACCGTGTTCTGTCAGGCCTGTAGGGCAGCAGTTACTATTACTACTAGTTATGAATTTTACGACTAAGGAGGATCTCTTTCTTGGCACTCAGCTTTTTGACCTAGAAGGTTGTGGTGATTTTCACCTCCCACAAACAGTCATCACACATTGTGATGTTTTGTGAAACTTCTCCTTTTGCTTGCATCCATGATGACGTTTTTTTTTTTTCTCTTTTCTTACGTAACGCTACTTTATAGCGGAGATGTGACGTCTCTCACGAGGCAGCTGAAATGAGTGTGAAAGGCGTGTTGTCAGATGGGTTAAACAGTCCGCCTTCATGTGATTTCAGACAACCACACAGGTATTAGGCTAGTGTTTCTCAACCCGGTCCTTGGGGACCCATCCACGTTTTTGCTTCCTCCTAGTTCCCTGCCACAGTCCATATTTTTGCTTCCTTCCTGCCCCTCAGTGGATGTGAATGCAGTATAAACTTGCTCCAGTATTTCCCTGGATATTAATGTATGTGTCATAATTGGACTTTTCCAGTGGAAGAACCTCGTATTATCCTTGCTGTAGCCCACATTTTCATTGCTGTAAACTCTCATATTTGTCAGTGGCTTGTTTACCCATCTTACGGGATCTGTTCATGAATCTATTTATACCATGTAAAGGGACTGGAAGAGAACTATCAGATGGTAACAAACATGTGACACGCCTAGCGGTGCCGTACTCTGTTTCCTCGTGCTTGGTTTTAAGGAAGCTCGCCCCCTCCCCCCCCCCCGTTTCCCTTGCTGTTCCATAAATAGCCTCAGGTAATGGGGAGCACTCTGCTCTGCTTCCAGAAGGCTGCATACCTTATGTGTGAGCACGGCGATCATCTGTGTTGGCTGGCTTGGTCGCCTTTTATTAAAAGGTCTTTAATAAAGTGTAAATATAAAATTGGTACATAGTAAGTAAAATAGGGGTATGCTGTGCTTAAGGGCAGAAACTGTAGAAAAGCGTACAGGAATGTTAAAGGCTTAAAATAAAATGATTCATGGAACAGTTTCAAAGTTAATTATGCATAATTTTATTTTATAGATAGGGCCCTACCTGAATATTTGGCTTGTGTATAGGCTAATAATATTTGGATTTTAATAGCTTTAGTTTGAAGTATTGCCAAATGAAGGATTTTTTTTTTTCTTTTTCTTTTTCATTTTCTGGCTTTTGTGACTGGCTGGGTAATGCATAGCTGCCCATGCATTGACGCTCACAGCTTCATTTTTATGATAGGAATCGCCTGTCCTTTAGTTGTCAGGTCAGTATGTGCTTGTGATGTATGTGGTATGTCAACATGCTGTCCCCTTAAGGTAAACATCCACTAAGTCTCTGCTCTTATGCAGGTGGTTCATATTATGTTGGTGTGCATCTCATCCATTCATTGCTTTCCATCTGGATATAAAAATACTTGTAGTTTATTAATGTTGGGCTTGCACAGCATTCTGGGAAGGCATGCTGCCCCTCCTGTGTCTCCCTCCATTCTACTCCCTCGTCCGTGTCGCTTTGCCAGTGTTGTGTGTTACCTTTTTGAGGAAGGTAAAGTGTGTGTGTGTGTGTGTGTGTGTGTGTGTGTGTGTGTGTGTGTGTGTGTGTTACAGCAGCCGCCCGCCTGTGTGTACACGGTGCCCGTATGCCACGCACACGATACGCTTTGCTCCTCACACCCCTCCAGACACGACCTCGCACAGACTCGTCAAAGCCGGGGCGGTTGTGATATGAGCCTCATGACTGTGGCCTTGTGTACCTGCAGAATGATCCCTCCCTTCTGTGCTCTGATTGGTTGTTGCAGCTTGTCAGTGTAGGCTACGGGCGGGACCACCAGTCAGAGTTTCTGCTGATTGTGTCCAGGGAGGTGAGGGGAGAGGAGACCGGTCTCCCCATCCGCGGCGGCAGCAGCGGCGGCGAGGTGTGTCCCAGCATTCTCTCCCTCCCCCCTCTCGGGTACATCACTGCATGCCAAACTCCCCCCCCCCCCCCTTCCCCTCCTGCCGCCATTCCGCTGGGCCTCTGCTGGGACCTGTTCCTCGTTGAAGGAGATGTTCATGTTTAATGGTGATTTCCCTGGTTCTTGTTTCCACCATTTCTTCGTCCATCAAAAGAGCCTGACAGATACCAGAATCCCATTTTCTTTGCCGTGTCCATTTTCCATCCCAGATTTCAGTTGTGCCGTTTGTGTTCCCGTTTGCTAAGGCATGAGTGAGTGAAGCTGCTTTCTCATCAGGTTCTTTTAAATGTGTGTGAGATGTTGATCTCCGCACAGAGAAAGATGAAAAATACTTTTTTCAGATGATGAAAGATATGTTTTCCTCTCCCATTAGGATTTTGAGATGTTCAATAGGGCACGAGGGCCAATTCTTTGAGCCACATGCTGTTTCACATGTAATTTTGTATCCGTTTTCTAAAAATTGATTCTACACAAAACTGATTTGAGGTTCAGCAGACAATGGGGACTTTTTTCTGTTTTTAGTTAAAAGGCCTTCATTGAGGCATTTATTTCCATGTCATACTGAGAATCCTTGGAGCAGAGAAACCGTAAGATTTATTTTTCTCCTGTAACAACTACAGTAGTCCTTACTTGTCACCTCTTAAATTTCTTAACATGTACAATGTTGCAAAAGGTTTCTTTTTTGTGAAGTGTAGATATGAAGAGGAAAGTTCTCTGGTAACTGTAAAACTGGCCAGTACAGCCCAGGAAGAAATGCACTTATGTGAATGGTCATGATTATTACTTGTGAAACCAGTGATGTAAGGAACTGGGCACAGAATTCAGATGCTGGTGAGTTTCCATCTGTAACAGAGGCCACTGTTTACACACGAACAGACAAAGCGAAGCGTGATCGTGGGAATATCCACTCGTAAGCAGGCGGTGTTTGGGCCAGGAACAGGTCAGATTTCTAGGTGATCGGGCTTCTCATTGCACACTATATTAAAGAACTTGCAGGAGAAACATGAGGTGTTTATAAAGCTTGCTTGGTAAATATTCTAGTTAGGTGGATATCCTTTCAAACATGAGCATAGGCCTTCTAGAATTGTTTCTCTTGAATGTAACGGCAGTTTCAGAGGAAGTCTACAACGTGTAAGGGCTCCGACAAACATGTAGAACAGCGAATGTCTCAAACCCGGCAGAAGTGTTGTTGCTCCCACCTAGTACTACAGTTTGCCCATTCTCTTGTGACCACCACCCCCCCTCCCCACGCACACACCCCCGCAGAAATAAACTCATTAGCACTAAAGTTTGACATCCTAAAATGTATAATTAAAAACAAAGGGAACATCATGTGCCAGTTTTGTGGGACAGTGACCCACAGAAGTCTTGATGCGAAATGGATCACGTATGTTGGCTTGCCACTGAAGTGCCCCTGGGCTGTAGGCGCCAGCTTCTGGCAGACGCGTTCCATGCGGCCCGTCCGATGCCGCGATACGGCGTTTCACGCGAAAGGTATGCCCACGGGCTGGCATCTCCACGCGCCGGGCACCACCAGCCGTGTCACAGAGATGTGCCGTCTCCATTCCACGGAGGTTTGGAGTTCCCTGGAGCGGTACGCCGGAGACTGCGAGGTGGCAATCGGGTGTCGGCTGCCCATCTCCCTGCGACGTGTGGTTGCGGGCGGAATGCAGCCCGAATGACAATGAAGGATATGAAACGGTCTAGTTTGCTATTTTTATTTTCCCTCTGGGTTGGAACTCCTCTCCCTTATCTCATAATGACAAAGCTGAACTCCTGTCTGTGGTTCTTAGATGGACAGGGAAGAAGGCCTCAGCTCACCGCCTTAGTCTGAATTAGGGTGTTGGGGATTTGTGCTGTTATATTTGGCAGAAATTGTACTTCTCGTCGCTAATTTTCACTTTCCATTATAGTATCTTTCAGAAATGCATCAAGTAGAAATTCTTAACTTTTTCTGTGCTTTTGTTTAGGGGTACAAAAGTGAAAAATATTCCTTCATTTCAGAAAGCCCTA
>JAODLC010000100.1:21615732-21626066 GCA_026781145.1 Hippopotamyrus pictus | reverse complement strand
TATATAAAAATTAAATTTAAACTGTGCCTTACATTTCAGATTAATTTGGAAGAACAATTTTTTGTTTTTTTCTTTCTGGTGGGGGGTATTACAAAACACTGCATTTAATAGGTTGTTTTTAAAAACATGTTTCCAAGGGTGTGTTTATAATTGCTCTGGAGTATTTTTTTTTCAGTCCCCCAACTAGATGTTGAAACGCTTGTTTCACCTTTTTTTTTTTTTTTTTTTTGCACTACAGAACCAGTTTATTTCCCTGTATTGCCAGTTCATAAAGCTAGAATTCTTGCTGCTAAGTGCCACCAGTTTAATAGTCCTGTCTGGTTTGTCAGCCTCACGTTAGTGGTTCAAACTGTGAAAGCTGTAGCAAAATCTAACGTTAACTGCAGTTTGGCCTGGGCTTCCGTCCCAGTGCTTAGGCGACGCTGGTCATAGACCCAGGACCACCGTACCTCTAGGCCCAACTGGAATATGGATGGACCACCAATGTACATTTAAGCCTTTTTGGAAATAGTAATATTTGACAGCATATTTTCTCGTTCTATATGCTACTTTGATCACTTATTAAAAAGAATGAATTGTATAGTCGAGCACTCCATGTTTTAAGATTTTGCGTGACTCGTTCACACTTGCATACAGCGAATGATGCCACTGCTGGGCTACAAATTGTGAGTTGATTTTATAAAAAAAAAATAAATAAATATATGCGCACACACAGACAGAATGTAAACCAATATTATACTAAATCCTCATCAGAACTTGGCTTTCAGGTCTGTTAGTCTTGCAAGCCTCAAGATCGCTAGCAGATCAGTGCCGGTAGATTAGAGGAGAAGTCTGATCAGAAACTCCATGATTGAGGCCTTGTTATGGATTTACATTACAGCTTTGATTTAAAACTAAAATTATGCATTTATTTACAAAAGATATTGACGTCTTTACTAGGATATCAATATGTCGGTTTTTTTTTCGTTTCTTTCAGAGGTATTTGAAAATGTTGACTGACTCTTGTCTACACTCATTGCCTTGAATGTGGGAACCCAGAAATTAATAAGTACAAGATATTACAAGACTTTTTTTTATATTTATATATATAAAACGCTTCTTACATCTGTATTCAAATGTTTCAGAAAACCATTGAGAAAAACCAGGCAAGCTTCTTGTCACTTATCGGCTTCACCTTCCAGCGCTTCCCATTCTCCTTTATTTTTTTTTATTTAAACTTTTTAAACTTGTCTTTTTCCTTCTCCCTCTTTTCTGTACCCCTCTGCATGCTGCATGCGGTTCAGAGTGAGGACGAAGAGACAGATTACGAAATGAATGACTCTGATTAGGTTTGGCCTATGGTGAGCGCTAAGCTGCCCTGCTGAGACATCTGCTCGGTCGGCATTTGCTCAGACGTAGCGACCTGCATCGCACTGGTGCCCAAATCCCATCCTGCTGGCCACCGGCGGTTTCACTTGAAATGAACAAAAAGCCAGTGGTTTTTAGGGTTGTGATTTTCGCACCTGTCATCCCTGTACCTCCGTTTTCCATTCCTTTAATTCTGAGCTTCTACCACATATAGGTGTCTAAACAGGTATGTTTTTCATTTCATGTATAAGAATCATTCATGTTTGAGGTCTTTAATTTCATCTGAAATGCATTAGTTGCACTTTTTTCCCCTTTTCCT
The DNA here is from genome assembly GCA_026781145.1 of Hippopotamyrus pictus. Classification (NCBI taxonomy): domain Eukaryota; kingdom Metazoa; phylum Chordata; class Actinopteri; order Osteoglossiformes; family Mormyridae; genus Hippopotamyrus; species Hippopotamyrus pictus. Next base: position 21,624,400 of record JAODLC010000100.1, on the reverse strand, counting down.
CCATTTAAAATGTATTTTTTGACTGGATGAGTGGCAGTTTATAATTTATGCTGGTAGGTTGCATTTATTATCTATATTTAGCTATCAGAAGAGATGTTTAGCTGTTTTTCCCCCCACATACTTTAACACAGATGTTCTTCTGTAATAATTGCCACATCTCTTAAATTTAGTATTTTTGTGTTACATTTTACAAATCATAAATGTTACACTTTGAGCCAAATGTTACATTTTGGCTGACGTGTAAGTTCAGGATGTAGAGGTGGTAAGACGAAAAGGGAAAAAATGTTACGCATTTCAAATGGGTTTAGAGCAGTTTAAGCCATATGCCCCGCCCACTCCATCCCGGCACATTCTCAGGGTTTGCAGTGCTGACCTTTTTAATTGCAGTGAGAGCTCGTCAGCCTTCAGCCAGTAGTGTCAGTAGGAGATGAAGAGCTTCCTTAAAAAGCGCTTTCCCATCCATCGATTCGACGGATACTTGCGTTGTTAGATATGCTGCCCTGGTAATGGACAGTAGCTTTAATATTTAATGGATTCATATTTGTATCTCCTGTCTGCCCCCGGGACCCACCCACTTCTTTCATGGTGCGCTTGAATTTTGTATATAGGCCTGAGATGGGCTCCATAGACACTCAAGCTAGACTCAGCTCTAGTAGCGTGTGTGTCTGTGGTCTGTAGGGTAGCATCTGCTACTGACCCCTTCCCTTATTCACCCTTTACTACTGAGTATTGGGGTTTTTTTGGGGGTGGGGGGTGTAATGGTGTATTTGTAGGGTCTAAAACTAGACTTTGTGTAAAGACTGAAGTTTCACAATTTATTTGCCTTGTGTTGCAGATTCTTCAAGAACGTGGATCTCGAATGTGAAGACAGTATTAAGCCCTAAGAATTTTTTATTTTACTCTGAGCTCCAGGTATAGAGATGTACACACCGCGTTTGATCCTTCAAGATGGAAAGAACTTGGACCCTACGCTTCCACCTGTCCTTGTCTTTTTTTTTTTTTCTTTTTTCTTTATTTTATAAAAAGTATTTTGTGTGTGTATATAACAGGTCAGTTTAGTAACTTTCTTGCGCCTGTATAAAACTGGACTTTTTTTTCCCTCCTTAATGTTGATTGAACTTTTACAACTAAAGTTAAATATGCATGTAACTTATTAGCTGAGCGAAGACGGTCATTTTTTTTTGGCCAGTGATTTACTCAGGGTATCTAATTCATTTGTTTTTCCCTTCTCAACTTGAATTATTTTGAGGGATTTAAGTCATATTTCTATTTCAACGGTCGGTCTCTTTAAAAGGCTGGGATTTTGAGGGCTGGGGTGTGGACTACAATTCAGTCTACAGAGGGCTGAGAAACTCTCTATTACATGCCCTGTTTTTTGTTTTTTCTCTAAAGCCTTTGGTGATAAAATCTATGTATTTATAGGTGCATTAAGAGGTATTCTTGTCCACTGCAAGAGACTGAGTTTAGTTTTAGGATAATGAATTCTATACTTGCAGTAAGTTTGGGGGGAAAACTTAAGTACATTTTTGGTAGTTTTTTTTCCCCCCATTTATACTTAATTACAAAGAACAAAATGGGTTTGTTGTTGGACTGCAAGTTTTGTATACTGTAGAGTAAACTATGTAAAACTGAAGTTGCAGTACTGGATCTGTTGAAACGAGCGTCATGGATACATGCATATTTATATGCTGGACCACCTCCACCATTTTTTTGTACATAATTTTTAGTATATTAAGATTTACAAGTAACACCAGGCTTTTCTGCCTGAAGTTTTTGTGTGTGTGTGTGTGTGTGTGTGTGTGTGTGTGTGTGTGTGTGTGTGTGTGTGCATTTTTTTTCCCCTTTTTATTGGCTGGCTTTCTTAAATCTGTTTGAAAGTGGACCCCCTTTTTTGCCTTGCCTGATTGCACTTGCTCTCAAGCAAGGTATCCTTGTTTAGGTTTTATACACTTGTTTAGGTTTTGTACACTTGTTTTAAACACTGAGATGTGTGGACTTTGAAAGCCTCAACTCGTGCTGTGTGGTTTTTTTTTTTTTAAATGTATTTTTTTAAGGTTCACTCCATTAATGCAGTTTACAATCATGCAAGCTGAAACACTAAGCCTGGATATTTTAATAACCAGTACTGTAACTGCTCCAGCCTTACCAACTGACGCTTATGCTAGTCTAATTTGAGAATTCTTATTAGAAAGTATTTAACAGTTGCCTTTTTCTTTATGACTAAATCCAGTGTGTGAAGTGCATCTTAAATGTACAGGTTGTCAGTCAGGGATGATAAAACCATCACTAGCCACATCTGTGTGGCTTTGGGTTACTGTAGAACAGTGTGTACAAATGGGGCTTCCTCCCTACCCTCTTAGATAAATATATATATAGACACACACACACATGCACACAAGGGCTTTTAATTATGGAGTTGTACAATCTTTAGAGTTCAATAACAGTGGAGCAGATTCTCTATTGCCACAGCTAGGCAATGTTTACATATGCTATAGTGTTTTGAAGCCTTCCAGTAATCTTGCACACAATTCCTTACACAATAGCTTGTTCTATGTATGGAGATCTAACTGCTCCACAGGTCAGCTGAATTAAAGATGCATGTAAATAACGTGTTGTGTTCATTTGCTTTGCATCTCATTCATTTTCTAGTTTGGTATATGCTACATGAACACTGATTTTAAAATAGAAGTACGAGTCATCTCTTCTTGTAGACATGTACTTCCTAGATTGAAGCGACTGCAGATCCAGTGGGGTGATGCCTGTAATGGGACACACCCATCGGGTCCAGTCTGCCTTCATGAAAACCACAGGGTTGTAATTGGTGTCTTATAGTCCTTCGGTGATGGTTCCTGAACCAGGAGCCACCGTGTCAGGTATGGCTATGACTGTGTAGTCCTCTTTCCATTTCACCAACACTGCTGAAAATTCACAGCTCATTTTTACATTTCTGCTTGATTTACATGTGTAGTTTGGTAGGTTTTGTTTGGGTTTTTATAGGCTAAATAAAGAGTTTACTTAACCCCTGTGTATATGTCATTACATATGAGAGTGGAGTGGATTGAAAGGGATGTTATGAAATGGATCAGGGGTATGCAGCCGTGATCCTGCAAGGCTGCTATCTAGCAGGTTTCCTGTCCTACCTGATGAGTTACTATCTGCTTGAGACCAGGTGTAGCTCATCAGAGCGGAGGTAGGATGGAAAACCAGCTGCATACCACCACTCCAGGATCAGGGCTGCCTACCCCTGAAATATATAATCTGTGGATGCTCTACAATGGACGGGAGCTCCATATATGCAGCCTAGCCTGTACTTCCTGCAATGCAGACTGTAGGTAGCAGTGCACATCCATGCCCAGATTAACTGCCAAAGGTGACAATGCAATCCTTTGGTATTCTGTCCTTCAAGGAGTTACATGTACCTACAATAATAGGTTGTTAATTACAGATCCCTGAACATCATGAGGAAACAAGGTAATGCTGGAGGCCAAAACCTCTCACACACTAACCTATGACTTTGCATATACATATAGTAGTTGAATCTTTACCCATAATTAAACTACAGTAGGATAGCAATATGTATATTATGCTCACAGTATATCCATCTGTAAATATTACCCCTACTTTCTCCCTGCACATATCCCATTTAAGTGCACTTATAACTTATACCTTTATCCTGCACTTACTGCTTATTGCACTCCTGGTTAGACCTAAACTGCATTTCGTTGCCTTGTACTTGTACATGTGTAATGACAATAAAGTTGAATCTAATCTAATAAGACCACCAATCAGTGATCAAAACTGGCCTAGCAGTATGGTGTAATTGACAGTACTACAGACAAAACTGCTACACTGCAAGCCATTATTTTTTGGTCAAAGCCATGATGGGAAGAGTCATGTGTAGCTTGTTTTCTCTTAGTAGAAATCTTCATTTGAATTTAAAGAGTATTTCTTATTACCTTTGCAAAATGAGGAAACTGGAAATAGGCCTGTAATTAGGCTATTCAAAATGGCAATGTTTTTGAGCTGTTCTGCAGCCAGTGTTCTAATAAGTATTGCATTGCAAATTAAATCATACTGATAAGCACCACTGCAACACAGTACATCATGTGATGCGTTTGTATTTATCGCTGGCATGGAGTTGATTTGCATTTCCCCCACTTGTCAGAGAAACTAAATTTCAAAACGTCATCTGCAATACTTATATTTTGGCTCCCCCTGGAGTTCTTTTTAATCTCTACTAATCAATATTGTTCAGCAGACTTATTACAGAGGTGTGTGGCGCTAACATTTTATGTCTATCATACACATCGTTTATCTCAAGGATTCGGCTGTCTTACACTTAAACATAACATAGACGATAAACCTATAAAGAACATAAATTGCCTGTTGTAGATAGCACTCATATTATACATAAATAAACCAATTGTTTTAATGCGGGGGGAAAAAATTCAATAGTTAGGGTCCAAACTGCAAAAACATTTTATATGTATGCTATACATGTAAGTTATAGTTTACTTGTAATGCTATGACGTAGCAGTTCACACAATTTAACCTTGTGAATTTTAAAATTTTTGAATAACTGCAAAATTACACATTGCAAACACATTTGAGCCTCCAAATAAGTGTTGATTTAAAACACACACGCATTTTCATTATAACTTTTTTCTCGATGGTTGCAGTGGAGATCGTTTATCTACATGTGCACCGTCAAGGGATTGTTCACTATATTTTAATTTACTTTTAATTTACTTAATTTAATTTTAATTTACATTACATTTCTTGCGATCAGTACGGAATGAATTTATTGGTTCCTCTACTAAAAACGGACTTAATTTTGCGACTCGCGCATTAGCCTAGAAAGCTACAATGCCACCTAAATGCTTTTAGAGACTAAATTATTTTATAAACCTACATACCAATATATGGACATTAACATGAAATTTTCTATTACATTTTCAGCTTCTCGAGCATATGGAAGCATACTGTCAACATGTCGTTGAAATATTGACGTATTTATAGCCAGCTATACTTTTCATTCGCTAACCAAAATATACATATAAAATGAAAAGACAGTAATACAGACGTCATCAGCAAATGATTATCTCTAAAGATGGTGAAACTAATTAAATTATAACTATATTTTCATAATATTAAGAGATTATTCATCAAAAATGAGAAAAGTACTGCGACGAATCTGGTAGAGAAACTCCTATGTGTTAATAATAATAGATTATAGATATGTATACATACGCAGCTAATGTAACGACCGTTATACAAGAAATACAAAAAGTAATACATTTCTTATTATTTTGTATATTTAATTTCTTAATTTAAGACTACACTAAAACGTTGAAACGGCCCCTTTAAATTGATAGGTGTCCAAGCTAGTGCCCGTTAAAAAAAAATAACGCGAAAACAAAACCACGGATTGTTTATTTAAAAATAGATTAAAACGCCAAGCTTGTATCACTTCGTAATCGACCATGAAAATAATCATGACACAGTAGACTGTAAACATGTATTAAAAAGAACCCCGTTTTTATATTGTATAGAAAATTATTTATTATGTGAAATCTTTGTTTTTTATATCGAAAACTATGAATTATGATAAAACCATACACAGAAATAGAAACGTAGCAAAATCTATCTACAATTGTGTTCAGGCGGTCCTGGGGTTCGCAATAGGTCCTATTTAGCCTGGGAAAAATTCGGTGCCTTTTCAGGAGGGAAACTTGGCAGGGTTTTGTCCCGAGTTAGATACGGTTACTATAAAGGCTAACAGTTTTGAAACAAAAAAAATCCATAACATTGTGTATACAGTAGACGTTATTATTACTCAAGGTAAGAATTCGTTAGCTACGTGAAGATTTAGTGTAACTGCGGCCTCGTTAGTGTTTACATTGTGTGAGTTAGTGTTGTTTTGTTTGGGTGCTGTGTGAATGAATCTTAGCTAGCTAGCTAGCAGCTAGCTACGGCTGATTGGGGCGAAGAAGAGCCCGCTTCTTTGTCCTGGGCTGTTATGGGGGAAGCATCGTTCTCCGTCTGAATGTCCGTTTAAAGCCACGGCGCGAGAACTTACTTTAACTACAAGGGGTCGGCGGTCCCGGGGTTTGTTGATTAGGGAGCGGGCGCAGTTCGAAATGTGTGACTGTAGCCTCCATGGTAAGACAGGCTGGCTGAGGCGCACGCTATCAGACTCGCTGCGGTGCAGGTGAGACTTGGTCCCTGCAGACTGGGTACTGTTTATATCATCTCATCTGGCACTGAAAGGAGCTGTATTTCGCCACCATAACATGCTACGACCAGCACTTTGAGGCTGGATTGATTGATTTAAAAGAGGAAGTAAATCGAACTGGTGCTTGTTTTGGTGTCTAACACACTTGAAACCATTTACTCTGATGCGTTTACCCGACTTTATCATGACTGATGTTTACATGTGAAAAAAATTAAGGAAATCCTTTATTTACGGAAGAAGACGACGACGATGTATTTTTCAAGACCGCATTGGTGAAACAAGAAACCTTGCCGGGAATTAGATAACAAAATACCGTGTTTTCAGTGCCTTACCGATGGCGGGCCTGGCCGGAGTGTGTGGTGTAGCCATTACCGGCGCCTCTTCGCAGGGTCGGGCTTGTGTTTTCAAACATTCCCGAAACATTGCTCCCCAGGAACGGCTTCTGATCTCCTCACCAGTCTTATTAAGGCAGTCAGCCATCTGCTGGTAGGAGCAGACCGCCTGTTAAAGCGATCCTGTTAAATAACCGGTGGCTTCCCATCACTCATCCAAATCTACGGAATATTAATGAACGGTTAAGTGTTTTTGATACAAACAGTACGTCCTGTGTTTTTAATTTTTAAATTGCCCTTTTCAGATCGAACAGTATAGCTTGTTGTAAACGGGTGGTGTTTCTTAGGTCCTTCAACTACCTGTTTGTTAGGAATTCTGTTCCGTCATAATCTTTACCTGATTAATTTACACGTGTGTTTGTTACACATATCTCTCGTAGCATTTACTTTGAATGAAGGTATGGGATCTGTCTAGTTTTACACTACCTGGAAGTTGTACTATGGGGATTTAATTTTATAACAATAATAAATGGCTCTTTAGATGGCTGTTTAGAGATCTACATGGGTTGAATGTACAGGTGTTGGGTGTTTGTATACTAAAACATAACATAAAGTATATAAAGACAGCCTTTTCATTCTGGCATTTAGTTTTGGGGGTAGTTTATGGTTGACATTCGAATTGGTTTTTGTCAGACAGAGCAATTCAGTTTGGAGACATTGATAAATTTTAATCCTCATCCTTGATTTCTAATGAGGGAAGTATGGCACTCTGGGTAGGTATCATTAATAAAATGATTAACCGTTATAACAATATAACTAACAGTTATGAAAGCTGCTTTTTTTTTTCGTTAGCACAAAAGTTTGCATGGGATTGTCCCAGTTGAGTAGGCCAGCTCTAAATAGATACAATAGTGGCACTAAAAAGTATTCATAGGGTTAAAAAAAAAAGACATCTTTAAAATCTGTAATTATGAATTGTTGCAGTTTATGCATGTCTTTGTAATACATTGTAAATAGTCATGGTTCCAGTAGTATACACAATGTTCTGGTAAGGTTGCTGACTCTGAACTGCCATGTCTGACTTTAGTGATGATTGCTGAACCAAGTGAGTATCTAACTTTATAATTGGGTATGGAGGGGCTTTTCTAGGGCAGAATGTTGTAAAAGGAGTGGACTGACTGGAAAACTGAGCATATGACTATCTTGATCTCTTACCCAGTATGACGTGTAGTATTGTATTAGAATTTAGTGATTAATGTTCATTGACACACCACAGCGCACAGTGCACAACAATGAAATGTGTCCTCTGCATTTAACCCATATGTGACGTCGTGACATAGCAGGGGAAGATGAATGCTATGCTAATTTTAATTGATACAGAATATTCACTGTATGAACTTGATTCTTTTAAAGTTCACCATGGGTTTGTTTTGGTGTCATGCTGATTTCCCAGCTCTGTGTGTAGGTTTTAATACTGATATTTTAGCCCTCGAGTGCAGTCGAAGTTTGATGCAGTTTTGAGCCGAATGGTTATTCGGTTGTATCGTCACGTAATGTTCTAAATACATTTACAAGACCTCCACGGGAAATTTTATGTAACGGTTTCCCGATGCCTTTGTAGGTTTCGCTATAGAAATTTGGGGTGTACCGTGTTTTGTATGCTACTGAGGAAAGTTGACTGCTGTAGAAGAGTCTGACTTTCGAAATTCACTTCTATGGAAACTAGCAAGCAACATGGCTTTATTACGGAAGAGGATTAGGGCCACCATGAAAATATTATTTGAATTCTGACTTTAATGTCAGAATTCTTAGTTTAGAAAAAAGTCAGAATTCTGTGAATAGTCACAATTCAAATAATATTTTCGTGGTGGCCCTAATCCTCTTCCATACTTTATGAATGACATTAAGGATCTTGAAATATTAAACTTTGAGCTTCAATTACCTGAGTAGTTTTCTTTTTTCCTTTCCCCTCCTGTCCCTGGTTATTTTCTGTAATTTTGTCACTTTCTGTTTTGTGTACCCTCTTGAGAGGTGTATGTATGTATGTATGTGTGTGTGTGTGTGTGTGTGTGTGTATATGTGTGTGTATATGTGTGTGTGT
>JAODLC010000100.1:21588800-21609302 GCA_026781145.1 Hippopotamyrus pictus | reverse complement strand
ACAGGTCAGGGTGGGGATAGGAGCGCTGTCGGTATAATTTGCACTGGCAGATCGATTGGCCAAATTTAATAACTTTAGCCATTCTCTTTTTAGCCATGACCCTAGGCCAGGGGTCCCCAAATCCAGTCCTGAAGGAAGGGAGCCCTGCCCAAATTTTGGGGTTTCCCCTCATTTAGCACACCTGATTTAACTCTGTTAATTACCACACAGCTCAAGAGCTGAATCATTTGAGACGGAACAGGGAACGTACTAAGCTACACATGGCTCCGCCCCTCCAAGAAAGCCTTTGCTTTACTTTAAGGTTTAGCCTTGAATTTTTGCATATGTTTGTTTAACTCTGTTCTCTTCACATCTCCGGGGTGGTTTGCAAACCAAATTTGTGGGTAGGCACCATTTCAAAACCACACAGGAGACATAAAAAAGTACACATAAGCAGATATTAATGTTCTTGAAATTTTATGTAACTATTGTACATTCAAACGTCCAACTGATGTGTGAGTCGTGAATATCGCGTTGTGACAGCTTGTTATCGGTACACGATGCGAATGATGGGGGCGGGATTAAGAGATGCGATCTGATGGAGGAAGCTCGCTCATTGGCCAGATTACCCGGGGAATGCTGCCTACTCTTACGCCTGTCCTGACGCAAACGCAGTTGCACTCACTCTGGACTCCTTTGTCTGCTCTAATGAATAAATATATATTGTCTAATTATAATCTATTCTAAAACCTAACCCTAATATGTCCAAAAGTATACTCCCTTTAGCAATGAAAACATTATTATTCGTATTATAATAAATTAGAAACAACCTTTAAACTTAATGAATGTGGACATCCTAACACTGACATTTCTCACGTCTTTTCATGCATGTGCATTTCTCACCCCTTTTTGCTGCCTGCAGAAGTTCCTGCTGTCCCTCAATGAATGCTTTAAACTCCAAATATGATAATTTAACCTGCTTTTCCATCATATTTAACTGAAATCTTGGATGGACAAAAACACCAGTGTCAAAGAACACAAAGCAGTCTTTTTTTCATTAGATAACTTAAGCCAAATATAAGGAGTGTCCAATAAGAAGGTCGCTTATCTGTCCTATTGGACAGTTTTCACGTTTGAAAGTTATCCAGCTAACTGCTAAATTCTACTTCGTGCAATATCCCCCAGGTTTCTTTGGTTGTCCCTTATCCATTCAGAAAACTTTTCTTTTTGCCCCCTCTGAGTTGTACGTCAAACATTTTCACATGCATGGATGTGGATGCGCGTGGCAGACCAACAGCCCGCGCAGTTGCTAGGCAATAAGGTAAACTTGGTTTTTCTGCTACCAATCAAATAAAAGTATAGACATGGCCAGTCGTCCCTTTTTCACCCGTTTTTAACAATTTACGGGCACAGGGCCGGATATATAGGCCTAAACATGACCAGAAAGAATAATGGTAGGATAAACTTCGATATTCTAAATTAGAAAGTTCTAAATTTTCACCAAAAAAAAAAAAACTGTACAGTTCGTGTCCCAGGAAAGAATATAAATTTTCCGGGACAGTTATTCAAAAAGGAAAACAATCTCGGGAAAAGCGGGACAGGTGGCAACCCTAAATAAACCGCATGTACGGGGGCAAATTACTGGGGAGTTGTAACCCCCAATAATCAAGATCGGCCAATATAACCCCATCCCCACTAATCACGTCTCCCCCAAAATATGTGGAGACCTCAAACCCCCCCGCCCCCAATATTCAAACCAAAGTTACGCCTCTGACCGCCTGGAAATGTTCAGCTTTAAAAAGTTCATTTTATTGCTTCTCCGCGAAGTGCAGTCATGCGGGTTCTTTGGAAGTGGTGTCATTTCAAGTCATGACAAAATACCGTCTGCTAATAATTTAATACTTAAAACCTGCAATGTATTCCCATCACCTGCTAAAGTTGCTACAGCTTATAAAATATCAGAACCGAAGAAGATCGTCCTTCCTCGTGGCTTTGGGCTGTATTGGCGGCCACAGAAAACTGGGTAATTGTGTACATACGCTTTATACATTTCTGCTCTGAGTAAAAACACAATTTGTGATATAGAAGTATTTTTTAATCATAGACTTTCATTTTTATCCTTAAGGAATCCCGTTGAATAATGAATAATGTAAAGCAATGTGAAGTAAAATACAGTAATGCCTCTAATTGGTATTGGTTTATGGAGACTCACGCGCGTCGCCTGCAGTAGGAAAGGTGCTACCCCCCCCCCCCATTACGGTGTACGGCGTTTTCCTGGATCATTTTTTGTCTAAGGATGGGAAAAAAAATGCAGGATTGTCCGACAGCCTGTAATGAAATAAAACGAGCAGGCAACAAAGAATTCAACTAGACAAGCAGGGAAACGCACCCGAAAAGCAATTTGCCCCAGCTAATTACTATATTAACAGGTATGTGATTTTAATTCCGAGCTTTACATGATAATTAGGTAGATCGAAGTAAGAATTAAATGTATTTTATTGGTATATGTCTAAATGCAGGGTTGCCAACTTTTGTCAGCTGGCTGGAGTGAGATTTTAAATTTTGTCTGCACACATGCACACAGCTTTATTAGCCTACCTTGTAAATACTCTGTACGGTTTGCAAACTGCCCCAACACTTTTGATGTAGCTAATTTTAGGTTTGTAATGGAATAATATAGATTTGCCGTAAGATTTCTTCCGTGAGCGTGAGTATGTGTGCTTGTTATTTGCGCTTCGATTTTCTGAATATTTAGGTACATGTTTTTGCATTATTGTGCATAATTTAAAAAATGCATAATAATACAAAAAATGCATTTGAAAATTACAAAAATATTTTCTGTCTACTTTCAACTGTTCTTACTGTCGATATAATCAAACTACTTAAGTAATATATAACAGATTGTTGTTAAATTCCAGAATACGGTATAAGCCATAGCTCGTATTCTGGTGCTAGATATTCGTAGAATGCTGAATTCAGGATAGTTAACTTTTATTTACGCTTCAAAATTCCGAACATTTAGAGCAAACTGAAAATAAAACATAATTTATGCTCAGAATTTTGACAGTGGCATCTAAAAACAGAATTTAAGGATTTCGTTGACAATAATATCATAGTGTAATATTTTCCACCCAAACGTCTTCTAATTATTTATTCACTTATCAGTCTTTCAAAAAAAGGAAACAATTACTATAGGCTAATGCTTATAACTATGCATTCATTATGTGCATTTTTTGATATACCGAATAGATCTCAAACACTGGCTAATATGAGACCCCATTAAAATGGCTAACCGTGTATACCAGTAGATATAGTTTAGCTATCATTAAAATTTTAATGAAAAAATGACGAAAATGAGATTCTATTCCTATGTGAAGGTTTTATATCCTTTGGTTGACACATATTACCAACTGTTTACCAGCTGGTGAAGAAATCTGGCGTCTTCATCTAGGTCAGGATTCCCCAGTTCCCGTCCTGGGCTGCCAGAGTCCAACACATACCATCTGAACCTGCTTGAAATTAGTTGAGGTGGCTTTTCAGAAAGCGATCGATTTTAGCGAGTAACGAACAAAATAGTGAACGACGTAAGTAAAGTACGTTATATGATTGTCACACCAGACAAAAGCAAAAAAAAAAAAAAACTGATCAGAAAATCAATGAAACCATAATTAAGACTATAATAAATCAACCTATTTGTTGAAAAATCCACGAATGAGCTAACGACCTACTTTAGTTAGGAAGGTTTTCTGGAATCGTGTGCTATTTAACGATTTATGTTAAAGTACGAGATAACGAACTAGCGTTACGGACATTTCTGGAAAGCCACCCCTGGTCTGTTTGAGCAGGGAAATCTGCAAATTGTGTTAGCTTATGGCCCCCCCCAGGACTGGAACTGGGGAATCCTGATCTGACTTTTTTTTCTTAAGAGTGTTGTTGGTTTTAAGTAATAGTTTTTGATAATAATAATACCTTTAGAATGTTACTCTGAATGATGTTCACTTAAAGACCTGATTGAAAGGAAATGATGCATGTTGTGGTGTTTCTACAGAAATATGGACTATGCCAGGGAAGACACTTTAGTTCAGCCACTGAGTGATAAAAAGCAATGTACTGTTGCTTAAAAGTTAATGCAAATTGGGAGCAGAAAGTAAATCTTTCATCTTGACCCCTTCATCAATTAGAGTAGCTAAAAAATGTAATATAGCTACATTTCTTCCAGGTACAATAGTTCCTCCAATAATATTCTCTATGGAGAGCAAGATGTGATATCTGGAAACTTTCGAATGTCCTCATGGGAATGAGTAGGCCTACAACTGTTCTGTTGGGTGTAACTGAGAGGATAAGGTTCTACTACTGGTGTGTAAACAGGCACTCTGGACAGGTCAGACTGAAGCCTTGTGATGGAAGTTAGCTCTCCCCCTGGATTTCGGTGATATCTGTTTAATCAGACTGATTTTATGTTGTGCTGTCTTGTTGAGGGCAGAGCTCACATGGTCAATGCATACTCCCATCCCCAAACCCCACTACAGGTAGCCCTGTAACATGGCCTCAGAGGTAGGGGGTGGTGTTATGAGGCACAGGGAGCCATCGACCACATACCGCTTTGAGGGACCTACTAACAGGTGAGTCTCAACTGACTGCCCCGGAGTCTTGGTGGACAACCAGAGATTTTCCAGCCGATCATCTATTGACTTGGGGCGTAACACCAAAACTAAGCGTAAGTGGTGCAGAAGATGGATGGAGAAAGCAATTATCTATCTGAAGTTACATTGCATCAGGACACGAAACATGAAAATTATTTTTTTTTAAACGTCTTTCGGGTGAATTTGCCTGCAGCTGCATAAAAATCATGTTTAGATTATGTGGAAAATTATGAAGGACCATGATCAGACAATGTCCAATTTTCAGCATTAGCCGGGAAAAGAGGAAACAGGCTCTGCAGATGTCTCCCTCACACCCCTCTTTCATGCTGAGTGCCTCTTTAAGGTCCCGGAAGCTGTTTGTTCGTTTAATTAGTAGAATGTTTTCTTTCAGACAGCACTAATGCCTCTGGTGGTTGTCTCTTTACGATTTGCAAGTGAATAGATGTTCTATAACAATACGCAGGTCTATAAAAGACTGTTTTGCTGCATAAAAAGACTGAGATTTTGACTGCTCCTGGAAATCATGGAAACATTTAAGGTTATGTAACCTCACACAGCTGCACTTGGACATCCAGTAACTGAGGACAATGCATGTACTGCTATACCGTTCACATATAGGATTCATATAGCGGAGACTGCAAGACATGGTTTGGAATTGTGCAGATGCATAAGCATTTTAATAAAGCCTCTCCAGTCTGTTACATTTTAGCCAGGTTTAACATTTTCCTGTTGATATTAATAATCATTTGAACAATTAAACATCATTTAAATGTCCAAAATGAAAATGTTATCAAGAAGGAATGCAAATACATATCCCTTTTCTCCAGCCTAGCAGCTCAGTCTGATTACATTTAAAACATCTTTAAAATGGTGTAAAAGAATGATGCAATAGAACAGCGACAGTTTATTATTCTCCGTGAGTAAACACTCTTTTCACCTACCTCATCTGGCTCTTACAGCAAGCTTTGGCATTAGGTCATTCCACAGACATGTGACTATTCTGCGAAGGCTGGAACTCAAACCAGCAACCTTCTGATACTAACCACTGAGGCTTAGCTTATTTTGCCGAGCACCCCTTTTGGGATGATCCCCCAAACGGAGTATATAAATGACACCCCCCCCCACAGCAAACCAAATATGGCATAAATATTTTTAGAGTTTGGTGATCAGTGGTCATTGTTGACACACCACAGCACACGGTGCACAACAACAAAGTGTGTCCTCTGCATTTAACCCTTATGTGACATAGCAGGGGGCAGCTAATTCAGCACCCGGAGAGCAGTGCCTGGGGGCAGTACCTCGCTCAGGGTCTGGTCAGGGATTTTAACCAGCAATATTTCAATTACAAGTGCACTTCCCTAGCCATTAAGCCACCATTGCCCAAATATCACACCAATCTCTGCTCTTCATGGTTTATCTCTGCAGCCTGGTTCCAACACTGCTATGGTTCTCAGCTTTGCATCTCAAACTTTACCTTTTTCTTTTCACAGTTATAACTGTGCCTTAATTATACAACTAGCTGGGCTCATGTATCTTTATTAATTTTGTTTTTGTATTGCATTGTAAATGGCTGAAATCCTTTTAAGCACTGGACTGAAAGGGATTACATTCAGCGCCATCAGAACACACATCCAGACACTTGTCAGAGGGGGAGGGACTGTCACTGGTCGGCTCGGGTCACCTTGAGTGCTACTCAGCACGCTTTGTGTCATTTATGCTAATGTGGGCCAGAGACAGGACCAATAAATCTATTATGGGCTCTGGTTTCTCATCTAAATAGGCTGTGGGCAACTGTGTCTCTACGGCTCTGTTTACACTTGTTTTAAAATGCATCTGGGTGACTGGATTACAAGTGCAAATGAGCACCAAGATACATTGTGATCCGATCCCTCAAACCGCTTGCCGAGGTGGTCTGGGACGCATATGACCGCATATCATTTGTGATGTAAATGCTAATGCGTCCTGATGTGCCCCTGACAAGTACATCACAATAACTGCCAGGCAGTAGGGAAGTCTGAACACGAGGGTTCAGCTGGACACCTTGGAGATTCTTGATAGACACAGGTGTATCTATCTCAGCTGTCTACTTATGATCCAATTGGCCAAGATGCATGTTAAAACCAAGTGTAAACAGGGCCTTCGGAAAAACTTGCAGATCATTCTGTTACTGTATTTTGATAATAACAAATGTAAAATACAAGCAGTAATGTAAAGGACCCAATCAAACAGTATTTGCAATTGTACTCAAGCAAATAGGTTTAGACCTTCCCTGAGTGGTACAACAAGCAACATAGTGACAAAACCAAGACTGCATCTGCAATATATGTGTAAAGTAAGTATGCACACAGTAATTTTATGTACCTTTTATGCATCACAGTATAGATGGAGCAGACTTTTTTGAACGCATGAGAAGCATCCTGCTGAAACAGGAGAGCATTTTGCATGCTGTTCATTGCGAGGTAAGAAAGATGCACAACTGCAAGCTGTTATTTCTGCTTATAGGACCTATTAGAGCTGGAATTATTATGAACTATTATTTTTACTCTATTTTCTGTACCATGGGCAGTCTGAGAGTGACTGTGCTATCCAAAATCAACTTAACATTATTCCACATCAGTTTGCTTGGTTAATGCTAGGCGAATCTGAATCTGTGATTTTGTTTTGTTCTGTGATTCTTCGCTTTTATGTAGCTTCAAGGACCAAATGACATCACTCTGCCTCCAGAGACTACAGATGCTTTTTGTTTTCCAGGAAAACCCAACAAGAAAGAGGTAAATGGACCATTATAGCAGCCATTTGAAGTAGACAGAACTAACATGCAGAGAATATTAATTTTGCAATAGAAAAGTATAACTCTAAAAACTAGATCTCAGAAGAGTTCTATGTGTTTTGTTATTTAAGTCTGTGAAACTCTGGGCCTTATTCAACATTCGAAAGCACACAGTGTGAAGTGGTTGGCGCAAGTCCTTTTAGGGTTTGGCCAACCCACTTTTGCTAGCTTAACAGCGAAAAAATAATCACTGGTTCAAAATGTTATGTGAGTGTTTGGGGTGAAATAGCCTATAATGCCATCAGTATCACCCATTCTCTTTAAAAGTGCTCTCGCACATTGGTGGCTTGCGCTTATAACGGCAGATTTGCCAAGTAGTATAAAAGAATGCTTCACTACAGATTAAACAGATCTGCTTAGGCATATTACCATGGATAACAGCAAACCATCCATGGAGTTCATATATAACATGATTTTTGTGTACATACATGGACATACATATGGTAAAGTTTGATAAATTCTGCACAGTAAGACATTACCAACATGATAGCAAAGACACTTGCGTTTCGTCTGGTCCTGCTTTGTGCCGGATGTAAAATAGGCCTCTCTGTCTCTTGTGTTGATGTAAACCAATAAAATGAAGACATGAGACCCTTGGATATTGCATGTTTTACAGTATCATCATAATTGAATAGTTTGCTACTATTGTAAAGTATCCATTTTACTGGCATCTAATGTCTGGTTTTAATGCCTCAGTTGGACCTCCTGTATGAGGAGGCAATCTACACGGTGGTGAATAAGGTTGGAGAGCCATTCCCGCACTATGAGACCAATGAAGGGGACCTCTTCAGGTATTTGCAAAAGGTAAGTAAGGAGCATGCAATGATACGGTGCCTTGCTGCACCCACCACATGACAAACCACCTCAAGGATGAGAACTAGAGTGCAGTCATGTGGTGGGTGATACCTCAGCACCACACTAGTCCCCGAGTGAGTTTTTTCCCAGTGACTGGAGCACCAATCCTGCCATAAACCCCCCAATTTCCCTGTAAGTTGGAGGACCTCCTTACAGGGCTGGGTGTAGATTAATATCATACCCAGGACAAAGCAATTGCAGGTTAAGGGCCTTGCTCAAGGGCCTAACAGAGTAGGATCTCTCTGGGCATTCATGGGATTTGAACCAGCAACCTTTCCTCAGAGCCACCCCTCCACCCTGCAAAATGTCAGTCTAAATAATTATCTTTCCTCACTCTTGATTGATTGATTGACTGTGAAAACTAATGAGATGTTTTATATTGAGTGTGGAGGATGAGTATGATTAAATAACTAAATAACCCATTTTATCTGAAAGACACTGGACACTGTCCAGTCTAATGAATTGTAGACTGTGTTCTGGGCATGTGATGTTTAGGTCATGGTGCCCTGCTGTGAAGAGCTTTGTTGCTTCAGGTTTTTATCTAGCTAGGATGGGATTTCACAGAAGTTTTTGTTCTCTGTCTTGTTCTTCTTTGAGTATTTCTCAAGCTTAATAATGATATAGGTGTCTCAGAAGAAACAAATGATGTTAAATGTAGAGTGATATTTGATTAATTATTTTAGATGGATGGATGGACGGATAGGTGGATGGATAAAGGTTTCATTCAGTAATCAGTTTCATTTTATGTCGCACAACTTGTCTACCATAATTAGACATTTTCCACTGTAATGGAACACTGCATTTTCCACTGTATGAAATGAACGTTTGCTCCTCTCCCAGGTGTTTAAAGTTAAGGCAGGAGAACATGACATTATTCTGCAGAGCGTTCAAAATTTAAAGGTGAGTCTCATTGATGTTTGCAAAGAATAAGAATGAGCTAAAGAAGCAACGGTTGTTAGATATTTTCTTCAGTGGAAGTTATAGTTCATCACAATCATTTGTTTTTGTTCACTTGACTTGCATTTAACCATTATGTGTATATCAACATCCTGTTTCAGAGGGCAAGATTCTCCCTGAAGATATCTGTAATGAAAGGAAAAGATCTTCTGGCTAAAGATGCTAATGGTAAGCTTTCCCCTAAATTGGTATAGCTTATACAGTTTTGTCTGCATATCTGAATGAACAATGCTTGAATGTCCTGATAAGTGACAGCATTTCCTATAGGAAATTAATAAAAGTAAAAAAGTTTAACATGTGACTTATGTACACAGATCATGCTATTGTGAGGATTCAGAGATCAACAATAGGTTTCCCAATCAATTCATCAACTAAGTGATATTTATTAGCACAGTTTATTAGTAAGTTTGTCATTAAGTGTTTTACGGTAATTTACAGTAATTATTCCAGGAATTGAAAAACAGGAAAAAAACATGTGGTATTCCAAATAATTTCAAAACGCAGGAGTGTCATCAATCAATTATTCTTGCAAAAAGTACAAATAATAAATGCAGTTTTAAACACTGCCATTCAGAATTTTGGGGTGACTTAGAAATGTCCTTATTTTCTGTGAAAACATACATGAAATGAGTTAAAAATATACCTAAAATAGGAGATAGTCATTGACAAAGTTAGTAATAATCATTTTTGAAATTAAAATAATTGTGTTCTTCAAACTTTGCTTTCGTCAAAGAGTTCTGCATTTGCAGCAGTTACCGCCTTGCAGATCTTGGGCATTCTAGATGTCAGTTTGTTGAGGTTCTCTGATGAGATTTCACCTCCTGCTTCCTGAAGCATCTCCCAGAAGTTGGACTGGCTTTATAGGCACTTCTTACGTACCATTCGCTCAAGCTGCTCCCATAACAGCTCAACAGAGCTGAGATCCGGTGACTGTGCTGGCCACTCCATTGTACACAGAATACCAGCTGGCTGCTTCCTCCCTAAATAGTTCTTGCATAGTTTGGAGCTGTGTTCATTGTCCTGATGTAGGATGAAATTGGCTCCAATTAAGCTCCGTCCACAGGGCATGGCGTTGCAAAATGGAGTGATAGCCTTCCTTCTTCAAGATCCCTTTCTCCCTGTACAAATCTCCCACTTTACCATCACCAAAGCAGCCCCAGACCATCACATTGCTTCCATCATGCTTGAGAGATGCTGTCAAGTACTCCTCCAGTGTTTTTTCATTTGATCTGCATCTCACAAAATTTATTCTTTGTGATCCGAACACCTCAGACTTGGATTTGTCTATCCATAGTACTTTTTTCCCCCAATCTTTCTCTGTCCAGTGTCTGTGTTCATTTCCCATCTCAGTATTTTCTTTTTATTGGCCATTCTGAGATATGGCTTTTTCTTTGCAGTTCTGCCTAGAAGGCCAGCATCACAGAACTTTTGAAGAGTAGTCTTGGAAGACAGCAGCTGGGGGAGTGGTCCTGATCTACAGGCAGTAGATGATCAGCCTGATTAGTTAATAATAATAATAGATGTTTTATTGACCCCCAGGGGAAAGTCTCTTTATGCCTCCCATCTGTTACAGTACCCAGGGAGCTAGAGGTTAGGGGCCTTGCCCAAGGACCCGCAGATGCACCAAGGCTGGGATTGAACCAGCAACCATCGGTTTATAGGCCCAGAGGCTTAGCCCACTGAGCCACACGCTAGTTAACTTTTATGTATTGCTATCAAATATGGATATTTGATCCATATAATACTGCCCCTGCTCATAGGGTACAGCGACCCCTACTGTATGCTGGGAATTCTCCTGGGTCGGAACCGTCACGAACTTGAGGAACGGAAGGAACGTTGGTTCAGCATCCACAAGAAGAAGGAAAAAACGGAGAGGCTTCCCAACGTCAAGGACAGGCTCTCCGAAAAGTGCATCCAGGTCACAAAGGTCAAACATGAGACACTCCACCCAGTATGGAACGAGCACTTTGTCTTGTGAGTAAAACTGAACTATGCTATCCTTCGTTTCCTTTAGCTCTCCCTTTTATTTTATTTATTATTTCTTTAGCTGAGAGTATACCAGTGGGAAATCATTCAATAGCTTTGTTACCATTTGCTGCTGTTTATATTCTAATAGTAGCAACAGCAACTGGCTTCTCTCACTATATAGGATGCACAGGATCTAATGACCCACTGTTGAACATCATTAAGCAGGTGGCCTGGAAACATGAAGTTTTTATGGTGACTTAAGCAATCTCTTTGTTCTTCTAGTGAGGTTGACGATGTCCAACGTGATCTGCTCCATCTAGACATATGGTGAGAGACCATTCAGAAACAAAAGCCTGAGTAATGTGCTACAGTTCTGTATTAACATAATGTCTCCTTATGTGGTTCTCCAGGGATCATGATGACGACGTTTCTGTAGCAGAAGCCTGTAAGAAACTTAAGGAAGTCAGTGGATTGAAAGGGATGGGCAGGTATTTCACATGTAGAGAAATGTAGGTTCAGGGACAAAAGACGCAAACCAAACAAAAAAGTTGCTGATGTAGTTCTTGAGGGTGTGGTCGACATATTATGGGTGACAAATCAAAACAGAATACACCAATAGATACAATTCACTAAGAGTAAGATCCATTGGTTAATCAAATCAAAATGTTGCTAAAACAGTGTTGCTACTTCAGATATTTCAAGCAGATTGCCAAGTCTGTCCGAAATCATAGCACCTCTACATCATCGACAGATGAAGACGTAGATGACTTCCTTGGCTGTATCAACATTCCCATTAATGTGAGTTGTTTTGCACCCTGTCAACCTATACCTGAAGCTTAGTTCCTTTTTGCCAACTGGACAGTGTTGTCTAATGACTTTTCTCTGCCATCTCGTGTTCCTTCAATCAGGAGATTCCATTCGGTGGATATGACAGGTGGTTTAAACTTCAGCCACGATCCATCGCCTCCAAAGTGCAAGGGGAATGTCACCTGATACTGAAGCTTTTTTGCACCCAAGTATGTGAGGTAGTCAGACATAGCAGAGAACGAAAATCATGACCCAGTGAAAATTCTCTGTAACACTTTCTATGAATGCCATGTCTATAAGAATCTATGAACACATTCATAAGACATTTTAATGCATTCATGTAGCATTGTAAACATTGTTATAAATATTTATAAAAAGACATAACCCATAAGCCATGTTTATTGTGTATTATAAATGCTTCATGAAGCTCTCATATATAATGCACTATAGATACCTTCATAATGCAGTATACAGTAAGGCATCCTTAATTCTTATACTGACCATTATAATACATTGTGAAGGTGTCTATAGTGCATTATAGATAAGCGCTTCACTAGAGCTAATGAAGTATTACAATCAGCGGTATAATGCAGAGGTGGGCACTCAAGTCACCGACTTATGACTTGACTCAGACTTAAGTCACACATTTGATGACATGTCACTCAACTCAGCAAAACTAAGGGAAACACTTGGACTTGACTTGGACCCTGTGACTTAAGAAGACTTGAAATTATATCCCTCTCTGGATACCATAATGTTAACTTTATCATTTCAGTGTATATTAATTCTCTGCTATCTGCATTTTCAGTTGGCTGAATGCAATAGTTTGTTGGAAAAATGCAATGCTCTATGAATATGAACGGACGTAAAAACTGGACATCTGTGAGTGCACACTCACTTTTCAACTTATCTCTGCCTGTAAAGAACGTATCCTATGACCTGCTGTGGCTGGTGTTTGCTGCAGTAAGTTTTAATCACTAAAGGTAAAAAAATGATATAAGTAGGGACTCAAGTTACATGACTCACAACTCGACTTGGACTTGAGTCACAAATATAATAACTTGTGACTTGATAGCATAAACAATGTAAAGACTTAGACTTGGATTTGAGGGCAAATGACTCGAGATTTGACTCAAACTGCAATGTTTTGACTCGAGAATTGACTCAGACTTGCTAAGGAATGACTTGTTCCCATCCCTGCTATAATGCCTTATGACTGTCAACAGAAGATGCTGTAACGCTTTATTAATTCTTATACCAACCATCATAATGCATTATGAAGGTATCTATAATGTGTCATAGATGACAGCTTCAAGCAAAGTGTTACCAAATTCTCTTCTATGTTCTATGACTACGTTTGGTCTTCAGCCTATGGCCAACTTATGTCTGTAGCTCTGTATGGTAAGAAAAAAAAAATACAAAAAATTGTTTTGTTTCATCAGAGGGACACAACTTTAAGTAAGAGAGACTCGCAAGTAACTCTTCATGAAAAATTGCTGAGGCAAATTCTTCAGTATGAGCATCTGCAGGTACAAACTCAGATTAGGTTTTCACTTTGTCTTAAGGATGAAAAGGGGATGTAAAATGATGAATGTGCATTGTGTAACGTCCTGCTCAGAAAAGAGAAGACTACAGCTGGAACGGTGAGCTGAGTGAACCAGCAGGGGCAGTGCTATGTTACCATGCTGTGCAAACCAACCTGTCAGCCCTCCAGCTGGCCATCATGTAAGCCACGAAATGGGAAAATGAAGCTGTAACAGGGCCCACTAATCAAGGAGCCAGCGATATATCAGTCATACAGGGCTCACTAATCAAGGAGCCAGCGATATATCAGTCATACAATTCCTATTCAGACTCAGTTTTACAGTATTTATGGGTTTATAGAATATCATCATTAATATTTAGATTATTGATACCTGCTGATTAGAAAGTGTGTGTGTGTGTGTGTGTGTATGTGTTTGTGGATTAGGTTCAAACGACATTGGTGAATATTACGAAATGTCCCCCACAATGTGATGAAAACCTGTTATTTTGACGTTGTGGGGACCATTTTTTACATCCCCACAAAGATATGTGAATGTGATCAAAAAAGTAAAAGTGACGAAAGTCTTGTATTTTGTTTGGTTACCTATGGTTAGGGGCTGGGTAGGGGTTAGGGTTAGGGTTAGGGGAGTCATGTTGGGATTAGAGGCTTCCCCACAGAAATGAATGGAGAGTCCCCACAAAGATACTTACAAACCTCTGTGTGTGTGTGTGTGTGTGTGTGTGTGTTTATGTGTTTGTGGATTAGGTTCAAACGACATTGGTGAATATTACGAAATGTCCCCCACAATGTGATGAAAACCTGTTATTTTGACGTTGTGGGGACCATTTTTTACATCCCCACAAAGATATGTGAATGTGATCAAAAAAGTAAAAGTGACGAAAGTCTTGTATTTTGTTTGGTTACCTATGGTTAGGGGCTGGGTAGGGGTTAGGGTTAGGGTTAGGGGAGTCATGTTGGGATTAGTGGCTTCCCCACAGAAATGAATGGAGAGTCCCCACAAAGATACTTACAAACCTTTGTGTGTGTGTGTGTGTGTGTGTGCGTGCCCTGTGGTGGACTGGCATCCTGTCCAGGGTGTACCCATGCTGGTGGGATAGGTTCCTGGATGCTCTTGTGACTCCATAATGAAGAAGGGGGTGGATGGATGGATGGATGGATGGATGGATGGATGGATGGATGGATGGATGGATGGAAGTTCCCAAAGTTGCTCTCGTTGTGTCTCATGTTTTCTGGGTGCACTCCTTGCAGAAGATGGAGATGCTACAGTATGCACCACCAAGCCCAGCCGCTATGTTACTCCTTCCTGCTTGACCTCATGAAGACCCTGGAGGCAGAATGGGAGGCGTCCAATGTAGAAGGAGAGATGGTGTGTCAATTTGAATCGTTTATCCATCTACTCATTTTAGAATAAAATGATGCACTTTTTACTGGCTTGAAATACACTCATCAAGAGAGAGATGAAATAATCCATGTGTGACTGCATTTCTGTAATAATAGACCTTTTGGCTTTTTTGAAGGAGACATATGTGGCAGAGAGCTTTGATCTCCATGTACAGCACTGCCTGTCCCTGATACAGAGCCTTCCTCAGGTGTTCCCGTGCTCCAAGCCCACCTCCATCACACGCTGTGAGCTCATGCTGAGGTAAACAGCCACCAAACCTCTTTGGTCACAGCAGATCTCTGCCCTCAAGTTTTTGCTTATGAAAAATGTCACATTCGCAAGTATTAAGCACTTAGCTGATATGAAACACCTGGAATTGAGCTTTTTCCAATGGCAGCCTGAACTTATCTAAGAAGGGAGACGGTGAAAGCCTCTCTCAGAGCCTGTCAGCTCACAGAAAGCCATTGTCTTCATACTTTCCCGACTTTGAGACTTAACAAATACCTCCAAATGAAAGCTGTGAACTACTGTATGCATTCATTCTGTGGTGGTAAGGTTTCACAGCAGCCCCAAGCTGTCAGATGTGTTTAATCCGCCTTGCATTTCTATTAATGGTGCATAAATAAGTGCCTTTGCCAAAAAAAAAACATCCCTAAATTAATGTTAACATTTTACTTGAGGGAGCACAAGTAATTAGTAACTCAGTTACTACTCAAATACAAATTATGAACAAATATGGTAACTGCATGAAATGAATGAACTGTTATAATCTATTAATGATGAACGAACATGGGATCAGTACGCAAGTAACATGTAGTTTCTGGTAAATTAATACATTAAGTAAGAGTGCACTATTATATTTGTGTCCCCTCCAGTAAAGTGTTACCCTAATGTTTTTGTTGTTGCATTGTGTGTGTCTCCTAGGGGCCTGGGATATATCCTGACCATGCAGGCCTTTAAGAAAGTCTGCCCTCATCACCAGGAGTTGAACAGAGAGATAGCTTCAGTAGTAAAGGTACAGGACAAAAACCAGATACAGTATCACCAAATGATGTGCCAGTGTAATTGCTAATTTCTGCATTGCTTTCATCTTTCATAAAACTAATTTTACTTCTTTTTTTAATAGAAAAGTATAGTGGAGTGGTATAGAAGCACGATGTCACTATATAAACCACATCAAGGGGTATTTTTCCTTCTGTTTCAATTATATCAGCACACAGCACTTGCCATTGATACATTTCCTATCAGGGAACTAGCATGATCCGACCTTTACCTTGTCCTGGGCTGCCCATGTGCTTTCTGATATGGCATTGCTCTTCATGGGGCTCCAGACTCTGAAGGAACAGCTGTGGAACCTGGTGCTGGTGGTGGATGCAGCATGTGCCCATATGCAGAGAGCTCACAGTGTCTACCATGGACTGTTCAGCAGGTGTGCCCCTTCTGGCACGTCTCCTCACAGTAAAATATAATAAAATAAAATAAAATAAAATAAAAGAATCTTATTGAGATTCATATTTTTGTTTTTCTCATTTTCGCAGTTCATTGAAATTGGATTTCTTCAGCATTTCTTATCAACAGCTGGAAGAACTGGTACAGCTAAAATTTCAGATCTGTTGTTTCATTGTTCAGTTGACCTGAGTTAAAGATTAATCTTTTAATACATAACCATTAAACTCCACAAGGGCTTTTGTTGAAATATAAAAAAAATGGTTATATCATATGGGCCAGTGTTTCCCAATCCAGTCCTCAGGGATTCACAGACAGTTCCTGGGTCCCCAAGGACCGGATTGGGAAACACTGATATAAAGTAATGTCCTAATGTCTCATCCTAATATTAGATCAGATGTCTGCAGGCTGCAACTAACCTTTACTGATCGTTGTTTTTATTATGGCTCCTAAGGTGGCCAGTAATATGCAGGCCTTGATGGAGAAGGACAGCAGTCACATGACCCAGCCCATGTGGGAGACACTGTTTGAACTCTATATGTCCTTGAAGACACTCCACACTTTCAGAGAATTTCTGCCCCTGAAGTGAGTACTGCTGGGTCTATGGATTCTTTTGACTGGGACCTTTAAGTAAAAGGCATGAATAAGGCACCAGGTGATACCTTTATAGTTCATAATTTTATTTTAAAGAAGCACAATGATTTTTTTCCAGGGACATGAAGACATTGGCTTTAACGGGATTCCAAGAGTTGTTTAAGACCACCATTCACAAGTGGCTTCAAATAGTTTACGAGAAATCTTGTGAGAGGATCCACAAAGCTGTGGAAGCAGAGCAGGTATTGACAGCCACAACGTCTGTAAATTTCCAGTCATAATTGCTTATTTCTGAACAGTTATCTGAAGGCATGGGGCAGACCTTAGACAGGATGCCAGTCCGTCACAGGACACACAGTCTCACGCTATGGGCAAATCTGAAACTACACTTCACTATATCTTTGAACTGTGGGTGGAAACTGGAGAACCCAGAGAAAACCTACATAAGTACTAGAAGAGCAGGCAAATGAGACACGAAGAACCGGAGGAGGAACGTAAACCCACAGCCCTAGAGGTGTAACACCACAGATGTGCCCACTGAAATGCTCCAAACATATGCTATATATTAATTATTCTTCATTCTTTTTTTTTGCAAAGGTTTTCTTCTTCCAGTGCATTATTTCCATATGCCCATTCTGCGGGGAAGTAATCTCTGTACTCTGTGTTTGTGTAATCGTGCATGGTTGTGATCATGGCAGTTTGATTCAGGCTGCAGTCTCTCCAAGCACAGTGCCTCAGCAGACCATGTGACCTCCTGCTTCAGCCAGGTTCAGCACCTCTGGCTGCAGCTGGCTTGGCCTGATTCGTCAGGAGACTTCATCTTCAGGGTCCGCCTGGCGGATGTGAGGCACTGTTACTGACTCTAAATTATTACCCATAACTGGTTAAAAAAGGGGGGTGGACTTAGAGGAGAAAACTTCTTGAATGTTCAGGACCTATGAACTATGACCTTTGAAACCTGGACACAGGTCAACATTACCAGACAAAAACAGTAAAAACATCAATAATGAGAACAGAAAGAAAATCAGTATGAAAGAAACTAAGAATCTTTGAAGAGTGGTGTGACCTTAGATATTTCCATTTTTTTGCAGGATGTATGTAGTGTAAGCATGCTTTACTGTGAGCTGATCAAAAGAAAAATAGAGATCAGTATTCATGAAGAGGGCAACCGTCTCACCTCACAGGTACTAGATCTGCAGCTGATTCTGGTGTGATTAATTATAAAACGAAAAATTAAGACATTGCTTCATTCCAGAACATCCCATTAATACCATAAGGATAGCAAACCCCCTCCCCCCACCACCTTATTTCCTGTTTCTAGTCCTCAAATCCAAGAACTATTAACATGAGACTGATTCTTGGCGTGTATGGAATGGGTCCTAATTATGATGCGTTTCTGTATTTGGTTCCTGTCACCCAGTCCCTGTTTTTTAATGATTGTCTCCGCTAGCTGTGCGTCGCACTGAACAACATTGAGCATGTGCGCGTGTTCCTGGGGAACATGTCCTATGTCCTGGGCTGGCAGGGGGGCCAAGAAGCCACAGCAGGAGCCCAGCAAGCAGACAAGCAGCAGCAGGTCAGCAGGGCCCACTGTGACCAGTTCTGCAGTACTGATACTGACCTGCAGAGGGAGGTCAAGTGCATGATCGCGCACCTCACTGATAAGGTGGGCAGCACTTCCTGACAAAGATACAAGCGAAACAAAACAAAAATCATAAAACAAACGAGTGCAGCAGAAAAATATTGATTTCACCACCATGTTGGTTTCCGATTAAGATCCTTACCTGGGAATTGCGCTAACCAGTTAATTCAGAGGTTGAAGTTTCAGTGAAAAATGTGATTTAAGAAATTTTAGAAATAGAAGACAAAAGAAATATAAGTACCTTTTTTGCTGAGTGTATATTTACATTTATTAATTGAACAAGTGTCAATGATAAAGAAAATGATAAAGAACACGAGCTGTGTACTGTGTGATTGGGGTAACTGTTCTGGTCTGTGCAGATGCTGTTAGATTTGAAAAATTACATCCAGCACATTAGTCTGTCCCCCGACACTATCAACAATGATGAGGTGAGTCTCTTGATTGTGGTCTCTTTGTTTTGGCCTTTTTCTTACTGACAGTTGTTCCTGCCAGTAGATAACCTGCACAGACATTTAATGTGATTCTGGAATGTTCTTTCCTCTCTAGGCAGTGTCTCCGTTAATGAAATATTTAGATGACACTTTAGTGATACTCAGTGCATCTCTTGTCAAGAAGAATTTGGCGAGGTGATTTTTCTTTTGTATTTTGACATGAATTGTTTTTTTCCAACAATAATCTTGCCTAACTGATAATTAATCTGATTAATAAACAAAATAAGTAACATTGCTGGATGCTGCCATTTACAAATATTGCGTTGTGCAGTTTCAGCCTTATATTCCATATGCCTGTAGTACAGCATTATTGATTGGACCAGGCAGTGTTTCCATGGGCACAATTGCATTATGGGTCCTCTGCTACTCCAGGGTCCTGAATGGCCTGTGGGGGCTTCTCTTCAAATTGGTATTTGACACCGTGGCAGAGAACAGTGGTGTTTCACTGGAGTTTTATGGAAGGTTTCACTTCACTTTGAAGGTTAGTTCTACACTAATTGGCTAGTATATTAGGTGTACCTTTTTGTTAACACAAAGAGCAAATCACGTGGCTGCATGTGAAAATATACAGCATGCAGAGAAGAGCAACAAGTTCCATTACTGCTTAGCTAATGATTAGCATAGCTACAGTGTGTGATGTAAGGGATTGTGAATGCGCTGTACTGGTTATTGTTACCAGATGTGGTGGTTCCAGCATGTCATAAACAGCCACCTTCCTGGGATTATTGCACAATATTGTATCTAGAGTTTACAGAAAACTATGTGATGAACAAAAAACATCGAGTGAATGGCCAAAAACAGCTTCATGAAAGGTCAGAGTAGAATGGCCAGACCCATTAAAATTAACAAGAAGGCCACAAATGCAAAAATAGTACTTGAATACAGCAGCAGTGTGCAGGAAGGCTGGACCTGTCTACCCTTAGTTCTGGTGGAAACATGGAGCCCTACCCAGTATTAGCTAGATGCACTTAATAAAGTGGAATAATCAAATAATAATTACATTTAGAATTCCTTTCAAGAAGGAAGTAATTCAAAGCAAATAACCATTTTGATCGTGATTTTGCATTTGATACACACACACAGATGGGTACTCATATCTTTGTGGGGACTGTCCATTCATTTCTATGGGCAACATCTTAATCTCAACAATGATAATCTTAACCCTTAACCCCTGCCCAGCCCTAACCTTATCCATAAGTAACCAAACAAAATACGTCCTTTGCCATTTTTAGTTTTTTGATTACAGTCACAGGTTTTTATAAAAACGTTTTTTGCAAACTACCTACAATAAGAACATAAGAACATAAGAAATTTACAAACGAGAGGAGGCCATTCGGCCCATCAAGCTCGTTTGGGGAGAACT